>CAJQZJ010031840.1:744766-801518 GCA_907164525.1 Lophiomys imhausi
GTGTGTGTGTGTGTGTGTGTGTGTGTGTGTGTGTGTGTGTGTGTGTGAAACAAGACACGGTAAGAAAAGCAATCTGAAGTCTGGAATTAGGAGTAAAAAGGAGAAAAAAAAGCACATTAAAATTTCTTGGACATTTTGCTGTGAGGCTGAAAATAGAGCAATAAGTATAGGAAAATAGAAATCTGAGAGGCTGGGCCTCTGGCTGGCTTGCCAGAATGCTTTGCAAAGCAAAGCGTGTGTAGGAGGCACTGTATTAGTTAGATGCTTGGTGCTGTAACAATATGTCTGACAAGAGGTTATTTACCAGAGAAGAGTTTGTTTGGGCTCACAGTTTTCAGGATACAGTCCCTAATAGTGAGGAAGACTTGGTGGCAAGACTGTGTTCCTGGGGGTTCCATCCACAGTCAGGAGGCAGAGAGCAGATAGGAAGTAGGCCAGGCTATAAAGCCTCAAGGCCTGCCCATAAAAACTCACTTCCTCCACCTCCCAGGATTCACACAATCTTCAAAACAGCACCACTGGCTGGTGACTGAATGTTCAAACAGATGATTTATTTAAGTCATCAGGCTCTTTTTACAGAAAGGTTCCATGCTGAGGAAGATTGAGCATAGATAAATGTTTCCAGGACATAGTCCCCTTTGGCTAGGCATGGACGGCTGATGGCTTCAGTGACGTGCTATAGTAAGCCTGATCATACTACTTCAGACACCTTTTATGGAAAAGTTTGTTTTGTTTTGTTTTAACCTCAACTGGTTTCTACTCAGAACAAACACTCTGTTCCCTCATGTTTCTAGGAATCTACATGGATTCCTGGTAGTGTTTCAGATTCACCTTGGTGACCTGATCAAGAGGAAATGAACTATGGTGGCTTCTGGCTGAAGTGGTGTGACTATACTAAGTGCCCAGAAATAACAGCTATTTCTGTCTGGGCTGTTTTGCCTCCTGTCACCACCCCATCTGGCAAGCAGTCTGATTTCTCTCACTTGGCAGCTGGCTTTCATCTGCCCCCCTGCTGGTCTATAACTGTGACCCTAGTTTAACCCTATCTTCTAACAACTCTGGTACAAGGCCACAAAGCCATACAAATGCAAACGTATATGTTTGAAAGTTACACCTGAGCTCAGTCATTTAAATTCAGTACCTCAGAGATTGGTTTCACTTAGACTCCTAGCTCTTGAGAAACAGAAGGCGAGCTGCCCAGGTGATTGACAGAGGCAGTTCTTGCTGTTTAACCTAGGAAGCTGAGCAGGTCAAAGATGCCCTGTTCACTCCCTTCAGTTTCTCTGACAACACCAAAAACAAACATGCTAGATTGTATTCAGGATATGCATTTCTCCTTGACTTGTTCAAGATATAATGATTTATTTCAAACTTTAACAAGGGACTTCACAGACAGATCATTCAGTTGGAGCCAACAGGGCTGTGGGTCACCCTTGCAGTCAGGGGGCAGGACTTGATGAACAATGAGTTCTCATCCCAGAAAAGAATGAATGCCCATCCTGGAAGTGGTATCCAGACAGTCCTTCCCTGGGACAAATGGGTGGTCTAGAGGATTCTAGAGTCCCTCTGGGTCTAGAACTAAGTGTGATACACCCAGTTCACTAATCCTTTTACTATTGAGTGCATCTGATAGGATCCTTCTTGTTAACAAAGAGAACAGAGTAAGCATTCAGCAGAAACACACATGACCTTGGGCTCTATCAAAGAGAAGAGTTTCTTTCCACCCTGAGCCCTTGAAGCCCCATAGGTTTACAGGAGGAGGAATCAGGTTCTTCCTCTGTAATTCTCTCTGTGATTCTTTCTGGACCATAACTCACGATGTGATGTATGGAGCCCAGGGAGACACGGATACTCCTAGCAAATGTATATTCTTTGCCTCTGTCTACCCTGGAAGCTGGCCTGTGGACCAGAAGCTATTTTAAAAAGCAATAAAATTTTTAGAATTGTGTGACTTCCTCCCATACATCCAAGTTCTAAAGTGAATCAAAAGCTGAGCAGAGACCACCTGCAGTAGGGGCCTTAGCTATTTTTCACTCTCTTTTCTTAGGTTACTTGCACCTTCTGCTTTCCTAGAATCCATTCTGCTACAGGAGTTCCCTGCAATCATTTTATCATTAAAAGCAGCATTGCCCTCATAGAATTTTGGGAGATGATCCCCAAAGGAGGTTGGAGGCAAGAGGTCATTTGATCCTTTCTTAAACATCATAATCTGAGCATTAAACTATTTATATGTTTAAACAAACCTTCAGTTCAGAACATCAAAGCGTATAGGGTACACACTCTTCAGCAATGCAGAAGTAGCCACTCAGGAGGAGTTACGCAATACTAGTATGGTTAAAATTAGCAAGAATGCCATGATTCGTTCTCTGTGAAAAGGCTCGATCCAGGCTAACACTGTAATATTAAAAAGTTCTTCTCTGGTTGAATAAAGATAAGATGGGGTTAGGGAGATGGCTCAGCTATTAAGAGTACATGCTGTTCTTTCAGAGGACCAGATTGGTTCTAGCATCCACACTTACCAGTTCACAGCATCTTCTGTCAATCTAGCTCCAAGGGGATCTGATGCCTTCTTCTGTCCTCAATGGGCACCCCCACCCCCAGACATACTCATAAAAAAAAACCCAAATCTTTAAAAATCAAGAAACAATGAGTTCTTAATGTCGTTTCTTTGTTTATATGCCACTTGTTGTATTGCACTGAATCTGCAGTCCCGTCTCTGTTCTTGGGAATCCATTTCCCCAGGTGTACCACACATGCAGATCACCCCTGGCTCCTTATTGTCCTTTTGCTACTCTGATGTAAAGAACATCCTTGCGCAGCCATGCATGGGCAGCTCCAGAGGGTGTTTTCAGAACCATTTTCTTGTACCAGTGCTTACTTTGACAGTCCAGTCTTAGAGCTGTTAGGTTTTGGAACCCTCAAAATCCCATAGATTTTATTTGTCTTCTGTAATCCTATATTTGGGATATTTATTACCATATGACAAGGGGAAGACCTGTGACCCTCAGAGTCTTTGGGTCCATAACTCTCCTATTATCATTTTCTTTGTTGCTGAGAAAAATGTGAAATTACTAGTGGAAATGTCATTTCCATGACGCATGGGTGATGCGGGTAACAAGGCACGTCTGCGTAAAGAAATAAACATTCTGAAATTTGCCTGCTTCACTTGGGCTTCCTGCAGAACGCGATTCCCTGTTGAGAAACAGACCTTTCCTAACAGCATTTCTGATGACTCTTAATCCTTCCCCTGTTTGCTTTGCTGAAATTCAGAAATATCTTGTCAATTAAAAATGACAAATTTAGCTTCTTGGAGAGCAGGGATGAAAGATCCACCCCTGTCAACCATGGCAAGGTCTAAGAGTACCAAGTATTGGAACAATCCTGAAAATTTCATGTAGCCAGCCTTGTGGAGAGACATCCATGTAAGAGAGAACTGGGGAGGCCAGATAAGGCACCCTGTACTTTAAAAGAGCCACTGACTTTTGCAAAGGTGAGGCCACGTTGTCCCCACGAAGCATTCCTTCTTTGCTGTTTGTGAGAGTAGCCAACTGCACTGACTTCTGTCTAGCCATTGTCCAGAAAAACAAAACAAAACAGAACAGAACCACACTGAAGACAAATATTTGTACTTCGTTTTTTCTTTTAGAGGCACATTGTCTAAAGTGACATCAATTTACCCGGTTTTCATTTTGAATTCTGCTTCAGGGATGTTGATAAAGAGTATGGTTCTAAATAATTACTTTCCCTCAGTCAACACACAAAAGGCACCCTTCTGCATTTTATATCCTGAGGGCAGCCGAGTGATCTGTGTACTGGGTAGCAATTATTTTCTCTGTTACTGCTCTTCCCTATGGATGTGTCAAGAGGGCCACTGTTCATCATCATGAAATGATGGTGGACAAATGAAGGAAGATGCAGATAGAGGAGGGAAACCCAAGATCCTCTTCTATCTCTAATTCCTTTTAAATAAGTAGTCTGATTTTATTTAATATAAAACTTACAGCACTGGCGAATTAATCTGTCCTTCTCAGATATTTTCCTCAGTAGAATTTTCTCTAAGATGAGCTTAAAGAAAGCTGTGCAGAATGTGCTCTACCTGTGAAAGACTTTCAATCTTCATCCATAAGAAATCAGATCAGGGTGGAGGGGGGCTTTGTAATTTCATTTACCTCTACTTTGTAAAATAATTGACAGCCTGTAGATAAGATAGAAGGCAACTAGAAGTTTTCTGAAAAAATGCATGGTGTCTGTAGATGATAGAGAGTGAGGCTGTCTGACAACAGCTGCCTTTGTGGGTTTGTTTTAATAAAGGTAGTTCCCTCCCCCTAGAGGCATTGCAGATGTGGCTGCTGTGTCGCATGTGCATCAGTAGGTGGCAGAGAGGAAAGAGGGTATGTTGTCTACATTCAACGTTCTGACCTATGAATGTCTAAATGAATAGTAGCCTAACATTCCCAGAAAAGAAGCAAGCCAGATACCAACACCACTTCAGTGCCATGGGGTAGCCTGTGACAACTACCAATCCTACACCAGACAAGCACCAGATGGGCTTCCAGGACAGGAAGCAAACTAGAGACTAGAAGAACCCTGCCTGGCCCTGAATGTGGTGGTTATGGGTTGAGCCAGCCATAAGGGTGTGAGCATGGGAGAGACTGCTCTGCTTTTGTTCTGCTTTGTGGTGGTGTTGGTGAGGGAGAGATCCCCTCCTTTTCCTTTTGCCCTCACCATCAGTGGCAGACAAGAGATCTGGCCCCAATGGAGTCACAAGAGCAGGAGAAATGTCCCTGCCCCTCACATGCTGTAGCAATCAGGAGAGCAGGCTCTGCACCTCACCTGGACAGCACATTACAACTGGTCCTGGATGTGGGGAGATGTGGGTAAGCCGACTCTAAGGATGTAACAGTCAAGAAAGTTAGCTCTGATGGGGTCATGAGAGCAGGAGGGCTGGTCCAACTCCTTACCTGCTGCAACACTCAGGATAAAAGGCCGTGCACCTTACCTGGGTAGTACAGTAAAACTGGCCCTGCAAGTGGGAGTTGCAGGCCCAGAGTCAGGGCTTTGAGCTAGCCCACCCCAACATACACCCAATGGATGAACTACTTGAATGCAGGAAGAGGCCAGTTCCACAGACCTAAAAGTATAGAATCGCTGTGACATAGAACAGTAACTGAATATTTGAGAGGACTCCCAGTGAGGTTCCAGTACTGACAAAGTAGCAGAGGACAGAGTCCTTGTACCACACCAAGGAGTCAATATTATGAGCATTTGCAAGCAAAAAAGTGTGGACAAAAGTGAATATTGTGGGATACGCTGAGACACACTGCAGCTTCCACAATGAGATTTTTTTTTTTTTATGTTGGCAGAGGTTGCAAGGCTGGAGGGTGGGTCTGAGGGGACATGGGAGTTGAGAAGGAACAGGGTGCAGGAAATGAAATAATTCACAAAAGAAAAAATTAAAGAGAATGCACAAAATTAAAGATAGTTCAATGAAGAATAAAGGTAATAATTAAAGTAACAAATTTATTTTTCAGTTCCTAGTATATATAACTGGTTGGAAAATTATTTCAATTGGTTATTCATACTAAATGGTTCTCCTTGGAAACACACATTAAGGCAAGAGTGTATTGACTGAGCAATTCCTAAACACACACATACACACATATGCACACACACGTACACACATATGCACACGTGCACACACCACGTGCAGCTTGTCCTTGTGGTTGTATACAGCTTGAACTCATGAGAACTTTACACAGGTGACTTCATTTAATCTTCAGGCTTTAAGTTGTCTGAAGCTCTGAATAAAGTTGGCTATTGCATGAGAGTTTAGTCTGACTCATTTTTGGGTTCCATTCTCCCTGGCCCCAATGCCTTTAGAGCAATGGGCAGCTGGTCCTGGGTCGTACTAGAAAGCTCTCCTAACAAGCCATGATGAGCAAGTCAGTAAGCAGCATTCCTTCACAGTCCCTGCCACTTCCTGTTTCCAGGGTCCTAATCTACTCTAAGGATGGATTGTGATCAAAACTTGAAAGCTGAAACAAACCTTTCCCTCGCTGTTTGTCAGCCTTTTATCCCAGCAGCAGGAAAGCAAGTTAGGGCACGAGGCATCTTTGGTTCATCTCTTACTCCCCGTTTCAGCATCCAACTTGATAAGTTCTCCCAAATTTGATTTCAAATGCCTTAACTTTGCCTCTGTGATGTACTTTCTATGTGTACCTCTTTTCTCACCTTCCCATCTCCACGTCCTTGCTCTTCAGACCAATGATGCTTCTATTCCCAACAGGAATTCCTGTTAATGTCCAAGCTCTGACATGTGGTTTCAAGGTCATCACTATAACCTGGTCTAACTGCCTACCATCTCAAGCTTAGGCCATGAAACAACCTCCAGACTGGGCAGATCCAACTTAAGATTAATTCTTGAGGCAGAATCTATTCAAACACTTCACTGCCTTGAAGCTTTCATGCTTTGCAATTGCTCAGAGAAGAAAACCACATTCCCTAATTGGTCTTCATGAACCAATTTATGCATGCCTATCAGACCTTTCCTTTCCATCACTGTCTTTGTCACTCACTGCTGCACCTTGTCATCCAGCTGTCTCCCCTGAATATAACCCACTGGCTCTGCTTTTGAGCTCTGCACTGAGTGTTCCTACTTAGGAAATGTTTCCCCTGCCTTCACATGATTGTTTCTGCATCATAGTCATAGACTGACACTGAAAATAAGTAAATAGTAAATGAAAAGAATGTAATGATCTATGAAAACATGCTGGCTCTACCAATGGAGAGTGTTGAAAATAGGGTTGAGAAGTTTGAATGGCAGGTGAAGTAGTAGACTTTAAAGATCGTGACTTTGAACTTTGTGTGTAGGGGATGAACTGAGGCTGAGCTTGCAGGAACTTCTGTGGACAAAAACAGTGTACCTCTGGTGATCATGGTTATCAAAGTGAATATGTATGAGTTCATGTTGCTTAGGGCACTCTATCTGATGCCAAGACTATGTGAGAGAAAGCCTGAGAGTACAAAATTGGCAAATTTATAGTCTAGATCAACTTTCCCTGCTGATAAGGAAACTGAGGCTATAGAGTTGAGGTGAAGCCTGCCCGAGGGTAAAGCTTCTAATGATAAGGAACCAGGGAGGACTGATCTGGAATGAACAACTGGACAACTTTTCTAAACACGGTGTTGCTTTCAGTTACACTGTTCATGAAGCTTTACATTGAATGATTGATTCTAAATAGTTTATGGGATATTTGATTTTTAAATACAACGTCTCGGTGCCTGTAATAAAAAAGGAAACAGATTCTGAGATACAGACAGGAATAAATGTTATTTACACATCCAATCTAGGGGAGAAAGCACGCAAGGTCCATCACTGCCCATCAGACACTTGGGCAAATTTGTGTTCTGGATTCTGCAACTTTCTCTTTTTCATTTCAATGCTATTGATATTCATGAAATGCAAAGATACCAGCCCAACAGCAACTTTAAAAAAATGAAAGATCTTTTCATTAATTAAAGTCTACAAAGAGATTTAATGATGAAAAGTGCCATTAAGTGCCAAGTATAATTAATTATTTTTTTGCTGTAAGAGGCTTATGGGCCTCATTAGATACTGTTTTAAATATCCTAAAATATTTACAAAATTGGTTTAAGAAATTGTAAACAAGCCAAATGAAAAAGCACTTTTCTAGGTGAAACTAATACTAAACCTGAAAGGAAAATCCATTTTTGTCCTGCGTAAGGAGGCAGTATCTGCCCTTTCCTGTATCTTTGTATCATTCTTACTCTGCTGTTTGCACAGACTAAAGCAAATTCCTATTGATAATTTTGGCATGAATGCTTATCTTGTCTGATCAAGTCACTGGAATCCCCCTGTCCCAGCTCTGTCTACTTACTTTCAATTAAGCTGTCCCCTCATTTTGGGGAAAATGACTTCCAATTTCTTTAATGTTACAGGACTAAGAATACAGAGTTGTTTGTAAGCACTAGGGTAGATGTAGGTTGGCATCAGCTCCTAGCTCAGTTCCAGGCTGGTCTAGAACACGAAGTTTAATTAGTTGATCAATTATGTTACCACCCTCCTGTGGAATATGTTACCACCCTTGTTACTAATATATTGTATACACTCATTTTATATTTACAAGAGTACAACCTTAATTTAACTTTGCTAATCAAGGAACTAAGTATGTTCTAGGGACTACAGCCATTTGTTTTGTGTTTAGTTCCCGGGCTGTCTGAATGCTTGCTTGTATTGAGCATATACAGATGGCTGAGCCCCTAAATCAGGGGAGCATGACACATGGTCTCCTAACAGTCCTTCAAGTTTCTGCTTCCTTGTCAAGAGCTCATTTCTGTGGAGTCCAAATAATTATATTTCCCTCATGCTACATACTCCATAATTACATTGTTTCCTAATTATGCTTGATGACAAATTTATGAAAATTAAAAATGATCTGAACTAAAATAAAACCTGTAAGCAAATGTCTCTTGCTGTATCACTAGGGTGATTTATAAATAGGACACTTTGTACTCTCCTGTGGGGTGGAAGATTGCTAGATCTTTCAACCCAAGGTGCTAACTTTTGGAACTGAATGGTTAAGACTGTAGGTTCTTGCTGGGCATGGTGGCGCCCACCTTTGATCCCAGCACTCAGGAGGCAGAGGCAGGTGGATCTCTGTGAGTTCAAGGCCAGCCTGGTCTACAAAGTGAGTCCAGAACAGCTAGCGCTACACAGAGAAACCCTGTCTCGAGAAACAAAAAAGACAATACAAAACAAAACAAAACAAAAAAAAAGACTGTAGGTTTTTTTTGTGTTATTAAATGTCCCAAGAGCTACTACAAGAGTGGGCAGGAAGAGATGACAAGCACATGGTTAAAGGTGAATGCTCATGATAACCTTGGCTAGGGGAGAGCACCTTCTTCACTTCTTTTATTTCTGTTTCTCCTTCTTATTTCCTCTCTCTGTTACTTCCTTCTCCATCTTCCCTTTCTCACCCTCTTCTTCCTTTTAAGTCTTTTAAGCCTTCCTTTTCCTTTTCCTTCTTTTTCTATGTCTCCACCTTCAATTTTTAACCCCTTCATCTGTGTTCATCCACTTTACCTTGGCTTAATGTGGTTAAAGATTTTGGAAAGAACAAGGGAAGGTTTAGAGAGGAATTTAACCTACTGATGTTTTAGTTGAAGGCGCTGGCATTAATATTACTTGGACTGTATCCATGAAGTTCCAATATCTTCACCTCTGGCTCTCTGAACAGAGGAGTTTAGTTTATAATGCACAAGAGTAAAAATTCCTACAAAATGGCAAATGGCCAATGGACAGAGCATTGGCTCTTTGCTGCATGTTGGGAAACCCTGTCGCTAAGGTCGCAGTCCATCATGACTGGAAAGCCTGAGCTTGGCACTAAATGGAGGACTCCCTTACCCAGTGGGGCTCCCTCCTCTCTACCTGACTTTATCTAGGGTTCCCAAACCCCCACACCTTCTTCCTGAGGAATGTCACCTAGGCCTTAGGTTCAACTTCCTTTCTCTGCATGAGAACCCATTGAGCAAGCACCTGGAATTCCTGGAATACCTTTCCATGCAAATGAGCCATCCTAGTACCTTGGATGTAGGTACTAGGATGTAGATACTAGGAACCAATGATGTACACTCACACTGGGGAATCCCTACCTACTCCCTAAAGTTCTATATAACCCTTGTTCACCCCGAATAAAGTTGAGCTGCCTCACTGAAGTTGATCCTGGATTGCTAATCCATAGTACTCATGGCCATCTGAACCCTGCTCCCCCATCTTCTGTTCCCCTTGTCCTCATGGATTAGTGGACAACTGTCCCAGAGGAAAGGTACATGAAGCCATTTGTCAAGTCATAATTGCTGACCTTCTCCTTGGTCAGGCGATTCTATGTGTCTCAATTACAATCAAAAGCTCTGCTTACTTTATATTTATTCTCACTCATTTTGCCATAGGAAGTTGGCCAAACCCATGAGAAATTCTCTGTGCAGGAAATATCTCCATATGCTTGAATGGTGCCCTCCCAGAACCGATTCTGTATAGATCAGTCTGAGATTATAACGGTTGATGTGACATGACACATAGTGGACCTTACCTTGCTCTCTGCTAGTTCCCCTGTTGAAGTCTGAAACGTCTCCCTTATGTATTCCATTTTGAGATCTCTCTTACTGATCTTTTTTATATCCAAGGGAAATTATCTAAAGTCATTCTTTCAGGTTATGAGGAACCCATTACCTCTTTTCCTCTTAAGACATTAATAGATTTGACGCTCCCTGTAGGATTTCTATATGGAAAGTGAAATGACACCAGGTAAAGATAGATGACTACCACTTGGCAGTGTTGGGACAAGTTAGTTTTTATCTGAGAAGTGAGTCTTGCCCATTGTTTGGTTAGAGGAGCCACCACTATTGCTATTTTTGTGTTTTGAGATCAAGGTCTCCAAGTCTCCTGACATTGGCATACAGTTCCCTGAAAACTATTGCTGTCTTCAAACTGTCTGTGCAGGGAACCGTACATTCCTCAAAGAAGGTTTTTCCTTATTATCTTTTGTAAAATTGTCAAGCATTAGCCGTACTTCCTCAAGGCAAGTCATTTGTTTAGTGCTGCTACTAATCCCACCCCTGTGGCTCAGCATAGACCCAGCCTGGATATTTTATTACTTTCTGCACAGATGTATTGAAATGAGAAGAACATCACCATAGATTTCTCCCCATCATACACAACTGTGTAGACTCTATAGGCTGAACTTCCTAAGGGTCATAACGGAGTCATTTTTCTCTCTGGCATTCCCAGTTATTTATAGTCTTTCCATTTTATAATCCTGTATACCACACGTTTTGTTGAGAGGGAGATAAAGCAAATAAAAAAATCACCACCAGAAAAGAGAAGATTTAAATATAAGCAGTATTACAGCTAGGGAAAAATTTTTTCTTCTGCAGATGGCTGATGTAATGGAACGAGGTGCCTGTTTCTGTGTATTGTGACGATAGCTCATTTGAACTGAGCAAAGGTGCTTTAGACTAATTTTGGAAACTTCAATGTGGCAATGTGCTAAATTTTAATTATTTTACTTCCTGCTTGTTATATTAATGTTGTGATTACCCTTGAAGGAATATTACCCATGATGATTTATGTGAAACTCAGTCAGCTCTGCAGCCCCATCAGTTTCAATTAAGACAATCCATGGAGGAAATGCAGCTTCTGGATCTCATGACACTTCAGAGGATTTCAATCCATTCACCTACCTTTGTGTGTCCTTCTGGGACCATCTCTACCATGTCCCAGCTAGCTACCAGGAGAGGAAAATGCACAGATACTTAATATTCAGAAGGAAGCCAACCAGAAAAAAATGTATTTACATGTCTCATCTCTACTTCTTAGATGATATAGGACTTTGGGATCCATACCCACCCACCCAGGTTGTGAGATGTTAAGGGCTGAACTGGCTCAAAGAAACTATTGAATGGTTATCAGTTTCTGATTTCAATGAACAACATTTTATCAGTCTCTTCCATTTGATCTGTGCTCAGGGAGAGTTGTTCATAAAGCACGTGTGTTTTCCTGAGATGAAGTACTGGCCTCAGAGCTCATTAATCTCACTGACTTCAACCATGCTGAGGTCACAGGGCTTTTCACCATGTGTCTCCAGTACCCAAGCACTTTAATTATCAATTTGGCTGCACAACAATGGAAATTTCCTCTCTACCTGGCAGCCCTTCCCAAATCTAGTCCTAACAGTGTCTCTGGCTTTGTCTGCCAAGTCCAAGGGGGCTCTTCTTTCTAAATACTGCAGAGATGGGCAATCCAAACTAATTTCAGTGGTGGTTCCATTTTAATCTCATTTGGAAATCCTTGAACTCAGGCTTCCCAATTATAAAGTCAAGGGAGCCCAAGCTTGCCAACATGATGTCTCCTTGAACAGCTTGCCAAAAGCTGGATCTGAGGCCCAGAAAAGGGGGCAAGGTTTCTTCCCCTCCTCCTCCTTGCTACCCACTTCTCTGACATAAGGCCATAATATTACAGAATCATAGAATTACAGAAGTGGTAAACCAGTGTTTATTTTGGCCCTTGTATGGTATTATCTTTCAAGTCCATCTTCTTCCTCCACTTCCTCACTGGACACTGATACACACTTTTGAAAGGACTGAGAGCCTTGCCACCTCATGATTTGGCCTAAATGCTCTCTTCATTTGCCCTAAATTGCTTTCTATTGCTGTGATAAACATCATGGCCCAAAACAACTTGGGGGCAGAAAGAGTTTTTTTCATCTTACAGCTTATAAGTCATCATAAAAAAAGAAGTTCTGGCAGGAACCTTGAGGCAAGAACTGAAGCAGAGACCATGGAGGAGTGCTGCTTACTGGCTCACTCCCCATGGCTTGCTCAACCTAACTTTTTATACAGCCCAGGATGACCTGTCCAGAGGTGGCCTCACCTATAGAGGCCTGAGCCCTCCTCCATCAGTTAGCAATTGAGAAAATGTCCCACAGACACATCCATGTACCAATGTGAGGGAGGTGATTCTTCAATGAAGTTCTGTCTTTCAAGGATACTCTAGTTTCTGTCATTTTGACAAAATCTCATGAGTACACATCTAGAAAGCTTTACTTTTTTTGGGGGGGGAACAGTCATTTTCACTTTTAGTTTTAGTCCTGGCTTGTGCATGTAAAGGTCCAAGAATTGCTGAAGGAAGACCCCAGACTCAAATAGTATGCAAAAGCACAGAGCATTTATTCTGCAGAAACAATCAGCATGCTGGGGACAACCATGCATACAAAATGGTTGACCTTTGAGAGAAACTCACAGGTTCCTTTTAAGGCACTTAGGGGAAGTCTAGTTGTGGCTCCATGATCCCCTTTGAGATTAACTGGTGTCCACAGCAAGAGATACCTACCTGTATAATGCTGATTGGTCCTGATCTTGAAGGAGGAAGGATTAATTTATAGGGACTTTTTTTTTATCCAACTTTAGCCTCTGACCAGACTCAAAATGGAGGCTTTATCTAAAATGGAATAAGCCAGATCCTCTCAGTACATAAATTATTCTTTCTTAGATGCCTTTGATAATCCTATTAATTTTCATCCTTATTTTCTTATGTCCTCCATGCTGCACTGTGTATCAAAAATTGAGAGATTATTTAGGAATCATCTGACTGTCCTACTCCAAGGAATCTTCTACCATATCATGCTGAGCCTGGAGCACAGAGATGGAATGGCAGTGTCAGCTCGATCTGTAGTCATCTATGACTTCAGTCATCTATGTTCAACAAAATCTTATTTCAAGCTAGTTAAAATTCACCATCCCCATATTCAATAGACACGTATTTATTTGCCACACCTTAACACATCTCTTCTTCAAAAGTGAATTCTGTAGTGTTCTGAAATCTGAGAACTTGTGCATTGAGACCTCATGCTTAGAAAACTACAAACTTTTGAGCCTTTGGTTCTTGCTTTTTTTGGATGAAGTTGCTAAACAGATAAAATCTTAAAAATATTCCCCAAATCCAGCAAATCCCACATTCAGATGTAGTTCCTGGCCCAAGACTTTTATTTGAGGCTCTTTAATCTGCACATGCAATCAATTCACCCGCAGGTGCTGATTCAGACCACTGTTGATTATAGAATGCTGGGTCACAATGCCCTTACCCCAAATTCTAGATCCTTGGTAGTCACTTTAAAGATTGATATCTGCACTTCTCGGAGGTTGATACTTGTGGTTGGTGAGCACGACAAAGATTAAAGGCCATCCCTGTCTGTCACTATTTCCCTGGTCAAGATGTCAGGATGTATCTACTAGTAGCTGGGCCCCCATCCAAGAATGTGATGAGGCCAGGGAAGCCTAAAGTTAACAGGATTGACAAGTTAATCTTTCACTTTCTACTTTTTTACCTGATATTTTTTGTATTTGTCACATCCAGTTGCCACTTGGGTAGAAAATTATTTGCAATATGGTCCAGTTTCCCTCTTTTATTCCATCTTTGTTTTGAGATTGTATTTTAAAACAACATTTCTAACTTCCCTTTTATCCTTCCACACCCTCCATTATACTCCTCCACTCTCCTTCAATTTTATGATCCCATAAATTGTTATTGCATACATATATGTGTTCATCTATACCTATATACCCAAATATAACCTGCTGAGTCCATACAATGTTGCTTGTATGGATGACACCAATGAATACAGAATTTCTTCTGTCTTTTCAGTATTTTTCTTTGCTGTGGGGCTGAAAATGGACCCCAAGATACATTGAGATACAGCCCTAGCCCTTCCTAGTATGCTGTTTAAACACACACACACTTTTGTTACACACTAGTGACACTGGGTTTCCTGTGCCCTTCTCTTGCCCTGTCATTTCCTCTGGACATGTCCAAGGCCACAGCTGAAGGTCTCTGCTTTTGTTCGCAGGCATTCAGTTCACATGCTGGATGCCTGTCATGTTGTTCCCAGAATCATGTCTTCCTCCCTTCCAATTCATGGTCTGACCCGTAATTGTATCTCTTGTGACACGATTTGGGGGCGAGACACTGTATAATAGGGACAATGTAGAGTTCAATGTGATGATTAAGGATGCTGGTTTTCACACAAAGACCCAACAAAGAAAGAGAACTTCAGACCAATCTCCCTAATGAACACAGATGCAAAAATACTTAATAAAATACTAGCACACCGAATTCAAGAACACATCAAAAGTATCATACACCATGATCAAGTAGGCTTCATCCCTGGAATGCAGGGATGGTTCAACATATGAAAGTCTATCAACGTCATTCACCATATAATCAAGATGAAAGAAAAAAAACCACATGATAATCTCGCTGGATGCAGAAAAAGCATTTGACAAAATTCAACACCCCTTCATGCTAAAAGTTCTGGAGAGAACGGGCATACAAGGACCATACCTAGAAATAATAAAGGCAATATACAGCAGGCCAGTGGCCAAATTCAAAATAAATGGAGAGAAACTTGAAGCATTTCCTCTAAACTCAGGGACAAGACAAGGATGTCCACTTTCACCATATCTCTTCAATATAGTACTTGAAGTTCTTGCTAGAGCAATAAGACAACTAAAGGACATCAAGGGGATAAACATCAGAAACGAAGAAGTCAAATTATCCCTATTGCAGATGATATGATAGTATACATAAGCGACCCCAAAAATTCCACCAGAGAACTCTTACAGCTGATAAACACCTTCAGCAAAGTGGCTGGATACAAAATTAATTCAAAAAAATCGGAAGCCCTTCTTTATACAACAAACAAATGGGCTGAGAAAGAAATAAGGGAAACAACCCCCTTCACAATAGCCACAAACAACATAAAATACCTGGGGGTAACTCTAACCAAGCAAGTAAAGGACCTATACAACAAGAACTTCAAGCCCTTGAAGAAAGAAATGGAAGAGGCCTTTAGAAGATGGAAAGCTCTCCCATGCTCATGGATAGGTAGGATCAACATAATAAAAATGGCCATCCTACCAAAAGCAATATATAGATTCAATGCAATTCCTATCAAAATACCAACACAATTTTTTATAGACTTGGAAAGAGCTATTCTCAATTTCATATGGAACAACAAAAAGCCCAGAATAGCTAAATCAATCCTGTACAATAAAAAAACATCTGGAGGTATTACCATCCCAGATTTCAAGCTGTACTACAGAGCAATAGTTCTAAAAACAGCATGGTATTGGTATAGAAACAGACCAGTAGATCAATGGAATCGAATTGAAGATCCAGAAATAGACCCACACACTTATGGCCACCTAATTTTTGACAAAGAAGCCAAAACAGCACAATGGAAGAAGGACAGCATCTTCGACAAATGGTGCTGGTCCAACTGGATGTCCATTTGTAAAAGAATGAAGTTAGACCCATACTTATCACCTTGTAGAAAACTTAAGTCCAAGTGGATCAAAGACCTTAACATAAGGCCGGTAACACTAAATTTACTAGAAGAAAAAGTGGGAGAAACCCTCCAACTAATTGGCACAGGTGACAACTTCCTGAACAGAACACCAACAGCTTAGGACTTGAGATCAACAATCAATAAATGGGACGTCATGAAACTGAAAAGCTTCTGTAAGGCAAAAGACACTGTCATTCGAACAAAACGGCAGCTTACAGACTGGGAGAAAATCTTCACCAACCCCACATCTGACAGAGGGCTAATATCCAAAATCTACAAAGAACTCAAGAAATTAAATGCCAAGAAACCAAATAATCCAATCAAAAAATGGGGAACAGAGCAAAACAGAGAATTCACAAAGGAGGAATCCCTAATGGCTGAGAGACACTTGAAGAAATGCTCAACATCCTTAATCATCAGAGAAATGCAACTCAAGAAGACTCCGAGATTCCATCTCACACCTGTCAGAATGGCTAAGATCAAAAACTCAAATGACAGCACATGCTGGCGAGGGTGTGGAGAAAGGGGTACCCTACTCCATTGCTGGTGGGAATGCAGGCTTGTGCAACCACTATGGAGGTCAGTCTGGCGATATCTTAAAAAACTTGGAATAGCTCTGCCTCAGGACCCAGCCATACCACTTCTGGGTATATACCCAAATGCCTCTTCATGGAATCCATGGGAAGTTTCCTCATCTATGTCTATAGCAGCCTTATTTGTAATAGCTAGAAACTGGAAACAACCCAGATGTCCCTCAACCGAAGAATGGGTCAAAAAACTGTGGTACATCTATACAATGGAATATTATTCAGCTATCAGGAACAATGAAATTATGCAATTTGCAGCCAAATGGATGGAACTAGAAAAGCTCATCCTGAGTGAACTAACCCAGACTCAGAAGGACACATATGGCATCTATTCACTTATAGTAGGATTTTAGCTATATAGTAGAAGGTATCGATACTACAACTAACACACCAAAGGGAACTTGGACATAGACTTCTTATTTTTAATTTTTATTCTTTATTTACTTTTTATATATTAGTTATATTTTTTTCTATTTTTTAGTCTTTTTTATCTATTGTATGCTTGTTGATTTGTTTGTTTAGTAGTTCTCTCTCCCGGGCAATGAGACACTTTTCACTGATGGTACTGCTTCGTAGATCCCCAATGAATGAAGAGGCTCTTGGCCCTCATACGACCTCTCTACTGAGATGAGGGACTGTTATATAAGGACACCCCACCCCAGAGAAATGGTATGGAAGGGTTAGGAGGTAAAGAAAAAAAATGAAATGTGATGTTTCGGCCTTTTACTACTAATTGTCATAAACTGTTTAGGATAATTAAGAAATGCAAACTAATGGTTATGCAAGCTGGTCATTCTCTTAGGTGCTATGACAGCCTAATATAGTTACTTGCTAAGCTAATCAGAAATAAACCTGCTAAGAGACAAGCAACATCTGCTTACCCTAATAGAAGAGATAGATAGGGCCTCTTCAAAAACCTCAAGAGATCTGCAGAATATGGCATTCAAAGATGTTTCCGTAACTTTAGATTTTTTTTTATATCAAGACATATCTACTCCTGACAGCACCCCCTATTCTCCTCCAAGTAGAAGATGAGCATCAAAGAATCTCCAGTGGGAGATGATTGAATTAGTCGCAAGCCTATCTCTTGGTAGGAAAAGCCCTTGCCCCAACTGTAGACAGAATGCTGTCCAAAAAGGACAAAATCTGGAAGCAGGTAAGTCGACAGCCTAGCCCTGCCAAGACAGGGTAGGTAAGTCCTTCATAACCCCTGCTCTACAATCAATGTCTGTCAGAGAAACGGGGCCAAATGACTGAAGATCGATGCTGTAATGTATGTAGAGAAAATGGGAACTGTCCAGGCATCCACAGGTATGTCATTGCTTAGTTTGGGAAGCTGCAGGCCTTGTACTTCCTATAAAATCAGATATATTTATCCCTCTCAGGTCTCTGAGGTGGTTGAAGAACAGATAGCTCGAGTCTCATAATTTAATTTTGAGTTGTTTAGGAGTCAAGAGAGTGTTATAGATCTAAGAAGATGCTTTTGAAATTGTGTTGCAAGTTAGTATGAATGTTGAGTCAGATATAGACCTTTAAACTCATGGAGATGTTTAGATAGTAGAATGTTAAAGTCAGGTACCAAATATATATGGACTGGTCATTGGGAATGTACGTTAAGCCATATAACCCTCATAACTGTGGCCTAATTACCTCTGTTGTACTGTATTGTATTTGTTATTATAAGAGAAAGAGCCATTTGTTGGACTGAAAGGGGAAACTGTAGGGGGAAATAAGATATACCTTAAACTTAAAAGAAAAAAAGGGAAGAGGATGGGGGGCTGAGGGTGGGACTGGAGAAGGAATAGGGAGGGGACTGTGATTGAGATGTAACTTGAAGAAATAAAAAATAAAGGAAAAAAATAAAAAAAAGAAATAGGACACAATATCACCTTTGTATTTACCACAAAGTTTTGCAAGGGTGGAGGATTGGTCTGGGGACAGACGGGAGATGGGAGGGAACAAGGAATATGATGTGAAATTCACAAAATAAATAAAAATTTTCTTTTTAAAAAAAAGGACGCTGGTTTTGACATGTGATCTGATGCATGCCATAGCTGTTCAGATCGTTGATTTCCAGCCAAGTTGAAATAATGGAGACCTTAATTTGATGATGATGATGATGATGATGATGATGATGATGATGATGATGAAAGTTAAATGGGAAGTGTATGCATGAAGAACTTTTTAGTACAGTTCTGACACACAAAATGTAGGCAATCTGCTCAGCTATTTCCTTACAAAAGTGTAGAAACATTTTTTTCACTGTCAAATAACCAAAGCTCCAAAGTACACCATTAGCAATTTTCCCCTTTGCACCCCTCTCTCTGATTCCTCATGGAAACAAATACAGCCATATAGCATCATGTCTGTCCATCAGAGTGCTGACAAGTTATAGAAGGCACAATCAGAAAATTCTAACTTGAGAGATTTAATAGGAGGTATGGCTAAAATCAAAGGTAGTCAGGAGGAACAGGCAGGCATCCTGCAAGAAGCTAATATTGTCCTAGGGAAATATCAGTAGTCAATTTCAATAACAGCCAGTGACTTTGAACTGAATACCAGTTAATTGTGGCACTGCCACATTTCATATCAAGAGAGGGTATTCCAAGTCTCTGAAGGGGATTGGACTAGAGTGGTGGATGGAAACAAAGAAGGCTTTCCCACTACACAGTGGAAAACTGCGCCATGTTATCTGCAAAAAGCTAAAGAGAAGAGAAGGGGAAATGGATGTATAAGTGCATGTGCATGCACACACACACATACATATTCACACATGAATGGGTGTATTGAAGCAGATTGTGACCATAGTGTGACACTGGATGCTATGATAGTGCAGCATGACCCCAACCTGACCTTCACAGAAAAAGGCATTCATGCACTTAGAGAGCAAAGAATGTATGTGATTTGAGACTTGCAATACAGGGTCTTCTGCACAAATTCAAGAGAAAGTTGACAAGAAGTTAGGATGAAGAAGATGAGAGAATGGTTCACATGGACTTTCTTTTTGTGCAGTGGACTTGGTCTTGTGATCATACAATGTAGAATATGGAAGAGAAACTGAACCGAAAGCTGACTCTCATTCTCTAGGACTAGATGTTCTTGGCCAATAATACCAAAGACCACAGAGATACATTAAGACAGTGACCATGGTGAGTGTGAGTTGGTATTGCTCCACATAGTTCTGTGTACATGTCCTTGGGAACATCAAGAAAAAAAAAAAAACACTAACAAACTTTTGTTTTCTTGGATGCCTAGCCAAGATGACCTTCTGTTGTATGCCTACGCCAATGTTTCTTTTTCCTGATTCTCTTCTGGTTTTCTATCTTTCTCCCAGGCATAATTTCTCGCTTGTTTTTGCGTGATATAAGTGTCTTAAATAACTTCGAAGAGCATATAAACTAGTGTTTAATCAGTGTTTTTCATGTCAATATCTCCTGCCGAATAAGCAGTTTCTTGTAATAATGAGGTACTCTGGAGCCTGACCCACACTAGTTTCTTAACATTCTTAAGTAATTGTGTAAGCTTGCCTTCCTTTGTGACAAGAAGGTACATGGAGGTGCAGGGATGTGGGAGTGAGGAAGATAGGAAACAGATGAAAAGTATTGAGGTGAAGGCCCGTGCAAGTCTAGGCATACTCCAGTGTTGATGCACCCTGCATTCAAATGCAGGTTTATGCCTGTAAAATCAAGTGAATGCCGTTAGTTTTGTTCGGTGAACACATCTGGTGCCTTCTTGGTGTTTTATGCTATAGGTCTTCCCAGCTAATCTTTGTGAAAACTGGTGTGACTTGGACAAAGGTCAGAGTACTATTGAGGAGGAGCAAAAAATGGCAGTGTATTTGAGGCTATACCTTACTTTCCTGAGTCTAGGGAAGGTTGGCTTTTCTGAGGTGATTCCCACAATCATGTGGAGCAACGGTCAGCTGACATAAGCCCAGAGTGGCATGGAATGTGAGGATACCAGTGAGCAGGGACTCCACAAACACAGGCTGATGTCACTTAAATCCAACAAGTGTTTCCTTTCACTCTTAATACCGCTGAAGAAAAAGCTATCAATTTTTCTTGAATAGGATTTCGTAGGGTATAAATGAATAATAATTGACCCTGCCTGGGATCTGTGTTGATAGGGAAGTGTTGATAGGGAATAAGAATAGACATATAAATAACCTTGGGCATTCAGATACAACAAAAGAGTATTCAGAGATAGGTTTACATTTAAATGTCTAAGTTCAATGTTTAAATGGCTGAGGCCTAAATAAGGCTATGAAAACACTGGATGTGAACAGGCCATCTGAGAAACACACGTACAGGGACATGATTCAGCTGGTAAAGTGCCTGACTTGCAAGGATGCGGACCTGGATTTGGATTTGAATCCCCAACACACATGTGAAAGCTGGCGGGATGGTGAAACCCTAATGCAAACACTGAGATGATGGAGACAGGTGAATGGCCGGGTGGCCAAGCTGAATCAATAAGCTCCAGGTTCAGTGAGACACACTGCCTCAGAAAATCGAGAATACTAGAGGAAGACATCTGATGCCAACCTCCGGCAGGTATGGCTAGAGCCAATTAATCTACTTGTCCCTTACAATTTCATTCTTCTCATTACTAACAGCTTTGGCTTCTTTTGGACCATCAACTTAATAGGAATGTCTCCACCATGGTTGGAGACCTCCAATCAGACCGAATCTGAGTGAAAATTGTTAGGAAGAACATAATCCGTTCACGTTAGAAACTTTAGTAGTTTTTTCCTACATCTTCAGAACCAGCAGCTAGGCCTGAGGACTGGCATTTTTGAAAAGCCACTGTTAACCCAACAGCTCAAAAGTCATTCTCTACCTTCTTGCCTTCTTGAAGTTGGAGGAGAACCAGATAAGTTTAATGACTAAAAGAATAAAGAAAGGTGGCAAGCAAAGAAGGGTGATTGTATTTCTGTCTCAATGTGATTCAAGGGTGGGGAAAATAGACTGTGGGAATGGCAGGATTGTCAGGTGTATGAAAAGAAACATGAGAAAAAAATGAATTAATGATATGATGGAAGCCTCAGCAACACCAGAGAGGCCACAGCACACCTAAGCCTGTGTCTGCTGGAATTATGACAAGTACTCCTATCTGTACCTTCTCCTTCTTACACAATTTTCACTTGGGGACTCACCATACTATAAATCCCCTGGCTTTCCTTGAAGTCTGTAGCATATGATTTTGATTCTACATATCCAATCCTAGCAATATCTCCATTGGACACCCAAAAGAGAATGCACATATCTGAGGACTCCAAAATTGTTAGTATTGTACACAATGAAATAAAAAAATTAAATTTCTCATAGTGTCATGTAGTGTTCTAGTCCTCAGATATAACAGTTGACTTAGCAATCCTCCCAGGCATCTAACAGCATCTCACTCAAAGGCAACCTATTTCCCCCATTAAGTGAAATCCCACCCGAAACATGAGAATTTGTATGGCAAACTTGGCCCTTTAAGAATAACAAAGGTTTAAAAAAATTACCACTGAGTTATAGGTTTTGGAAACAAAAAAGAGAGTTAGTAATGAAAATGTCAGACAAGGTGAACCACTAATGCCAGTGACAAATGCCATCTCAATAATGGGTCTCATACTCGGTAGGCTTAGCACGCAGGTCATATCAGATCTCAGCTGTGAGTGGGCTGGAAGCCTGCTCAGTCAGCACTTCTGCATGTTCACTCTGTTATCTTGCTTATTTGGTGAATTTAATGTTGTGTGATTTGCTTTTTATTGCCTCATTTGTAAGTCTCTTTCTTCTACCAAAGATATCTTCAGGGGTGTCAAGTGTTGCTTTCACTCCAAGTCCATTTGTATAAACGATAAGAATACTTGTTAATGAGTGTGTGCACAATTTACAGGAGCCAAGAAAGAATGTGTTACTTTGTGCTTCAGCATGACTTAAGACAAGGATGGGAAGAAAGCTAGGTGCTTAGCTGTGAGTGAAGCACTCGAGAGGGGCTCTCCTATCAGATTACTAAAAGGAAATGCTTCCCTGTCAACACTTTTCTCTCACAAAAGGTTGGTCTTTTTATAACCACCCTGCTACTGCAATACTTCTAAATTCAAGTATTATATTTATCCATACATTCAGTTGGCAAAAATCCCGTGTTATAGTTGGTTTGAATGCCAACCTACCACAAATTAGAATCAACCCAGCAGGGAGCTTAAAGTGGGGAGTTTTCCCAGCTGCGTTATTTGATGTGTGAAGACCCACCCAAATGTGGCGGCGTAGATACAGAAGGGCACAGCAGAAGGAAAATGACTGGCCTCTTACCTGCTTGGCCTTCCTTCTTGCTGCTCAGTGGATTTACCCCGTTGCTGCCTCTGCTGATTCCTCACTCCCCCATGATATAAGAACAGAGTTTCTAGGCTTCTACTGCTGACTAAGAACAAATGACTCTCCAGAAACCTTTCAGGTCTTTGGCCCCAGACTGGGACTGCTGAGACGCCATGGACTGAGAAGCTTCCAGACTCTTGGTCTCTCCAGTCTGAGACAGTCACTGTGGGACAAATCAGACTGATAAACTACTGGGTTCCCGGGAGCTCACATGTGAGACTATTGTTACTGTTTCAACATGAGATGATTAATTAGTTGTTTATACTATGTATAATCATTCCAGCAGTTTCTTTCCTCTAGACAGCCCCATCCCCATCACTACACTGTTCTTCCTCTTCCATGTTACTAACCCTCCATCCCACAGTCACTCCTGAGAAGTGAACCGACTTTCACACATCTTCCTAGGACTGTGCTTCTCACAAATACCAAACACAAAGGCCTGTGTTCCACAGAGTTAAACATACAGAATCCCGAGGCTGGAGAAATGGCTTAAGAGTTAAAGAGTGCTGACCGCTCTTCCAGGGAACCAGGATTCGATTCTCAGCATCCACATGACAGTTCAGCACGTTCTATAACTCCAGTCTCAGTGGATCCAGTGTCCACCTCTGATCTCCGAGAACACCAGGCGTGCATATGATGCACATACATACATTCAGGCAAAATACTCACACTTATAAAGAGTATAACTTTAAAAAATGGATAACCCTAAGGAATTCTTTGGGGAAGTAAATTCTAATACTCAGAAGAGCCAGAGAAGTGTAAGGTCTATCCTCTTCAGCTAAGATTAGGGGGACACTGGGTACTCAGTTAGCTATCATTTGTATCTGTGATAGCCCTATTACTTGATGTGTGGTGGCAAACCAGGCTTTGTAAGAACTAGCCATAGGCTAGACCTACAGATTCATGTTTTCACCAATGAACTGAGTGTGAAGTCAATCAGCTTTTGCTCAGCGCCTACTCTTTTTTTTTGTTATTTCTTTATGTGCCTTCAGTTTTTTTTATAATTACTTTATTTCTTTTTTTCAAGTTACATCTCAGTCACAAACCCTTCCCTATTCCCCCTTCCTGTCCCACCCTTCCACCCTCTTCCCCCCCAACAGCTTCCCTCTTCATTCCAACAAATGGTTCTTTCTCTTATAACAGTAAATTCTATACAAAACAGCAGAATTAAATATGCCACATTTATGAGAGTTAAATGGCCCAGTATACCTTCCCAATGTCCAGTTCATACATATTTGGCCCCTGACTTTAACATTCTACCATCTAACCATCTCCATGAGTTTAAAGTTCTATAACTGACTTAGCTTTCATACTAACTTGCATCACTATTATAACCATCTTCTTAGATCTAGAACGCCCTCTTGATTCCTAAACAACTCAAAATTTAGCTATGAGACTCAAGCTGTCTATTCTTCAACCACCTCAGAGAGCTGAGAGGGATAAATATATCTGATTATATAGGAAGTACAGGGCCTGCAGCTTCCAATACTAAGAAATGACAAACCAGTGACTACCTGGACAGTTCCCATTTTCTCTCCATACATTCCAGCATCAGTCTTCAGCCTTTTGGTCCTGTTTCTCTGACAGACATTTATTGTAGAGCAGGGATTGTGAAGGACTAACCTACCCTGTCTTGGCAGAGCTAGGCTGTCGACTTCCCTGCTACCAAGTTTTGTCCTTTTTGGACAGCAGTCTGTCTGCAGTTGAAGCAAGGAGTTTTTTCATGCCAAGAGATAGGCTTGCCACTAATTCAACCACCTCACATTGGAGATTCTTCGATGCTTTTCTTCTACTTGGAGTAGAATAGGGGGTGCTGTCAGGAGCTGATATGTCACGATATCAAAAAAAAATCTTAATTTAAGACCACATCTTTGAATGCCATATTCTGCAGATCTCTTGGGGTTTTTGAAGATGCCCTATCCATCTCTTGTATTTAGATAAGCAAATGTTGCTTGTCTCTTAACAACTTGATTACTGAGTAGCTTAGAGAATATCTGTGATAGACTGTCTTAGTAGCTAACAAGGTGACATGCATGCATGACTAGGAGTTTGTTTTTCTTAACTATCCTAAACAGTTTAAGACGGCTGGTATCAAGAGGCCAGAACTTCACATTTCATTTTTAAGTATCTCTAAGTACGATACCATTAGGAAGCATTACCTTAAATTTTGTATCAATATACAAAGATCTATTCAAATGTGGCTAAATATACTCTTAATTTTGTATCAATATACAAAGATCAATGCCTATGCGGCCCAATACAATCTTAATATTACGTCCATATACAAGGGTCAATACCATTGTGGCCAACTATAATCTTAGTTTTGTATCAATATACAAATATCAATACTGACGTAGACCAATACAATCTTATTTTTGCACAATAAACAATGGTCAATACCACTTTAGCCAAATATACTATTAATTTTGTATCAATATAGAAGGGTATAAGGGCATATTCAATAATGTGACCTTTCTTCTTGATCTTTCCTGTGCTGTGTCTCGATTTTTCTCTCGTCCGTGCATTCCTATATAGGAGGTAAAGAAGGATACAGAAAAGGGAAAGAAGGAATACCCTGGGTCTAACCTCCAAAACCCATTAAACAGGACCATTTAACAACTTGTAATCTCTTCCCCTAAATAACAGTGTTTTCAGTTGTCCTTCAAATAACCGAAAAAGGGGGGGGGCGGAGAAACACCCTCCCCACCCTCTGGGTATGGGACGTCGCTCTCTTAAAATGACTTCCTGCTGATTTGGGTCATAGTAAACCTGTTTGGGGCCCAAACCAAAATGGAAAAATGGTTAAAAATGTTTATACAATCCTTTTATGTTCAGTCCTTCTGTTCTCAGCTGTTTAGATGACCTAAGGAGTTTGTAGGCAGAAGCTGAACTTCCAGGCTTTACTGAGGTTCTGGCTGGGGCATTGTGTAGAGCTGAACGGTCTTAGCGATATTGAATTGTTGTGGTTGTAGGCTTTTGATGGAGACATCTATTGAGGGAGTCTGTCAGGCTGAATCATCTGGGTCACTCGTCTTCTTTTGGTGTCTGATTCTGTTTTCTGCTGAGGTTTCCGTTGTCCAGTTGTCCCTGGGTTTCTTGAATGGATGCTTTGATTCTCCTGGAATGATAAGAACAGAGCCCTGCCCTATTCCTCACTCAGGGACAATCACACTCTTTTTTTGGGGGGGGGTAGGTAATATTTCTCCTGAAGCAAATTTGGTTTTTGACAATATATAAAGTGTTATCTTTCAATCCGGTTTAAAGAAGAAATTATTTTGTTATTTTGGAGCTAAACCAGCTTTAGTGTATATATTTTGAGGTCTTGAAGGACAATTTTTTTGTGTTGTGTGGGCCTTTTTTAAGTAGCTTTTAAACTTAGGTCCTTCCGAATCCTATGTGTGTGTCTCTGCATTCTAAATATTGGGATCCAAGACCTGTGGTTCCCATCTAAGGGGATTAAAGATGTGTTCCACCACTCCTGGATCAAAGTTTTTCTTTATTTAGAGTTTGTTTTGTATCAGGCTGACCTTGAGCTCTGAGATCTGCCTGTTTCTGTCTCTAGTGTGTTGGGGTTAAGGGTGTACTCTTCTTGAATGATGGGATTAAGGGTGTGTACCCTCACCACCCTTTTCCGTGTAACTCTAGAATTTATAAGTCCACTAACACTTTGGTGCTCCTCCCGTCTCTGCTGAAATTAAAGGCATGGATTAACACCACATTTCTCCTGTATTTTACCTTAGCTCTACGTTTTTTCGACACTTGGAGGTTCATAAAACCAGGTTGAACGGCTGTGTCCTTTAATTTATTTACAGTGTATTAACGTTGTTACCTGCTTTTTTTTTTAATTAGTAAATTTATTTGTTTGTTGCTACAGGTTACATCCTTGACATATTGTCCTCTTTTCCTGCTTCCCAGGCCCACCCTCCCATGCTCTACTTCCTGACCCTTCCATCTTGATCCTCTGGGGTGGAGTGTCCCTGCATACCAGTCTCTCACCACAGATCAGGAGTCATATGAGGGCTGAGGGCTTCTTCATACACCGGGGGTCTACGAGGCACTACTGCCAGTGAAAGGTGTCTCCTTGCTACAGGGGGGAAACTAAAAAAAAAAAAAAAAAAAAAACCAACAGACACACAAACCCACAAAAACAAAGAACAACAACAAAAAAAGAGAGGAAAAAGAAAGAGAAAAAAAGAGGGAAAGGAAAAAGAAAAAGAAATGAAAAGAAAAAAGAAATTTATGTCCATGTTCCTTTTGGTGTGTTGGTTGTAGTACAGATATCCTGTACGATATAGCTAAAATCCTACTATAAGTGAATAGATGCCATGTGCATCCTTCTGAGTCTGGGTTAGCTCACTCAGGATGAGCTTCTCTAGATCCATCCATTTGGTTGCAAATTGCATGATTTCATTGTTTCTTATAGCTGAGTAGTATTCCATTGTATAGATGTACCACAATTTTTTAATCCATTCTTCAGTTGAGGGACATCTGGGTTGTTTCCAGTTTCTAGCTATTACAAATAAGGCTGCTATGAACATAGATGAGGAGACTTCCCTATGTCTCCGTGAGGTGTCCTTTGGGTGTATACCCAGAAGTGGTATGGCTAGGTCCTGAGGCAAAGTTATTCCTAGATTTCTAAGATATCTCCAGACAGACCTCCATAGTGGTTGCACAAGTCTGCACTCCCACCATCAGCGCCTGCTCTTATAACTGTTTTTTTTTTAATACTATAAAAACCTTAATGAGAGACTAATGAGATGGCTCAGTGGTTGGGAGCATATCCTTCTCTTCCAGAGGGACTTGGCAACCAGAGTTGGATAGCTTACCACTAACTGTAATTCCAGCTCCAGATGGGCCCATCACCTTTGGCCTCTACGGGTAGGAGAATCCACACATATACATACACAATTAAAATAAAATAAAAATCTTTGATAATATTTGATGAATGCTCTATTTTATTATTTTTCTGAGAACTACATATGTGAGTGCCATACTTAGGAGAAAAAGGAACCATGGGCGTCTTTGAGCAAAGGAGATAGCACATTGCTTCCTTGGCTTACTTTTGGGTCTTCATTACCTGGAAGACAAAGTTGTTCTAAAACTATAGGGATTACATTTTAGAGATCTACATGGAAACAAATCTAGAAGCAGGTGAATTTCCACAGTAAAGAATGCTGGTTTAGGGAATGATTTCTCTCCTGAAGAGACTACGACTCCCTTCTCTGTGAGTGTAGTCTTCTGCAACAGTCTTTAGGACCTTCACAGCTGAGAACACACTGCAGTGGAAACATGGTCCTGGCCATTTACTGTGCCAGCTTTTCCATCCTCATGATAAATATCCAAGCCGCCCAAGTTCAAGTGAGGAAATGCTTTTTCTAACAATCTACAAATAACAAGTACATTTTCAGAAATCTCAGTCGATGCTTTTGGCTTTGTTGTATAAGGCCTCGCATGACACGAAGTACATGAGGGGAACCATGGTGGAGTGAAGCTGTGTGCCTCATGGTGGGAAAGCAAAGAGAGACTGAGGAAGAGGTTCTGCTCCTAATATTCCCCACTTCCTAAAGGTTTCAAGTTTGCAGGCACACAGCAGGCTGGAGACTAAGCTGTTAACGCATGAGCCTTTGGGGAACACTAAAAACTACACAGTTTCCTAGGAACTGTAGCAGTCTGGTATACACAAGTGGTATACACAAATACACAGCAGCATTTGCAGCTGGAACTCTTAGCAAAAGCAAACAACAGGGAAATCACACAGGCCAAAGAAGAGGGCATAGGGTACCAAGGGTGCAGCATTACTCTCGGCGAGTATTGTTTTGCAGAATCATGCAAACATTCCAGAGAGTATATTTCCAGCTTGCATATAGGGGAAATTATTACCCAATGGTGTGGTGCAGTCTGGGGTGTTATGAGCCTCCTCTCAGCTATATTTGCACCTATGTCACCTTCTGAAACTTGGCACTTGACTCTTTACAATGTTTAAGTCAACAATGACCTTGGAATTTGACAAACATGTTCAATTTTGCATAGAGGCAAATATCCTGAGGATTTGTATGCTATCCCTGGGCTCTGCGTTTGTGTTGAGTTGGAAGTAGACAGCCTTGTTCATCACCTAGTCTTTCTGAAAATCCTGTCAGCACTCATTCCTAGTACCTTAGGTATGCTTACCGATCAAGTGTCAGGGGCCCCACTGCACACACCCAGACTGAAGAACAGAGAAGGAAGCACTGTCTCCCTCACAGGGAGATCTCAACCTCTTTAACCCTCTGGGAAGCTGCAGTGATATTATTGTTTCCTTCCTTTCAACTCAACTCTGGCTCATGTCTCTTAATACACTTTTGTTTTAATGTTCTGCTCTTGAGAAAAGAGGAAGTTAAGGATTTTGAGAAATAGGCATATCAGAGGGACAGAAATCAGGGCCTGAGAGACCAGGAGTGTGTAAGTCCAAAGGACTTTTGTAATTAGTGCACAGAGGCATGGTGATTGGAGCGTATACATTTTTTTCCTGAGTGCAGTATGCATTAAAATTAAATGAGCCATTTTCTCCTTTGTCTGTTTCAATTGCCTTCAGATATATCTGGGTAGTGACCTTGTGTCCCAGTTACCTTGTTTTTGAAGACAATCTCCAGAGATTTTTCTTTCCAGCACAGCACTTGTCGGTTAGCCTTGTTGTCCACGTGAAACCATTAGACTATGTACACAGAAATAATCCTGAGCCCCAAGATCCAGGGGTTCAAAATGTCCCTGGATTGCTCTTTTAAGACTTATTTGATTTTTAATTTTGTATATATGTGTGTAGGCAATGTGCATAATAAGTCTTAGGGTTCTGTAAGTCAAGCTTTTAGGTAAAAATGTAGCAATCTTTTGATTGAAGACTTCTCATGGTAGAGAAGACTTCTCTTGGGCTTCTTTTCTTGACAGTCAGTAACTCAATGCTTTTATACTAAGTGAAAAATGACAGTATTTTATAGATCTCACCCATTGATTATAAAATGAGTGCCACATGTTTCCACAGCACCAAACTGATGTATTTTGCATTTTACTGGTTGTATTAAGTAAATACACTGATTCAGGGAACTGATTTATTGCAGATTCCCAACTCCCTTTAAAATATTTTTTTTTTTTACATATTTTTAGATCTTGTGGGAATCCTAAAACAAAAGAGAGAAGCTATATGCAGAGTTAGTAGCCAACAATACAGAGAGTAACCAACTATCCGGATGGTCATTACAAAATAGATTTTGCACATTTGCATAATTACTTGTGATATTTGGAGCCATGTGTGTCAAGGTTCAGAGGCGTGCGTGTCATGGAATTCCAGCACTTTGACATGGTTAGTGAACTAGGACAGTGGGGATTGTGAGATTCAGAGAAGAAATAACAGTGTCTGCTTCATTGTGACTTTTTTGGGATGTCACATCTGTTCAATTATTTAGTTTGTATAATAATTTTCTTGCACCAGTCCAGGGAGCCATGAAATAAATTCAAGTATGCTATATGTCATGTTTAAGTTAATAATTGGGTTTTGTTTTATTGTGTCAATATCTGAAAATACCTTTAAAACGGAATTAGATTATTTTTGTTTCATTGATGAAATCTGTAAAATTCTTCTAAAGCCCATAAAAGAAGACCCAAATAAATATTGGAACTAACAAGTCATTTTATGAATGAAGCCTCACTGTAATTGTTAATTTCCCCCAATTAATCTGTAAATTCAATTAAATTCAGATCAAAATTCCTTCAGGGCTTCAAATGTTACTTTACAAGCTGATTATTGTGTTGAATTGGACTCATCTGGAAGATAATTTTTATCTGGAAGGTAAAATTCTCAACTCTTGCCAGAAAGCTTTTTCAGAAGAGATTTACATGGTGCTTTTCATTGGCTTCATAATTAAAGCAACATGGATGACAATAATACAGTAGCAAATTGAGACACAATGAGATAGTGTGAAGGTTCAAAAATAAGGCCTCGCACTCCCTATTAATGGTATTTGGGGAAAATGAATGATTTTTTTTAAAGAATGCTCTTATAGCATTGTATTGTCCAATTTTGAGCAAAATAGAGTTGAACAGTTATATACACAAAAATTTCTTCATGAAAATTTAATTTTTACTCTCATAATGTTATGGTTAAATGCTGTACTATTCAACTATAGTATACTATTTAAATATGGTCTAATAGTATACTACTTAACTAGTATACTGTTCAATTCTATTTATTTGTGTGTGTATGTCACCAAAAATTTTTCTTTAAAACACTTATATTTATTAGTACTTAACAAACACCTATAAAACACCTATATCATAAAACATAATACTTAAAACCTAATAATTACCTGCTAGTACCCTAAAACCTAGCTAAGAACACCTAAATAACACTATCTTTCTTAAAAGGATATTAACATTCTTAGCGTAGCTCCATGCAGGATAACCTAATTTATGGCAGTCCCAGCAGGCAGTCCCTTTCAAGCTTAGCGTCCTTTAGGCCTAACTTTGCCAGTTTGTATGGCCAGTTTATTTCAACCGCTTGATTGTGACCAGCTTATAAAGTTCAGTCTGTTCCAACCTCTAGCTTGAGGTCAGCTTTTTCCACAGGTTTCACGGCCTAACGCTTCAAAGAGCGGCTTCTGAACTCTGCCCTCCTTTGCTTCCAGCCTTAATAGGCTGAATTATGGCAAAGGGTCTTTCTCAGGCTAACTTGTAGTAAAAAGTCTTTCTCTCTTGGACTCCACCTTTCAGTTTATAACCGTTTTGGCCTAAGGCTTGAGTATGCCATACCTTGCTGTGTACTTCTCTAGCTGTCTTTTCAGCTTGTGAGGGCAAGAGGAAGAGACAGGCCACATGGAGCTCTCTGGTTTATATATTGCATCATCTCAAGATCCTTGGCAGTCTCAAGGTCCACAAGATTTCTCACAATATCCAGCAATGTGGCTTCTTGCAGCAACCGACATCATCTGTGCAGTTTGTTTGGTTTCTTAGTCACACCCCTTCAGTGGGGCAATTTGTGTTTCTCACAGAGCTGTGGCTTTTGGACTGTGTTCATCTCAGCAAGTGCAAGGGATGCTAAACTCCTCCTTGTGTGCTGCCAGATGCCAACCTGAACTGCATACTAATTCACTAAAGAGGCCTAACTTCTACCGTGTGTGTGTGTGTGTGTGTGTGTGTGTGTGTGTGTGTGTGTGTGTACCTCCATGTGTACTGTGGAGGTCAGAGACATCTTGCAGGAGTTGGTTCTATCCTTCCATCTATGTCCTAGAGAATGAACTCAAGTCTTCAGCCTTTGAAATACCACCTTTACTCAGCTGAGACATCTCACTGTGGGATAAGTGCAGTATTTTTATTATAACTTCAAAATGGAGTCCTCTAAGAATATACACATTTCAAAATTCATAAAGAAAAAATTACTGAATTTGAATATACAAAGAGAAGCAAACTTTACATGCAATTAAGAATGCCATAAACATTATGCCCTGCAGCTGAAAATAGAAGCGTTGCTAATTAAGACACCAGTAAACATATTTTTAGTGGGTGGCCTGGAAATTCATACAGAAATCACACTAAGTCATACAGTCCACTCTCTTCTTCCCTTCTCGTTGCAAAACTACAATAATCTCTCTCTTTCCTCCTCCTCCTCCTCCTCCTCCTCCTCCTCCTCCTCCTCCTCAGCAAGTAGCTTCTCAACTCATTGACAAAACAGTGAATAAGGTGGGTTAGGCTCATTATCCACCCACTGACACAGTGCCCAGTCTGCCTGATCCATTCTTGAACATTTTGCTTTGTTGCTGTGATTTTAATGCCAAGGGTCACCTCTGCTCCTTTCTTCCTTCAGCTTTTCCACTTGAAAATTGGCTCATATTGCCTATAGTGTCTACAATGTTATGTCTTCTTTGTCATTACCTTAAACTCTGCATTGGCTCATTGCCATCACCACACAATTCAGAAAAACATCTTCCATAGTTCCTAAATTAAAATATCAGCTGGGTTGTAGATCTACCTGTGGAAGCTACTCCTATTTCTCTATTCTTTTTTTTAAATAAATTTATTTATTTGTTGCTTCAGGTTACATCTCCATCATATTGTCCTCTTTCTCCCTGTCCCAGCCCCACCCTCCCACCCTCTACCCCCTTCAGTCCCACTCCTCTGTAGTGGAGTGTCCCTACATAACAGTCCCTCGCCCCAGTTCAGAAGTCATATGAGGGCCAAGAGTTTTCTCATACACTGGGGGCCTACAAGGCAGCACCACCAGGGAAAAGTGTCTCAATGACAAGGAGAGAAAATTAAACAAACAAACAAACAAAAACGTCTATGTCCATGTCCTTTGGTGCATTGGTTGTAGTATAGTTATACTGTACTATATGGCTAAAATCCTACTATAAGTGAATAGATGCCATGTGCATCCTTCTGGGTCTGGGTTAGCTCACTCAAGATGAGCTTCTCTAGTTCCATCCATTTGGCTACAAATTGCATAATTTCATTGTTTCTGATAGCTGAGTAATATTCCATTGTGTAGATGTACCACAGTTTTTTAATCCATTCTTCAGTTGAAGGACATCTGGGTTGTTTCCAGTTTCTAGCTATTACAAATAAGGCTGCTATGAACATAGATGAGGAAACTTCCTTGTGATTTGGTGAGGAGTCATTTGGATGTATACCCAGAAGTGGTATGGCTGGGTCTTGAGGTAGAGCTATTTCAACTTTTCTAAGATATCGCCAGACTGACCTCCATAGTGATTGCAGAGGCCTGCACTCCCACCAGCAATGGAGGAGGGTTCCCCTTTCTCCACACCCTCACAATAGAAACCCTACCTAAGGCAGTTTATAAACAGTAAATCACCTCAACAAGAACAACAACAAAAAATCCCAAGTAGTAATTAATACCACAAATGCAGAGGAAATTAGAGAAATAAAGATTGAAGCAATGACCAGCAACATTCTCTAGTGACAACTGTTTGAAGAGACAGAGACTATTCTAAAACACTGGTGACAATGTAAATGAGTAAAGATTTTTTTTAAATTGAGGGACATTTAGTGTTATATAACACAATTTTAGTATCTTCTAGCCCACAAATTTTCCTCCTGTGAATCTAAAATTTAAAATTTATTAAGAGCTCTTTATCACAGCAGTCTTTTGCCTGGCAAAACAACAACAAAATAGAGATAAAATATCCAGTAGGAGAAATAGTGACTAATTTTAAATGAGTAAAGAAATAAGGCAGGTTTTCAATAAAGATGCACTCTTCAAGTTTTACTTCATATAATTACACATTTTATTGGTTTGAACAATGATAAAATATATATTGATATTTAGTAGTATAATAATTGGAAAATATTTTATGGGTAAGAAATATATATGGTCCTGGGGGTCCATTAAATAGCTCTGAGGAAAAGAGAGTTATTTCTTTTAGTATAATTCTTCCCAAATGTAGCATCTTGAAACAATTTGTTTTATTTCATAGTTAGGTGGGTCAGAGATCAAACAGTATATTATTCTTCTTGTTTCCATGGTACACTGACCAAGCTCACACAGGACCTTGTGGTAGAGGATTGTACACAAGTGGATGGGCTGGTCTGTAGAGTCCAAGGTGCTGTTATTCACAAGTCTGGCAACAGATGAGGGAAATGAGAATGCTGTCTTTTCCCTTGGCTGGTGATTGAAGCATCTATTCATGTCCTTTGCATATGGTGGTCACAAGATAGTTGGACTTAGATGGTGGCTGGATTCTAAGGAGACAAGGAGCTAAGATTAAGGAAGTGGAGATGTTTAGTGCTCTAAGGTTTAGGCTCAGAATTGACGGTGTTACATTTGTCATATCTTAGTAGGTATAACATTTGTACACATTCAAAATCATGTCGTAGATTCACGCTGTCAATGAGAAAAGGCTTAAAAGTCTCAGATCCATCAACAGTATTTAAAGGAACTGCATGCATCTGTTCTACCTAACTACTGGCTATTCTCCATCCTGTACAGCTTTCTTTCATAGGCTGTTACGAACCAGTAAGATTGCACAGCTGGCAAAGGCATTTGCTTCTGAGCCTGATAAAGCCGCTTATGGATCTCACATGGTAGAAGAAGACCATTGACTCCCAAAAGTTATGTGACTTCCACAAGTGTGCTGTGGCATGTGTGCAATTCTCAGTCCCTCTTGCTCTCTCTCTTTCTCTCTCTCTCTCTCTCTCTCTCTCTCTCTCTCTCTCTCTCTCTCTCACACACACACACACACACACACACACACACACATATATGCATACTATTTTTACTGGCCGCAGTCTTGACTATTCTTATGTGGGATAAAAGGATGTGTTTATCTTTCTGTAACTGAACAGTTCAATCATAAACTGTAGTCTACCTTGAAGCCAAGGGAAGAGATAGTTAATGGCCAAGTTCATAAGCACTCGTGAAAGCCTCAGGAATGAAGGCTATCAGCTAGAGCATGACAGAAGGGATAGATTTTGCACTGTTCTGCTTACATTGTCTGTAGCTGGGTGTGGGGAGATAGGTGCTAAGAGAGTTGCTTTGAGCTAGGAAGGACATATATCATTGGGATAGACTTGGGGGAATGCTAGGAGGTGAGTGTTCTATGGGCTCAGGTGTGGGTATTACCTGCATGTGGTGACATCTGGCAAACTCATATACAGGTGGTAATTCCTCCATGAGGCTGGCCAATGTGATTGTTTGCTCTGTCTACAGAAGACAATACAAGAAGTTAGGAGTTCAAGGCTCAAAAAAGAAGAGAGCTGTAATGAGAGACCAAATGTATTCCTCTTCAAAAGCCCTCTTTTATTGAAAAGATAAATGATATCTATGTAATAAAGAAGTGTTAATTTTTAACAGTGAAAAACAGTATAACCCCAATAGCCTCTCTTCTAGATATCTTCCCATTTTTCTAATTTGTTTGAAATGTATTAAAATATATTAGAAAATTTTAAGCATAATGAAAATTAAAGTATAATGTATGGGTTGCCTATATTGTCATATTTGAATTCATAAGGGCTACTACCATCCCATATGTGGGTTTTATCTTTATAGATAATACTGCAGGAATTACTGCAGACATACTTAGGGCTAAGTTCTCTTTGTAGCTAGCTGTAGTACATCCTGACCTTTCCCTTTATTGTAAGATTATGGGTATGTTTATTGATCATATTCCATGTGTTCCATCTTTATGCCAATACTGCAATAAAATTAGCCATTCAACTGAAAAAGTTTCCACTTTTGCATTCCTACAGTCTTTGTCCATATACCTGTGTTATCCTGAATAGGAATTCTGTAGGCGATCTGCACATAGAAACAGACTCATATGTGTTTAGAATAATATACAAACTATTCCTTTTAGTCTATCTTAGAGAGGAAAACATTTATTATTTTACTTTAAAGGGAAGCCTGGGGACAGTTTGGAATTCAGTGTCTGTTTATTCAAGGCATCCATCCTGATCACACTGGTACCAGCAGATCTGCCTCATATGCAGGCATGCTACGCAAACATCACTCTGTTTAGAAGAAGAAAGAAGGCTACGTTTTTCATAAGTCAGTCTTAGAAATCATAGTCTTTCTCCTGAGTCTCTGTGTTGACTTCCCTTATAATCTCTTGGCTGTATCTAAGTCACTATCAATTTATTAATTTTTGAGGAAAACTCTATCCCTTCTCTGTAACTGAGGGTGGTGCCTTCTTTCATTGAAACACCTGAGTATTCTGGGGATAGAATGGTGGAACAAATAAAATGAAGATTCCTCAGGAAAAGACAGAGTTTGGGAAAGTATGGTAGCAGGAAGGAAGCCAATATCTCCAATTATGTCCACCATGAGCTTTAATGAGAATTGCTAGTATCTTCACCTATTGGATACATGTTTGATAACATAGATCTACTAGGTTATTGCCAGACTCTGGAGTATGGAGTCTCTCTACTGATGTTCTTTTTCTGGTTACTTTTCATGTCTCTTGATATTCTGTTTCTCCTTTCTATGAGTTGTTTCTTTCTTCTGTCTGACCACTTTCTACTGATACACTGTATCTGACTGTTTGGAACCCTTTCATTCTTTCTTCTTTTTGTACAACACTAATTTTTAATATGGGTTACAAATATCTTCTCTTGATATGCTATCTGCTTTTTAAGGATTCATTTTCAGTTTTGTGAGCATGCTCAGGTGAACATGTAAATGTGAGTGTCTATAAAAGCAAGAAGAGGGCATCAAATTCCTTAGAGTTGGAATTACACATAGTGTGAGCTCCCCAGTGTGAGTGCTGAGAATCAAACCTGGGTCCTCTGTAAGAGCAATATAACACTCTTAACCATGGAGTCATCTCTCTAGCCCCTCTTGCCTGTCATTTAAAGTTGATTTTACGAATATTCCCTGATATCTCTTAACTTTGTTTGGATGAATGGCAGACTCCTAAGTTGTTAGTGAATGATGTTAAAGAGGAAATAAAAATGGGTGATAGAACCTCTCCTCATCTTTGTAAGATTTAGGAATAGTAAGGTTTAAGTTTGGAAGTAAGACAGTTCTGGATACAGCAAGGGATGGAAAGCGGTAAAAGAAAAGAAGGGCTGACGTGGGGGGGGGGGTCCATGTTACTAGCACCTGCTAGAGTCCATTTTCTGTTTCAGGTATACATTGCCACTCTTAAACTCTTTGCTTTAATTTTGTACATAGAGTGCTTAGAGTGTGAGTGCAGTGTGATTATTGCATCCCAGATGTATAGCCGAGGAAGCAAAGACCAAGGTAATGAAGGATCAGACACAGGACATGAGAGTGAAGCTCTGGAGACTGTGCCCCACCTCTATATTGATTCTTGTGTTTCCTTTGTGATGGCAAGATATGGGAGAAAACCCTTCCTACATGCATTTAAGTGGTTGCCAGTATGAATTTAGTCATTTTTGTCTTCAATTCTTGCTTCTAGACCTAAACATATCAATGAAGGCATATGAATTCCCAAGTACCTGTTGTTTAGAAATCTTCTGTCCTCTTACCTCACTCCTAACCCTCCACCCCTTTTCCCTCTTTGTGTGCCACTTTTCCTCCTTCCTTCCTTTCCTCCATTCTTCAAACTATCAATATGACCCACAGATGTTCAATATTAAACTGTAGTGTTTGTTCCTTGTCTGATATAAGCACAATCTATTAGCAACTTCTGGCAAGACCAGAACCAGCTGACTTAGGCAGCCATTAAACAGATAAATTCTTATTTTAAAACAACCTAAAATTTTAATTGTGTTTATATATTTGTTAGTTTATTTATTTATCTATGTGTATGTGTATTCTTTTGTACACATGCCATGGCACACATGTGGAGGTCAAAAGATAACACGTGGAAGTTGTTTCTCTCCTTTCTCCCATGTGTGTACCAGAAAAAGAAACACCTTTATCCCCTGAGCCACTTCTCAGAGCCATGAATTCCTTATTTTAAAATACTTTTTGCCCCCTTCATCCTCAGGCATACCATCCTTATTTGAATGAGAATGGATGAAGTGTTAAAAACTTTTGGCTTTCCAATGTCTCCTTTAGACAGCTTCTTCTCTTCGGCTAAAGAATCTTATTTTCCATATTTGCCATCGTCAACCTTAATTTTTAAAAAAATCTTGTTACCTTTCAGAACTAAAAAGTTAAAATTATGATTAACAATGAGAATTGAAAGGGATGAATAGGAGGTGGCTACCACTTCATCCTGGAGAGGCAGAACAGGAGAGACAGCAAAAGTCAAAAGACCATACATTCCATGTGCTTAGTTCTTCAACATCTACCTCATCTGCCTGAAGTCACCATTTCCAGTCACTCCCTGGTCCTCATTCACATTCAATCTGAGTGAAAAATATCACATGTTGTAGAGAGACCAAGAACTACTTTCAGATGCTGCTTTTGCGGTATATTCGACATGTTTCTCTGTAGGTCATGTCCACTGACACAGATTCATACCGATTCCTGCCCTGTCTCCTGCTTCTGACCCTAAAGTGTATTTTCAAGTTAACAAGGTGAGAGTAACTTTGTCAGGGAGATTCGAACTAAAATCCTTCTCTTGGGATAACTAAACAAAAATAAGGGATAATGAGGCTTCACTAAGTTTTGTTGGTAACGGTGGTAACACCTTCCATCGTTGTCCAACGAGTCCTGTTGTAGGAAAGAGTGTGTGACTTCCCTGTGTTTGCTCGCCTCAGTTGTCCTTTTCTCTAAATAGATACTACATTTTGTAAAGAACAATGATTGTGGCTCTTATTATATTTTATACTGTTTTCTTCCATCTGCTGTTCTTGCTGGCAAGCACAATTACCTAGCTCAGCTCTGTAACCCACACCTTTTATCCTTACTCCTTAATTTGAGAACAGATAGACCTCGTCAAGGGTAGACAAGTAATTATTCCCTGACCATTGCTATAAACAGACAACTAGAATGTTCTTCTTTGTATTTGGGTGACTTGGTGCCATTTTTTTTTAAACTGGAGAAAGTCAATAAAAATGCAGTTCTCTGGAAAAGCTTAACAGCCATAAACACACAGAAGCAATACAAAAACCCTGAAATAATTCAACTTGAGTTGAAAATTTGTCAAGCCATGTGTGATTGATGCTGTCCAAGGTGCTAGTGAGACTGCAAAGATGAGTAAGTCCCTATTGGCTAGTTCCAGTCTACTCTAGAAGTAAGGAGATTGACACAGTCTGTAAGGAATGTTACCTTGGAAGAACAAAGGCAGTTATCTAGAAGTGTCACCTATACACAGATTTCTGAACTATTTTCACCAAGTGTTCACATTTAGATATATAAACATGCATTTTAATTTGTTTCAATACACATAAGTATCAACAAAGGCTTATATACTGGTTCATCTTTGTTCTCCTTGTAAGATAGCTTTTAAAAGCAGACTGTGAAAGTCTGATATCTTCCCTGTTAAGCAAAGCTTTCTCTAAGAAGGTCACTTTCTTTGTTACTACTTATTCATGCTCCATTATCCATAATTTTATGGTCTTTATCTGCCTACATCAACTTCTCTTTAATCTGCTGTCCTTCGTCCTTCTTGTCCATGGTGTCTTTTATCTGTGTTATCAACCAGGTGGAAAGGTGTCTTTCTTCTGAAGAGAAAATATTTTCAGGAGAATGAACAAACCACCCCAAACTCCGTTCTGATGGGGTAGTGGTAGACCTTAGATAGAGGAATGGGTGGCCTTCTTCTTGAACTTCCCATGGCTCTACTGACAATTCTACAGGACCGTCTGAACAGTAAGGTTCTGACAGGGGCCAGCAGCAGACACAGATACTAACAGCCTTTGGCCAATGCCAAGTAAGCATATCCCACTGATCTGTATGTAAACACCTTTTAGTATCCACTAGTTCAGATTACAGTAATTACCCAAATCATATTCCTATACAACATTGCATTAAAATGTAGATACAAAACTGTGAGACACTCTAATCTTTAAGTATTTACTTTTCACAAAGAATGAGTCCAAAGCACAGTGACAACCAATTCTAAGATGTGCTTCCTTGAGCATTTGCCACAGGAACCTTTGTCTCTGAACTCCAGACCAACAGCCCTTCAGTTCAAATCTAACATTTACCCCTCTTTTCTTCCTCCTTCTCCTCCCTTTCTCTCTTTTTCAGATGGTGTTTTACAATATTGCTTAGGTTTGTCTCCAACTCATGGTCCTCCTGCCTCAGCATCCTAAGTGCTGGAATCACAGGTATATGCCATCTGGCAAAATCTGGTCTCTGAACACCAGATTCTCCTATCTAGAACTTGAGGGGGACATGTGGTCATTATTTTAACTCATTTAATTGAAATGTGGTTTCATACCTTAACATGATAGTGATTTGGAGGAATCACTAAGCATTCTAACCTAATTCTCTCCCTGTTTCTTCCATCATAACATGGTCTGGTTTCTATCAGAAGGCTGTAGTTGGAGTTTAGCTTGTAGAATTAACGCTTCACCAACTAAGCAGAAAATGGAAGTGCAAGAAACACTGGTGAAGGAAAAGGAAACTTCCTCTTTAACAAAAGCAATTAGTGCATCCCCTACAGAGCAGGTGGCCAGCCCTGGAACTCTTCACACCCCACAGACATCTGAGTGCAGCCTGTTAACAAGCTCCTGGTAACAAGCTAGATATTGTCTTTGATTTTCATTCTCTTTTATTCTTCACAACCCCTGCCTTACACCTGAGTGTGCTAAAGGGAACAACAGTTGGTTCTTTAGAGAAAAATTCCACCATTCCCAACCGTAAGTGTGGGTGGGCGGGGAAGTATAGATGCTGGAAACATCAAGATAGGGTATTTATTTCTCTAGCTACTGGAGAAAATGTCCATGCATAGTGATTTCTTTTGAGTAATTCATGCCTGGTGGGAAGTTGCTGGGGGAAACAATGGTCAAATCATGGATGTTTCCTGTCAGAAAAATTAAAAGTGCCAGAACAGCTAGTTCTTCATAGGCTAGGTTATAGAAGTTTCCAGTGAGACTAAGAGAGTAAGGGTGTGAGCTCACAATTGCTGGGACCTAGGTTTTCACAGAGGTAAGAAGACTTGCAACAGCAACCCCCTGCCAAACACATTCAGAGCATAGCTCCTTCACCCCTTCCAGCTGTCATATAACAGACACGCTAGTTCCTCTGTTAAAGGTAATTTTGTTGCTAATGAACCTGAGAATAAGAAAAGAGGGACCATCCTGTGCACCTTAACTTCCATCCATCTGGACAGGAGAACATGGGTCATTGCTGTCCAGACACTGAAGTAGATCTAGCTGGTGATAACACAGCCACTCCAGCAGCTTGAAACTCAACTCTTCTCACCTGCTGCCCATTTCATCATTGCTCATGAATACCTGGCTGTCATCCTTTCTTTGTTTCTTTTCATTACTTTTATGTACTTTTATTTCATATGTTTGAGTATTTGCCTGCATGCATGTATGTGCACTATGTATATGTCAATAGGAGCCAGAAGAAGGTATCGGATCCTGAGAGCTGCAGTTACAGATGGTTGTGAGCCACCATGCAGGTGCTCACTGAAGCTGAGTCCTCTGCAGGAGGAATAAGTGCTCTTAACCACCGAGTCACCTCTTCATCTCTCCTCTGGTTCCTAAATACAAATTTGACTTTCTTTTGTTGTCTTTCTATTGCCATTTCTTGTTCTCAAATCTCTTTACCATCTATAACATATTTTTGCAGTTTTTTTCTTGTCAGTATTAACCCATTGCCAAGGAATAGTTAACTTTATAAAATCAAAATCCCTTTCATTAGGAACCACCATTGTTGCATGGAAAAGTCATTTTCCAACACATGAATTTGGGGGGAACAACTTGGAACCATAGAGTCAATGAAAGACAGTACCCCTCCAAGGAAATTAAGTTAGCTTTCCACCTGTCTTTAATTCCTGCCATGGGTTAGTGTTCAAGTTACAGCACCCACCATCACCCCCTTCATTCATGAAGCCAATGTTAGAGAAAAAGCCTGGGAGTATGGCGTTCTCTGGACAGAGTCTCAGAAGAAGTGATTACACAGGGCTCAATATATAAGGAGCCTGTAGTGGGCCTGCTTGTAGATTCTACTGGTGACTTATTATTGCACTAGTGTAAGGAGATTGTCCAAAGTTGGCAAGAGAAATAATAAAAGATTAGAGACAACAGTCCCCAGCACTTGGAATACTTCCATTCCCTGACTGCTTATCTTTTGTCTTCTATTATATTCTCATTCTCATTCTCTCTCTCTCTCTCTCTCTCTCTCTCTCCTATAGATATGTAGTAGACATGATACTTGACAGTGGTTTTAGATTTCCATGTTGAGCATCTTTTCATGTTCCTATACATTTTTCATATCTTCTTTGGAGAAATGTCTACAATATCTCTTAATGTGGTCATTTTTCTTTTTGCTTATGACCTACAAGAATGTTGGTTCTTTGACCAATGGTTAAGATGTATTGTTAAGATGGCCAATGACATCCCATTGGTGTTATCCCTCTTTATTGAAGTAGCTAAGAAAACACTATTTCAATATTCTGAGAGAATAGGACTACCATCAAAAACTGGAAGGATAGAGAAGCATAAAATCTTACCATATTTGCTTTCTACCATCAAGTTTAGAAAACGCTAACAGAAAGGTCTTGCAGTGTGAACCCAGACCACATACCCTGGTGTAGCTCACTAGTCTATTGGTCCACAGTGTGCCATTGTGGTATTACAGATGTACTGAAACTTGTGCAACACTCTCTGAGGCTAGAGCAAGAGAAAGTTCTGAGCAGTTCTGTGCTGTGAGAGTCAACTCATGTTCCCTGGCAGGTTCAATGTTGGTGGAAGTGTTCTAGATGGATTTTGGTGCCGAACAAGCTTTCAGGAAAAAACTAGAAGACTGTATGTTCAGAATAGAACAAGTATATAGCATTGTTCCAAGAAAGAGTCTCCAGCACCTTCCTTATGCGTTTTAGCCAGTGTCTTAGTTAGGGTTTTTACTGCTGTGATATAATACCGCAATCATAAGCAGGTTGGGTAAGGAAAGGGTTTATTTACCTTATACATCCACAACACAATCTGAAGGGCTCTAGTAGGCCCGACCATGGCAAAGACAGGCCCGAGCCTGGCAAACATGAAAAAATCAGGTCTTGCCCTTTCCCCTTTCCTCTCCCTTTCTAGATCATTAGATTATATCCCTAAAGCCACCAAGGTCTATTCCCTTACTTGGCCACTTTGTTATCTTGGCTCATTCTTAAAGCTGATCACTAAGGTCCAACTATCAAAACATCAAGGTCTAACAATCAAAATTCATTATTTTGACTAATTTAATTAAAACACACATCAGAACTTACCAGTTCATCCTAGCTCATTCTAACATAGACCTCCTTTTCCTCCTCTTAAAATTAGCACTTGCAAAGCTATTTGCTGTTGTTTCTGCCCAATGTACATTCAGCCACCTTGTCTCTTTGCCTTGTTTCATAAAGGATCTCTTTGTGATTGGTTTGTGTTTTGAAATTGGTACATGGGTGTGGTCTGTGCCTAATCTGGGGTCCAAAGCAGAGCACCCTGCAGTACATGGGTCCCTTCACAATCCGTTGTTGAGGGAAGCCAGGGCAGGAACTAAAACGGGGCAGGAGCCGTGAGGCAGGAGCTGATGCAGAGAGCATGGAGGAGTGCTGCTTACTGGCTTCCTGCCCCATGACTTGATTAGCCTGCCAACCCAGAAGCAGCACCACCCACAGTGAGCTGGTCCTTCCCACATCAATTGTCAATCGAGAAAATGCCCTGCAGGCTTGCCCACAAGTCAATTGCAGTTCCTGCTTAACAAATTACTCTAGCTTGTATAACATTGACCTAAGAGCACAGTTAGTGGATTCGTCCCTTTCCTTGTTGCTATGACAAAATACTGGACAAGAAGCAACATAAAGGATGAAGGGTTCATTTTGGCTCACAGTTCAAGAGGATACAGTCCAGTCCGTCATTGTGATGAAGTCACAGCAGGAGCTGTAGTCAGCTGGTCACCATTTGGAGCAGAGACAGTCAAATGCAGGTGCAAACTATGCTTTCTGTTTTTTTTTTTTTTTTTTTTTTTTTCATTTAGCCCAAGGCCTAGCACATGGAATGATGGTGCCACCATTTAGAGTAGGCTTTCTTATTTCAATTAACCTGGCTCACCAGCTCAGACATTTGTCTCCTGGGAGATTCTAGACCCCAATAAGTAGATAATATTAACCATGCAAACCTGGGATCCTTTGGTTTTGGTGTTTTGGTACCAAAGTGAGGAATGCTTTCCACAAGAAATGTCGACGACACTGCTGAACTCTGAGGTTAAGACAACATCTGACGTCTTCTATGCTAAAGATCGTGATCCATTAGAAATTAGATTAGCATTTTACTAATCAAAAAATCACAGCCAAGTGGAATTCTGTCAAATATAAGAAGTTGGTAAGACAGAAAGTTGGTCACAAAACCATGAGGATTGTGTCTGCCACCTATGATCTCTTCCTTAAGGTTTGGGAGAAGATATCTTGAACTAATTTCCCTCATCTTTCCTTTCTATTTAATCTTCTACTAAAAATAGAAAAAGCCCCTCTGTCCTATGGCACAGGTGGGCCATAGACACACAGAGCCCCACCTACCACCCCGCAGCACATTGAGGGGAGAGAAAGTCAGACAGAGACCTGTGGACCACCATGCCCCACACAAACCTGCCCCTCTGGCACATAGCACACAGGATGACTGTAGACACCTGTTTGTGCCCATGCCACACAGTGCTAACCAAAGATGTCACAGTTGCATGGCAAGCCTGCAGCAGTGGTCACCATGATGTGCAAGTCTCGGGCAGACAGGTGGGAGAGAAAGAGAAGTAGAGCAGCTTGAGCGTTATGAAGAGAGATGGAACTGGAGACTCGAGGGTGGAGAAGAGTAGCCTGTTGTGAGTGGCCAGCTCTGCCACCTGGGGCCATAGTGAGGTCCCAGCCAAAGCTACTACTGATGACATGTCTGGGTCCATAGATAAACAGTGGCAGGGATCAGTGTCGAGGTCGGCCGCTTATACTACCACTAGAAAACAATGTCCCTGGTCGGGCAGCCTCTGGGAACCATGTGGATGTCCACGGGCTGTGCAGAACTGGCTCTGCCCCTCACTGGCTGTGGTGCTCTGGAGAACTGGCTCCACCTCTCACTGGTGGCAGCACTTGGGAGAATGGGTCCTGTACCTTTCCCAGGCAGCGAATTGGAGCTGGCCTTGGTGGCATGGATGTAGGTGAGCCATCCGCAAGAGCGTGAGTGTGGGAGAGCTGACTCTGGCAGTTGGCAGTTGGGAAAGCTGCCCACAGGGTCATGGGCACTGGACAGCTAGTCCTCCCCAGCTGTAGCTCTTGGAAGATCTGGCCTTGCACCTCACCTGGAGAGCACAGCTGAGCTGACCCCGATTTCAGGTGAGGTGAGCAAGCCCCAAGTGTATGAGCAAGGGAGAGCTGGCCCCGCTACTCATCTGATGTGAGGTGGCATTAGTGCTGGGGTGATACACTTTCCCCCTGCCCTGTTGCCACCTGCAGTAGTTGGCAGGGCTGACATGAGAGCAGGAGAGCTGACCTTATGTCCTGTGGAGGTAATGGGTGGCCAAGCCAGAGCAGTGCTGGAGAGCTCACCCTAGTGGTGCAGATAAAGGAGAGCCAGGGGGCTGACAGCTCAGCTACCACCCAGGCACAGATCCAGGGCTCTGAGTTGGCCCACCCCCAAATGTATATCATCTGTGAACAGTTGGGACTCATGTAAGGGCCATTCTTGCTGATCCAAAGCTGCAGGATCTCCATGACAGAACAACAACAGGATAGCCAGGAAGAGTCCTGGTGAGGATCCAGTACTGATGGTGTCACGGAAGCCAGCAGCCTGGAACCAGACCAGTGACTTATTGCAATGAACATTTACAAGCGAAGATGTGTGAACAGAGGAATATATTGTGGGGCACACTGTGACACACTACAGCTTCCACGATGAGATGTTTTCCTATGCTTTTTTGTTTGTTTATGTGTGTGTTTTTTTTAATGTTTATTTATTACTTCAAGTTACATCTCCATCATAGTGCCTGCCCTCTTTCCACCCCTCCAGGTTCCACCCTCCCACCCTCTCCTCCCTCTCTGTCCCACCCATCCCACTCCTCTGATGTGGAGTGTTCCTGCAAATCAGCCCCTCTCAGTTCAAAAGTCATATGAGAGCTAAGAGCTTCCTCTTGCAATGGGGGCCTACATGGTGGCACTCCTAGGGCAAATTGTCCCATTGATAGGTAACAAAGTCTATGCTTCTGATGCTCTGTTGGTTGTAGGATAATTATCCTGTACTATGTGGCTAAAATCCGATAATAAGTGAATAGATGCTATGTGCATCCTTCTGAGTCTGGGTTAGCTCACTTAGAATGAGCTTCTCTAGTTCCATCCATTTGGCTGCAAATTGCATGATTTCGTTGTTTCTGATAGCTGAGTAGTAATTCATTGTGTAGATGTACCACAATTTGTGTGTGTTTTTATCTTAAGTGGGAAGTTGCAAGAGTGAAGGGTGGATATGAGGAGACGTGGAGAGGAGCAGGACTGAGGTATATGATGTGAAACTCATAGAGAATCAATAAAAAGTTATATATATATATATAATGCAGGTTAACATTACTATTATGATGGTTGTGATAGTCCCAGAAAGTTAAGTCCCAGAGATCTTCAACTCAAAGCTGAATGAAATAATCCAAGAGAAACTGAGCAGAATCCTTACAAGGAAGGAGAGAGAAGGCTAGTGAAATGTGTGCCACAATACTCCAGGGACTCTTTGTTGCTGTTTCCCCATTTGTTAGTTTGTTTTTAAGTCAGTTTGGGGTGAAGAGTGACAGTGATTGTGCCATACATCAAAGATGCACTGTCTTCTTTGATGTATTTTCATTCCACTGGCCTTCTAGTTCCTACTTCTAGATGGTGTCTTCATATATGCTTTGGAGTAATCTCCCATACGCATTACTACTGAAGGAGCGTTGACCAATTCCCACCACAAAGACTGTTGGAGCCAGCTTGTTCTATTTCATACCTGGAAAGTCAGGGGAGAATATTTGATGGAATCAATCTATTGCATCTTGAAATAAGGCACACAATCTTGCAAAATGACTGTCGTCTCTTCATGGTTGCTGCAGAATACTATTTGAGAGTCTCCACTCCAGCTGCCTGACACCTCTATCCTCTGATGTCTGGTTTTCCAGGGACCCCTGGATTCTGATTATTTTATACATTCATTGCTCTAACTTCCACTCAGTCCTGGGAGCTACAGTATCTTCTCACTAAATTCTTTCAGGCTAGGAAATGCAGTTATTTTTGTAACTGTTATACTGATTTGCACAGTGTGCAACTTTCTGTAGTAGACTTATTTTTGGGAGGTTTTGCTACACCCTTTTTTGCCCTTAAATATCTATTAGGGGTTTCTACTACACTTTAGATCATTAGTTCCTGAATAAAAGACACAGAGGCATTATATTTTGTTAATAAGATGTAGGCCCTATGCTGGGCAGGTTCTGAACTATAGTAATCTTGCCACCTTTAAAACCCACACAAATGCCCATCACTTGTCTATCTGGTGCTTGACAGCTTCTGCTCCATCAGCCTGTCCTCAGTGCAAGCTCCTCTTGGCCATGTGCTCCTGGTCCATCCTGTATAATCATGAGCTCTTTTCTCTCCTCTCCATCTCTCTCTGTCCCTCTTTTCTCCTGTCTTATGGTCCCTCTGAGACCCAAGGCCCAGGAAACTCATCTCTGCCTACCCCTCTTCTGTGAGACTATAGGCTGTCAGCAACTTTTATTAACCATTCAGGGATAACTGGGAGTAAGGTTTATGCAACATCATTTGGTGTTTTTGAGGATGTGTTCCTCTATACTGCAACCATATCTTGGGGACCAATATAAGCAGTACCAGACAAACCCTCCAAAACTTTCTGTAGCTATGCATTCAAATGTCTTAAGGAAGATAAGATGTAGTTGGTTTGGCCAGTAAGAAAGACCCCTCGGGTACATATTCTATGCTGTTCTAGCCTTCAATCACTTGCCCACACATACATTATCTTTTCTGGTGTAAGATCCAGTTTAGTACAGTACATTTCCTTGAAAGTTGTGCATATTCAGTATGATATGTACATGAGGACATATCAGAACTTAGGAGAGAAAGAGGCTGTAACTTGAAGCAAAGGTCCCTCGTTGGGCAGCTGTGAACTTCTCAGAACTGGGGTATATAAAGGGGCTGTATTTTGTGTGGGCTCATGGGGAAACACAAGAAGTCCTGAAGATCTTCCTTTTTGGGTCAGTGAGTTCCAGATGCTATAAAACCCCCATTAAGTGACTCCTGAGGGTGTCTACCAACACACTCTGGGAAAATCACAGCCAAAGTTCAATTCCATCTTTCTCTTCTAAGTCACTTTTATTAGCTGCAGTTTAAAGATCTCTAGTTCCTGCCTAGGGCTGATAGGTCACTGCTCCCTGGTTTTGTAGGGCAGTACACAAAGGTACACATTGGGTTCTATGGTGCAGAGAGGAATCTAGGCTCTGAGAGGAAAGTAAATAGGCTATTTGTAAGTTGGGTGAATGCAAATATGGAGAGGAACTAGCCCATATCCACTGCCCTGTGGTCATCATGATATGTTGAGCATTCTGTTCATTTCCATCTCTATATCATTTCCACCCCTTCTTCTCCCCACACCAAGTCCTCCTATGCCCACTCCTCTCAAATCCATAATTTACAAATGCATAGGTACACATGCATGCACATGTGTGCTCATGCTAATACACACACAAAACAGCCTGGTGAGTCCATTTAATGTTGTTCTTATGTATAGGTATTTAGGGGCGAACACTTAGAATTTAATAACTTATCATGGGGCTGGTTTCTGGAGAATACTGATTTTCTTTTTATTATTAGCTGTCAATTGCCTATAGTTCTTAATCTAGGGATGGATATTGTGAAAATTTCCCCATCCATGTTGGAATGTCAACTAATGTTGTACAGTGTCTGAATGTGCTATGCAAACTGCCATGAGAAAAAAAAAACCTAATCAATAGTCCTACTCAGCTGTAATGCTTTCAAACAATGGCTATTATGGCAATGTGTCCACAAGGATGTAATAGTGGCACTTTTATTTGGGGGTTAACCAACACATATCTAATTAGACTTAAGACCTGCACAATAAGAGGTAGCTTGTGTCTGGTACTGTATGCCTAGTCAACTCCCTGTAGCTGGTGTGATCATGAACACTAGAGGAGAACCTACTACTGCCACTTTCCTAAATCAGTATCATTCCCAACTACAGTTTAAAGACACCTTCATATCCACAGATAAGTGTAGCTCTCATCCCTTCTTAAAGAAGCTTATTTTTGTAGCAGACAGAGGACATCACAGAAATCCATTTCTGGTCAAAATGCAAAGAGAAACTAACGGTGGGATACATTCTGTTCTTCGAAAACAAATAACGGCTTATCAGAAGTGATGACAGCTGTCAGTAAAGTCTTTTTGCTTTCATTGTGATGCTAGATTTTACACTTGTTTGCTTGGTGCTAGTTGACATTCACCTTCATTATGGGTGTTACAATTCAGACTATCTCCCGGTGGGTATCAGGCATAGGTGCAGAAGGCGAATACTGCTTGAGAAGGAATATTTTAATAAATCCACAGAGGAAGCTCTTAGAGTAACTGTGCCCCTAAGCCACAGTCTCCATCTTCTGTCTCTTCTATGATGACTGCAGACTCCCTCAAACATTCAAAGGAGAGAAACTGAAATCCAATATACATATTTCAGTTTAACAGAAATAAAATGTTCACAGGCATGTTATCAGCACTTATTAAGTGACCTAGAAAAACACAACCATGGCATTGATTTTCACATATGTGCAGTAAGAAGGAATCCCCAACCCTATGTGTCATGAGGAAAGCAGGAAGGAGGCTACCCTGTTAGGATAATAAGCTGTCAAGAGTGGTAAGTCAGGAAAAGATACAGTTGTTTGGTGAAGTCCTTGGGAATAAGAAGAATAAATATACCTAGCTACCCTTTGAGTTGCTGAGTCCAGTGCTGCCTGTTGTAGTTAGTTGTTTTTGCCAACTTGGCATAAGCTAGAGTCGCCTCAGAAGAGAAAATCTCCATTGACAATTACCTCCATTACACTGGCTTGTGAGCATGTCTGTGGGAGGGAAGGCCACCCCGGCCAGGTGAGTCTACGTTGCATAAGTCTGAGAAAGCCATGGAGAGCAAGCTAGTATGCAATGTTCCTGCATGATCTCTGCTTTAGGTTCTGCCTCCAGGCACCTGTGTTGAGCTCCTATCCTGGCTTTCCTCAGTGATGGACTAAAATCTATAAGGTGAAACAAAACTTTTTCTCTCCAGGTTGCTTTTGGTCACAGTGTTTTATCACAGCAATGGAAAACAAATTAAGACAATGTCCTTTTTAATATCTCATAAGAATTGACTAGCTGTGGGAGGAAGTGAGAGTCTCCAAGACTAAGAACACTGCCAACAGAGATGAACAGAAGAATCAATGCAGGAAGATCCTCACAGGCCTATATGAGATTGATTCCCTGTGGGCTTATAAGCGTCACTGCATCACAACAAATCGAAAAGCAAAGTTAACACCACTGACAAGTTCTATCCAGTTTTGCAAAGTTCGCTGGAAACTTTACACATACCCATGGGACTCCTTTTAATAAAACATTTGTCTGCCTGCCCTTGAAGGCTTTAGGAGTTGCCTAAATGATTGGCTGCATTCTCTCTCTCTCTCTCTCTCTCTCTCTCTCTCATACACACACACACACACACACACACACACACACACACACACTCTAGAAGGGTAGTTGAGTATAATTCCTGGTCCAAAGAGAGGTACAAGGGGAGTTGAATATGATTCCTGTTAGCAAAGAGAGATACAAGAGCAGTATAACATCCACAAAGTCTGTAGGATCTTGCATGCTGCAAAGAACATAGCCAGGATCCTTCAAGGTTTATATAACTTGATAGAGATGCAGACTATGTGAGTACTGCCTTTTAAGGAGTAAAGGATGCTCTCTCTAATGCTGTATTACTAGGTAGCCCAGATAATCAGACTGTCACTACTCACCATTCAAGATGTAGCTTTAAGCAGGAATGCCGCATTGACTCTGTGGTAGACTCTATGCAAGACTGGTACTTATTTGGACTATGTGATATTTTTGTTCTCTGGTCATGTTAAAGCCATAGCTACCCTTACCGTAATATTCTACTGTTTGTATTGTTATTGACTTTGGCGGGATAGGTGGAGAAGAAAAAGCAAAATATCTTGAGCATTCTACACAGGAAGTTCCAGTGTAAAGTGTTCAGTGAATTTATCAGGATAATAAAGGGGAAGAGTATCCTAGTTCTTGCCTGCTTAGTCCATTCTTTTCCCTGCTTCTTCCTAAGTACTTGGTACTTAGCCAACTTCCTCTCCTGCCTTCTTCATTAGTGCATGGATAACCCAGTCTCCAGTTGAATACAGGTCTCTCTTGTAATTATCTTCCTAATATTGTCATTCTGTCATGCATGAATGTGTGTGTCTTTCCAATAGTCCATATGTTGAGACCTTAGGAAGTGGGGCTTTGGGGATGATGAAGTCATGACGTTGGAGTCCTTATGAATGAGAGCTGATGAAACAATTACTTTGCCTTCCTTGTCATTTAATGACAGAGATAGAAAGCACCATCCATCTGTGTTCCAGAAACAGGGCCTCACCAGGCACCCACCCTGCTTCCCTCTTGATCTTGGGCTTAGTCTCTAGACTGTAAGAACTAAATTTCTATTGCTCACACATTCCCAGAATATTGTAATTTTTTTATAACAGCCTAAATGTATTAAAATAGGTTTCCACAAGGGGAACTATGAGCAGTTTAATTTAAAAACAAAACAACAAACAAACACTACCATAGAACTAGATACAATCACCCTCCCCCGCTTCACACACTACAAACATGATGCTGAGCAAACAAGTGATTTTTGTAAAGTTGGAGTCTGGAGAATGACAGCAGGTCAAAGCTTAGGTGGAGTTGGTGTACATAGGGAAGACCTGGCCAATGACTCACTGAGAACTTGGTCCAAATACTGGGTGGTAGCTATCACAGCACTGACTTACCATGGGCGGGAGGAGTCACCACCATGGTCCTTCTCTGTTGGGAATTCTATTGTGAACTCCATCCTGACCCATTTCCATTCTGTGATTCATGATGTGGTGTTGACCTTCCTAGGAAGCGTTACCTTTCCACTATTTCTGAATGCTTACTTAACAATAGCTACTTATCAGCCATCACTTCACATAAAAAACAACTTAAAACACTGAAAATGCATACATATATTTCATACATATTGTTTTCAAAAAAGACTATTTTCATATTTGGGAAAACAGATACATACTAAAATGACCTCTCAAGAATACATTTTTTTTTCCTCCATGGTGACCTGAATTTCCACCTGATGGTGAAATAAAATTATTTCTTATGGTTCATGAAGTTTTCCTCTTCTTTTGAGTCACAGCACCAAGGAAAACCAGAGTTAATTCAGCAAGTGTAAAAGTAATTTTTATTCACCTGATGTGCTTGCCATCTTGAAGACTTCCTGCTGAATAAGCTCACCCTTCTAGTTATTTCAGAACTCTAACTGGCTGATTCAGTTCAGCTATTCTGGCTCAAAACTCCTCTCTAAGCTGACTGATTCAAATTGACTTCTCTTGGCTTCTGACTGAATTGCTCTACTTTTCCTCATACTAACTTTGGCAAAGTATTCTAATTTTCTGGTTCTTTCTCATTCTCTGGCTCATTCTGTCATCACTTGTATCTACTTTGTTCTTTCTCTGCAACCTGTCTCTACAACTGTCCCAGTAAAACTGTCTCTGAACTCCATGAACTGAATTACCATGAACTCAGTCAGCTCCACTGCACTGCTTCTCAACTGACTCCACCACTGACTCTCAACTCACTGACTGTCTGACTACTGACTGACTCACTGAACACAACTCCACTGAGCTCAGCTCAACTGATCTCCTCTGTAAACTGACTGACTGACCCCCAGTTGACTGAATGGAACTCAACTGTACTCCTTATGGCCTGCTCTTAAGTAGATGTTCTCCTGTACAGATAGTGTATCCTATCTCTGACTCATTCAGTCAAATCTTTCTCTGATTTGTCACTTTGTCTGCCCTTCAATTAGGCATCATTGTTTTAGATTAAAGGTGTGTATTAAAGGATTCCAGATAGAGAGATTCAGCCACCTACAGATTGGGAAAAGATCTTTGCCAACCCCACATCCAACAGAGGGCTAATATTCAAAATTTATAAAGAGCTCAAGAAATTAAACACCAAGAAACCAAATAATCCAATCAAAAAATGGGAAACAGAACTAAACCAACAACTCACAAAGGAGGAATCTCTAATGGCAGTGAGACATTTGAAGAAATGCTCACTATCCTTATCATCAGAGAAATGCAACTCAAGACGACTCTGAGATTCTATCTCACACCTGTCAGAATGGCTAAGATCAAAAACTCAAATGACAGCACATGCTGGCGAGGGTGTAGAGAAAGGGGAACACTCCTCCATTGCTGGTGGGAGTGGAAACTTGTGCAACCACTATGGAAATCAGTCTGGCAATATCTTAGAAAACTTGGAATAGCTTTACCTCAAGACCCAGTCATACCACTCCTTGGCCTATATCCAAAAGATTCCTTACTAACCAAATGGACACATCCTCAGCTATGTTTGTAGCAGCTTTATTTGTAATAGCTAGAAGCTGGAAACAATCCAGATGTCCCTCAAGAGACAAATGGATCAAAAAGCTGTGGTACATTTACACAATGGAATACTACTCAGCCATCAGAAACAAGGAAATCATGCAATTTGTTGCCAAATGGATGGAGCTAGAAAAGCTCATCCTGAGTGAGCTAACCCACACCCAGAGAGATGTACATGGAATGTATTCACTTAAAACTGGATTTTAGCCATATAGTACAGTATGAACTATACTACAGTCAACAAACCCAAAGGAACAGGAACATGGACTTTGTTACCTGTTAGTGTGACACTTTGCCCTAGTGGTGCTGCCATTTAGACTCCCAGTGCAGGAGGAACTCTTAGCCCTCATATGGCTGATGAGATGAGGGGGCTGATATGTGGGGGCACCCCATACCGAAGGTGTAGGATAGATGGGAGAGGGGGTAGAGGATGGGAGGGTAGGACTGAGAGAGGTAGAGGGAGGGGGCTGTGATGGAGATGTAACTTGAATAAATAAATAAACATAATAAAAATTAAATATTAAAAATATATGTACTAAGGGCATGTCTGCATTCTAACCAGATCATGTAGACTTAGAAAATCTTGGGTGTGATCCCTTGGCACAGCAGCTGTGTTGCTGGACTGAAATTCCTCTACAAGCAAGGACCCTACCACTTCATTTTTCACATCTTTGAACAAATAATACTAACCTTAAAAATTCATACACTGAACATGTTTATGGCATAAAGTAAAAATCAAGGCCAATGTATGACTGTCGTTGATTAATATAACAAGTCTTGTTTCTCAGACATTTGATGATCCTTATCTGAAAGGATATGCAAGTTTTAGATACATTTCAGCTACAAATGCTTCTATTTATATTTAATAAAATTCAGTGAATATTCATTGAATGTCTACACAATATTGAATATTTTGATAGATAAATTGCTTGTGGCATATTACTTAATATTCAAAGCTGCATTGAAGATGAATTTTCACATCAGATAAGCTCAATTTTATTAAAAATTTCATAACATCTTATATTAGATTAGCTCTTTTAAATTATTCAGTGTCTAATGAACTTACTAAAGAACAAGAGATATAAATATAATAAATATATATAAGTTTGGCGGGTACATGAAGATATAAGACATAAGGTACATGTGTTCATGTATATCTACATTTCTACAATATGAAACAAACACAGACATTTTACACAGTAGTTTACAAGGTAAATTTACAAATTACTAAGTTTAGTGAGAGATACAAATTGTGACACAATTTGGATTTAGAAGCTCACATAGGATTATATTTTATCATTTACACAGGCACTTGGTATCTGTTACAGTTTGAATGCAAAGTGTCCCTTTTGGTCTCATGTGCTTGAACACTTGGTTCCCAGCTGGTGACACTTGGAAAGTTGTGGAATGCTTAGGATGTAGAGTCTTAATGTAAGAAGTATGCCATTGTTGGAGGGCTTTGCAACTGTATAACTCAGCCCCACTTCCTGTTCACTCCTTGCTTCCTGAGTGCAGATTTCATGTAGCCTGCAGACTCCTGCTCCTACCACCACGCCCTCCCTACATGCTGTCATGCCTTCCTTACAATGATGGACTGCATCACTCTGGGTCTATAAGCCAGAAGAAACCCTTTCCCTTTAAGTTGTTTTTGTCAAGGTATTTTGTCACAGCCATAAGAAATTAAATAAGAAAGTAAATAATATTTAACATGGCTTAGGCATTGTGCTAAGTGCAGAGAACAAGAGAGTGAACGTGTGGTCTTTGCCCTCTATCCCTCCTTTGCAAGATTCAGGGAGTTCTTCAGCTCAACTTCTGTTCCCTGTGGAAGTGGTCAGAAGTGCTGATGGAGTTGTCTGCCCTAGTGATTACCACATTCACCTCTGCAGAAGTCAAGTTCTAAGATCAGGTAAGCGCCTCTACTCTTCTCTTCACAGTCTATATCCTTCCCAAACTGAGCTTTGAATTACTGTGTCCCTGGGGGATAAAGTAAGAAGGAGTGGGCAAGTTGTGTTTCTTGGGCCCATATGTCCACGGAGGCCAGCTCCAGTAAGGGAGCCAGCCTAGCACCTGAGATGCACAGGAAGTTCAAAGAAAAGGGGAATAAAGAACCTAGGAATATTAACATGGTTTCCATTCAAATATACAGATAGTAAAAGAGTAGGACAATACTTAAAGATTTTTCTAGAAAGGTCTCAGGAAATTCTGATACACAATTATGACACACACTTGTCTCAAGTGCTACATATATGGCTTTTCTATTTTCATAAATAACCTTAGAATTTAAAAATAGATTAATTTCACCAAATATAAAAATGACTTATTTTGGGGCCAATCTTCAACATTATCCAAAATGAAAACCGAGATGGAGGTTTTCAACCACAAAGAGTCTGTAGGCCCTGGGGTAGTCCAAATACTATGATTATTCCCCAGAGAATAATCATCATGGATTGGTTATCCAGAGAGACCTGGGCTCCAAAACTGGACTTTGTAACTCAGGGAGGGTGTACCAAGTTAACTATGAAGACAAACTTGAATTTTTTCAATAGCCCCAAGACACACAGTAAGTGTACCACATATGGTGGAGATTATAATACAAGGCATCTGAGTTTGGAGACCTGCAAATTCATCTATGACTCCTATTTAAATGCATATTGTCCCAGTAATGTAGTT
>CAJQZJ010031840.1:801528-814037 GCA_907164525.1 Lophiomys imhausi
TCATCTATGACTCCTATTTAAATGCATATTGTCCCAGTAATGTAGTTTCTTTGAAAATGAACCCCCTACATAAAATTTCTTTTTCAGATATTTAATTGAGATGAAATCATTATAACAGACAACCTCTCTCTCTCTCTCTCTCTCTCTCTCTCTCTCTCTCTCTCTCTCTCTGTGTGTGTGTGTGTGTGTGTATGTGTATACTCTTGCCCACATGTGTGAATGCAAGTTTTAATCAAAGCCCTTCATATTTCTTGTCAAGCATTTGTCAAACTTCTGCTAAGAGGAATAAAGAGTGGTGATTTTTATTCTCTGGGAATTTTCTATTGTGAGAACTTCTAGTTGGATTTCCTAAGGAATAACGTGTCAATCCCCCATTTCCTCAAAGATGCACACTAGCCACCTGATCCAACTTCTCTTTTGAACTAATTAATAGACACCATTTAAAAATCTGCAAACAAAGTAAATCCTGCACACACAGGCTGAGCTCCTATGGCCCTGTGGGAATGCAGGGTCCTGAAGCAGCTCAGCTGAAGTTGAGAATTGGTGAAGAGGATCATGGGCTTTCTCACTGCAGTGGGAGGACTTAGCAAACAGGAGGACTCAACTCTAGCAAGTCTAGCAAAGCAGAGGTCATGTTTTTGGAAGGAACAGAAAAACACATATTTTACAACTATCTAGAAGTGTAAAGAACTAATTCTATAATGTACATAGGAATTAATGCTTCCTTGAGGCTTGAGATTAAATAAAAATAATATCATTTTAATACTAAATATTGAAAAGGAAAAATACTAAAATCTAACCTGATGATTCTATGTGAAAGGAGAGGATGTCCCAGTACACATCAAACAACAGTCTTTAGATTGCTCCCCTCCACACCTAGTGTAGATGACTCTGTCTAGCAAAGAAATAGTCTGGGTCAACTAAATCAAGAGTAGGATTTGACAGTTACATCTATCTCACTAATAACGTTTGTGAGTCATTGTGTTTAAAATTTTTTTAAGTCAGTGTAAATTTTTAAAAATTTATTTATTGCTTGAGGTTACATCTCCATCATAGTGTCCTCTTTTCACCCTTCTCAGTCCCACCCTCCCACCTTCTACCCCTTAACCCTTCCATCCCACCCCTCTGGAGTGGATTCTCCCTACATAACATTACCCCGTCCCAGTTCAGCAGTCATGTGAAGGCCAAGAACCTCCTCATACACTGGAGGCCTACAAGGCAGTACCACTAGGAAAAAGTGTCTCAATGACAGGGAGAGAAAACAAACAAACAAACAAAAACAAAACAAAAAAAGTCTATCTCCATGTTTCCTTTGGTACGTTGGTTGTAGTATAGATATCCTGTACTATAGAGCTAAAATCTGACTATAAGTGAATAGATGCCATGTGCATCCTTCTGAGTCTGGGTTAGCTCACTCAGGATGAGCTTCTCTAGTTCCATCCATTTGGCTGCAAATCACATAATTTCCTTGTTTCTGACAGCTGAGTAGTATTCCATTGTGTAGATGTACCATAGTTTTTAATCCATTTTTCAGTTGAGGTTCATCTGGGTTCTTTCCAGTTTCTAGCTATTACAAATAAGGCTGCTATGAACATAGATGAGGAAACTTCCTTGTGATTCGGTGAGGATTCATTTGGATGTATACCAGAAGTGGTATGGCTGGGTCCCTGAGGCAGAGATATTCCAAGTTTTCTAAGATATCACCAGACTGCCCTCCATAGTGGTTGTACAAGCCTGCACTCCTACCAGCAATGGAGAAGGGTTCCCCTTTCTCCACACCCTTGCCAGCATGTGCTGTCATATGAGCTTTTGATCTTAGCCATTCTGACAGGTGTGAGATGGAATCTTAGAGTTGTCTTGAGTTGTATTTCTCCTAAGAAATACAAATAGTGAAGATAGGAGAAGAGGTGAGAAGAGAGAGTGTGTGTGGTGGTTATTCTTGGTTGTAAACAACTTGACTACATCTGGAATGAGCTACAGTAGAGAAATGAAGAGCATATGTGTGAGAGATCATTTTTGTTTAGTTTGAATCCACTTCTAGTCCAGACCTTTGAAGTAGGAAGACACACACCTTTGATCCAGACTTTGAGGCCTAGAGACACATCTTTGGTCTTCCATGAAGATCTTGAGGCAGAAGACATATCCTTAATTCTGGACCACACCTTCTGCTGGAAACCCATATGAGGACATGGAAGAAGGAAGCCTTTACTCTTCCACTGCTTGCCCTCACAATGCTAGCACATCTATTTCCTCACTGGCATTGGAGGCCACTTTACTGTGATTCCAGCATATATTGATGACCAGTCAAGACATATAGCCCTGTGAATTGAACAGCTACTGGATTCTTGAACTTTTTATTCACAGCCAGTTATTGTTTAATTATCTAGACTGCAGCCTCTGAATCATTCATATACATAAACACACATATATACATACATGCATATATATATATATATATATAATCTATAAGCTCATTCTATAAGTTCTATCACTCTAAAGAACCCTGACTAATACAGAGGGGAAGGGGAGAAGAAGGGAGAGGAAAAGGAAAGAGAGGGGATAGGAGTGATTAGAGACAGCTGACCAATATGCCACAATGTAGAACTCATTTGCTTTAGAATGTTAAGAAATATTTTCAGAATGGGACAAACACCAAATCTCAGGTTTTGCACACCACATTTGCATCTAGAATCTTTATTAAAATCTTCCATAAACAGCATATTATGTGTAATTGGGGGCAGTGTGTGGTAGTTTGAATGAAAATGGCTCCCATAGGTTCATAAAGAGTCATGCTATTGTGAGGTGTGACCATGTTGAAGGAGGTGTGCCACTGGGGATGAGCTTTGAGGCTTTAGAAATTCAAACCATGCCCAGTGTCACTCTTTTCCTGATGCCTGCCAACCTAGATGTTGAACTCTTAGCTACATCTCCAGCACCATGTCTGCCTGCATGCCACCAAGCTTCTTCCCACCATGATGATAATGAATTAAACATATGAACTGTAAGCCAGCCAAAATTAAATGTTTTCCTTTATGAGTTGCCATGGTTCTGGTGTTTCTTCACAGCAGTAAAACCCAAACTAAGGCATAAGTTGATATTAGGAACTAGGGCATTACTGTGGTAGGCCTAACCATGCTTTTGTTTGGAGGAATACAGGCTTTGGGGTTTTGGATCCAAAAAGCAGTTGAACACTTTAAATGGGGCTTAATGATTCATTCTAGTAGGATCATAGAAGAAAACGATACTGAGAGTTATTTGAACTGTGGGGGCCTGGCTAAAGAGGTTTTAGAGGAGAAGAATTTTAGTGTGCAGCCTAAAGACTGTTCTTTTGATATTTTGGTAAAGAATGTGGCCGTTTTCTGCTCTTGTTTAAAAAAATCTTCCTGATGTTAAAATGAAGAATGACAGATTAACAGCTTTGGCAGAGGAGATTTCCACACAGTCTAGTTTGATTGTGTTGCTTGGTTATTAGCGGACATGCTTATACAGATCTATAATTAAAAGGAGCAAGTGAGTAAGGAAAAACATGGAATGTACAATTTAAAGAGGGAAGAGGTACCAGGAAGTGTAAACAGATTAAGGAAAAGCCTGAAGCTAATTGGAATAAAGGGAGTGGTGATCTCAGAACAAAACTCCACCCAGCTAAGTTTCTAGCTTGTGGAAAGTAGTTGCAGAAAAAAATGAAAAGGGATTAAATAAAAGCTTAGAGTGTGGTATGGCAGTGCATGCCTTTAATCCCAGAACTCTGGAGGCAAATGCAGGAGGATCTCTGAGTTGGATGCCAGCTTGTTCTCCAGACCAAATACAGGGTAGCCTTAGACAGTGAAGGAAAGCTCCCAAAACAGAAAGCTGTTCAAAATGTATTTGAATAATGAGGCTATGTTACAGCCCCAGCGAAGAGCAGATCTTGGCAGTTTCAGCCATGTGATTCTGGCTTTAGAGTCAAAGGATTGAAGAAAGGATGGAATTTCCTTTCATGACTAAGGAAAGCCTCTGAGGATATGCATATGTCAAGAGTGTTTCTACATGGAGGCCTGGAGAGGCCATTGAGTGAAGCCGTGAAAGTGAAGCCTGGATTGTCTTGGGGACCCCAAGATGTTGGAGATGCTAGAGCTGTTGGATATTTACTAACAGAGAGTGGAAGGCAGTCTACGAGGAAGAAGTGTTTCACTCAACAAAGCTGAAAGGAGTTGGAGATCAGAATTGCGCTTTGACATTGGACATGGAGTTGCAGAGTTCTGTATTTGCCTAGCTGTGTTTTGGTTTTGACTTGGTCCAGTATTTCCTCACTATGCTCACTTTCCTCCCTTTTGGAATGGCAACACATATCCTGTTCCATTATATGTTGGAAGTGTGTGTCTCCAATAGTAACAACGTGAGAAAGGACTTGCTATCTACTGAATACTGTGAAGTGCTAAAATTTTATATATAGCACCAAATGCTAACAACAATACAAGCTAGAACCTTATTCCTAACTAGACAGTGTGGTAGTTTGAATAAAAATGGCCCCCACTGGTCCATAGGGAGTGGCACTATAAAGAGATGTGGTTTTGTTAGAGTAGGTATGGTCTTGTTGGAGAAAGTGTGTCACAAGGAGCAGCTTTGAGGTTTCAGATGCTCAAGCCAGGCTAATCTCTCACTGGCTCTCCCTGTTGCCTACAGATACAGATGTAGGGACTCTCAACTGCCTCTCCAGTAAAATATCTGCCTACATGCCATCATGCTTCCCTCCATGATGATAATGGACTAAATCTCTAAATTGTAAGTCAGCCCCAATGAAATGTTTTCTTTATAAAAGTTGCCATGGTCATGGTATCTCTTCACAGAAATTAAATCGTGAGACAACATGGAAAGGTCTAAATTCTGCATCTGCCTCAGCATAAGGAAGCGAAAGGGTGAAAGTGCAGAAGTGAGTGAAGCTCCGTCAGCCAGAGAAGGAGGATCTCAAAGCCAGAAGTGGCCATGAGAATGGAGACCCTTGCATGAGAGCCTCATTTAAGTCCCAGATCATCCAGGACAGCATTGTGGAAATGGTGGGGTGAGAGGGTAGAATGTTGGCCATCATCATTCACTTCCTTCTCTTTGCTTTACCAACCTAATTAAAAGTAAGACAAAACAATATTTATAACAGCATCCTGAGGGCAGTGAGATACCAGTGCTCTCCTCAGAGACATGAAGCAAAGCCTCAAAGAAGGTTGGTATTCAGCTTTACACTGTGAAGGAAGAGTCAAGATTCTCAAATTCACCTTGTGAAAACCATCAGAGAAAGAGGCCAAGGTTTGACCTCACAAGTGTCTAAGGAGTTTCTTAGAAGGAAATGGGATGGAAAAGGTAGGAGGAGATTAGAGGAGCCACAGACACATTTTTATTGCCAATTTATTTTGGAGATCTTCTCAGTACTGTACACCAGAAAAGAGTGCTCAGCTTCCTCCCTTGTGAGACTCTACTCCAACAAAGTCTTGTAAAGTTCAGGGAAACCTCCAAGAGACAAGGGCAAGAATGCTGGGAGCCAGCTCCATGGCAGTCAGACCATTCATTCCATCTGCAGAAGTCCAAGGTGGGTTACAGTTAACACAGAGCCTTGTAGCTTCCTGACCAAGTGTGGTGGGAAGGATGACTATCCCATTGTATGTAGCTGTCTGTAAGTTCAAAATTCTCAGCTCTTTGAAAAGACATACTCTTATACACCAGTTTATATCACCAGAACCTCTGTAACTGGCTGACAAATAACCAACCACAGTTCTTTGCTTTATTAAAACAGCAAGAAGTTTTGAAAATAGATCATTATTAAGGAATAAGTGATTTCTGTGTTATTGTTTGATTGAATCCCCATGTGAATGCTTACATTGTATTATGTCTAATTAAATAGGTGAGTAAAGAGAGAAGCTCATCAAAACTACAAGGATTTAGAGAAAGGCATGGTTTGTGTACACTCTGAAATTGGACTTTTAAACATGCTGAGACTGTTACAGACTATGGGGACTTTTGAAGTTGGACTGAATGCTTTTTCCATTATGATGTAGCTATAAGACCTTGGGGGTTAGGGAGTGGAATGTAGTCATTTGAATAAAAATGGCCTCATAGGCTCATAGGCACTGGCCCTTTTAGGAGGTGTGTTCTTGTTGGAGTAGATGTGGCTTTTTTGGAGGAAGCGGTCACTGGGGGTGGGCTTTGAGATTTCAGATGTTCAAGTCAAGACACAGTTTGTCACTGTCTCTTTCTGCTGTCTGTGAATCCAGATGTAGAACTTTCAGTTACCTCTCCAGTCCCATGTCTTCCTGCATGCCACCATATTTCTCACCATGATGATAAAGGACTAAACCTGTGAACTGTAAGCCAGCACCAATTAAATATTTTCCTTTATAAGAGTTGCTGTGGGTGCGGTGTGTCTTCACAAGAATAGAAACCATAACTAAGACAGATGTATAATAAAACTCTGCTTTGAAGAGGGAGAAAGTGAGGGGGAAAGAAAGGACAGACAGGAGAAAGGAAGGAAGGAAGGGAAGGGAATTTGTTGAAGTCCAAGACCCTTGACTTTCCCTGATTGTTATGTTTAGTTGAGTTCAGGTAGGGGTGTGAATCAGGAGGTGAGCTGGGATATCTCTTGATCATTAATCATCTGTGGTTTTTTTCCATTTCTTCTAATAGCTCACTATGTATGACTCCTTCCTGAGTCTAAGTCTCCAGGAACTTGAATATCATCTTGTGGAAATGTTATTTAATTCATCACATTCTCTTTTATGTTGCGTGTTTGATATAGTGGCTTACAACTTGGTCCTTAAAATGCTGGGTACAGGCTGTTAAAATGGAGTTCTAGAAGAATTAAACTAGACATTAAAGCTGGAAATTATTTACGTTTATCTGGATTCTGCCAGGGAAATGTTTGCTCTTTTTGACATTTGAGAGATGATGCTTTAATGGTAATTTTTTATAATAGGCTTCCTAAAGCCCTCTGTCTTTTAAATTCCAGTGATTCTATAAATAAACAAACAAACAAACAAATAAATAAATAAATAAATAAGCAGCATCCTTAAATATTTTGTAGTTGGAGGGTATGAATTACTTTCAACTTAAAAGAAAATTTCAGGACAAATGAATGATAGTTTGTCTATATTCTGCACAAAAATCTTGAAGGTTTTTCTTTGGATCTTTTTGAAAGGTGATGGCTAGACATTTCACATCTGCAAATAACAGCTTTCTGTACCACAGTGGGAGCAATTTGAGTATTCTCTCATTTACACCCAAATGTTGTTTCCATAATTAACAACAATAGCCAGCCCAAAATAAGCACTTTACTACTTTGAAGTTTTCCATTGTTTGAAATATTTTCTTGCAATTAAAATGAGAGCAGAGAATGCATCTTATCTCATCAAGTATTTAATTGCACATGTTTGCTCCATGCAGCACAGAACTGGAATGAACTGACAGAAGGCAAAGAGTTTGGAAGCCTCCTCCAGGAGTGGGAAAGGTGTCCAGAGAGAATACTAAGCTCTCAATATTTAATTAAGGCTTACTATATTTAGACACAATTAAACTGTATTTGCATTGTCATTAATGATCTAATCTTAGTTCAAGTATTCCCAGAGGTCTAGCCCACATACAGATCACAAAGGCTTTGGACAAGAACAGAGCAGATGTCAGTCAGTAGTGGTGTTTTAGGACATGAAGGTAATGGATGCAAATCTTTGTCAGTGCTCAAGTTGTAAGGAAAATATTTAAACCTTGATTCAGGGCAATGTGAACTGATTGCCTATGGACTTGCCAGCACTTGGGAGGCAGAGGCAGGCTGATTTCTGAATTTGAGGCGAGCCTGTTCTATAGAGCAAGTTCCAGGACAGTCAGGGCTACACAGAGAAAGCCTGCCTCCAAAACAAACAAACAAAACAAATTAAAATAAGACAAAATATAAAGTAAAATAGTAAAGAGAATAGTTGGAGCCCCTTGCAGGCTGAAGATGTTGATAGGAGATGAAGATCAGTTGTGTCCTGACTTACTTCCACCAAAGCAAGTGTACCTTACTTGTTGAGTGACATTCCCTTAACGTTTTTCTTTAAAAAAGATGATATACCCAATTTCTGGTATATCTCTATCCCTGCACTTCTTGTATACAGGGTCACTTTTTGGTTGAAGTTTCTGTGGGTGGGTTGGTGATCCCCTCCCTCCCCTAGAAGACCTACCTGACTAGAAGGAGGCCTCTTCAGTGTCCATATCCCCCACTGTTAGGCCTCTCAGATAGAGTCCTGTCATATCTTCCCAGGGCCAGACCCTGTTTCTGGTCTCCAGCTTGTCTTGGAGATGCCCCCTCCCAGTTTCCTATCTTTCTCTCCACCCTTCACCTCCTGCCTCTGCTTTCCCCACAACTGGTCACCCTTCTCTTCCTCCCTCTCCTGCCCAGTTCCCCCTCTTCATCTACTTCCCCTGTCTATTCTATTCCCTTCTGAGATAGATTTAAGCATCCTCCCTTGGGGCCTCTTAGTTGTTTAGCTTCTCTGGGTCTGTGGATTATAGTAACATTGTCCTTTACTATATGGCTGGTATCTACTATGAGTGAGTACATGCCATGTGCATCTTTCTGGTTCTGGGTTACCCCATTCAGGATGATCTTTTCTAGTTCCATACATTTGCCTGTGAAATTCGTGATTTTCTTGTTTTTAATAGCTAGATAGTATCCCATTGTGTAAATGTACCACATTTTAACTATCCATTCTTCAGTTGAGGGACATCTAGGTAGTTTCCAGTTTCTGGCTATTATGTACAAAGCTGCTGCCATGAAAATAATTGAGCAAATGTCCTTGCAGTATGGTGGGGTATCTTTTGGGTATATGGTCAGAAATGGTATAGCTGGATCTTGAGGAAGGACTGTTCCCAATTTTGTGAGATATCTTCAGGTTGATTTCCAAAGTGATTGCACACATTTGGGAATGTCTAACCAATGATGGGCCCAACCCGAGACCTACCCTAAGGGACAGAGCCAACCCCTATCACTACTAATGATACTCGGTCATGCTTACAGACTGGAACATAGCATAACTGTCCTCTGAGAACCTTCATGGTGAAGATGATCCAAGCAGAGGCTGAGACTCACTACCAGACATTAGGGGGAGTGTGGGGTATCTGGTGAAAAATGGGGAAAGGATAGAAAGACCCAGAGGGGATAAGAACTCCTCAAGAAGATAATTAACAGAGGCAACTAACAAAGACAATTAACCTAGGCCCATGGTGGCTCACAGAGACTGAAGCATCAGACAAACAGTATGCATGAACTGGACCTAGGCTACTTACACATATGTAACCAATGGACAGCTTGGTCATCATATGGGTCCCCTAGCAAATAGAGCAGGGCTAGTCTCAGACATAGATTCTGATGCCTGCTTTTTGACCACTTCTCCCTAATGTGGCTGCTGTACATGGCCTCAATGGAAGAGGAGGTAGTCAGTCCTGATGTGACTCGATGTGCTGGGGTGAGAGGGTACAGGGGGCTCTCCTTTTCTAAGGAGAAGGGAAAAAGAGATGGGGGAAGGGGTGAAGGATGGAACCCAGAAGAGGGGAGGGAAGGGGTACAATCTGGGTGCAAAATGAATAAGCTTAATAAATTTTAAAAAAGAAAAGAAAGAATTCTCCAGCTAAAATACATAATGATAGTCGTCTGGCTTCTAATTTTCTTTTGATCCTTCAAGTCCTCAGTCCTCATTTCCATAGCACCTCTTCAGACAATACACTTTCTTACCATCTATCTACCATTCAAGATGTTCCAAATCTTATAAGTCTGTTTCTTTCTTATATCCCACAGCAAGCTTAACTACATCTTGTTCTTTGTACATGTCTAGTAGATGCATGTACCTTTATCTTCCTCGATCTTGGCAATCCCCCTCCCCATTGTACCCAACACAATAGAATTGCTCAATAAATGTGTCAGGAAAAAATGGTTGAAAAATGGAATGAATGGTTAAAGGTCATGACAGGTCTGTTCAGCTTAGCACCCTGGCTTGCCTGATCATATCTGGAGGACCAAAAACGAAGGTTTTTTACTCTTCGATCATGTCTTTGTCCACAGAAAGCATTTGGGAATGGACCAGACACTGATAATAATAAAATCAAAGTATAGCAGTTTGGTTCAAGGGTTTGCCCCATCCAAACACTGCCTCTCAGCTTCTGGGTGTACTTCCCTGAGATGTGAGGATTTGTGTGCACACATCTGTCATGTGAAACTCAGAAAATTAAGAGTTGTGAAATTTTAAGAACACCTGTTGTTCAGATTGTCTACAGAGACTGGGATGCACTTATTAAAAAAAAAAACCCAGTGGAATATGCGTGGTAAATACTAGTTTCTGAAGAAATAGATTTGCTAGAAACCAATCAATTCAGTTCTTACAGAAGGAGTAAAAATTGAGGGTTTTTTTTTTTTTATATCTACCACAGGTATGGGGAAAACCAAGAACCTACTGCATGGGACTCCATGGATCCTTCTTGGCACAGGGACCCTGGTCCCAGAAAAGAAATAGACTCTCCAAGGTCTGTAGAAGCATGTGATTCTGTATAGAAATTGATAGCATTTCTCTTGCAAGCATTCAATAAGGACTTGAAAGCCGAGAGTAGGAGGATGAGCACATTGTAATTTCTAAACTTATAAGTTCAATGTGTGTACTTGAGTGACTATCCTTCCAAGTTAACATTTGGTTAAAACTTCAAGTATTTCCTTTAATTTAAAAAGGGATATTTTGATTATGAAAATACAGATAGATTTTTAATTATACATTCATTGTGATGATCAGTCCCTCCAATTTGCTTTGTATTTATAATTATTAGAGAATTTGAGTATTTTCAAGTCATAGTCTGAAGACTCAGCAAATATATGAAGAAATTGACCCTGATGTCTAAGTAATTTTCAATTAACTATGAAGGCCTTTAAGAATTAAGGGGCCAGAACCAACTTATGGGGGAAAAAACACTAGTTAAAAAAAAAAACTCGATAGTTAGTGAGGATTATGCAAAATCTATCAAAGATGTGGTTAATTATTATTCTTAGTGAATAACCATCTAGCATCACAGTTGATATTCTTTGACTTCATCCAACTGACTGCATATGGGGCATGGCTAACTTCAGTTTGCCTAGACTCTTTTTTTTAAATATTTATTTATTACTTCAGGTTACATCTCCATCACAGTGTCCTCTTTCAATTCCTCCCACTCCTGCCCTTCCATCCTCTACCCCCTATCCTTTCCATCCCACTCCTCTGGAGTGGAGTGTCCCTACACATCAGTCCTCCACCCCAGTTCAGCAGTCATATGAGGGCCAAGAGCCTCCTCATACACTGGGGGCCTACAAAGCAACACCACTAGGGCAAAGTGTCTATGTTCATGGAAACATAGTTCAGGAAAAAGTCTATGTTCATGTTCCCTTTGGTGCATTGTTTGTAGTTTAGTTATCCTGTACAATATCGCTAAAATCCAATTATAGTGAATAGGTGCCATGTTCATCCTTCTGGGTCTGGATTAGCTCTCTCAGGATGAGCTTTTCTAGTTCCATCCATTTGGCTGCAAATTGCATGATTTCCTTGTTTCTGACAGCTGAGTAGTATTCCATTGTGTAGATGTACCACAGTTTTTTTTCTCCACTCTTCAGTTGAGGGACATCTCGGTTGTTTCCAGTTTCTAGCTGTTACAAATAAGACTGTTATGAATATAGATGAGGAAACTTTACTGTGATTTGTTGAGGAATCGTTTGGATGTATACCCAGAAGTGGTATGGCTGGGTCTTGAGGCAGAGCTATTCCCAGTTTTCTATGATATTGCCAGACTGACCTCCATAGTGGTTGCACAAGCCTGCACTCCCACCAGCAATGGAGGAGGGTTCCCCTTTCTCCACACCCTCACCAGCATGTGCTGTCATATGAGCTTTTGATCTTAGCCATTCTGACAGGTGTGAGATGGAATCTCAGAGTCTTCTTAAGTTGCATATCTCTGATGATTAAGGATGCTGAGCATTTCTTCAAGCATCTCTCAGCCATTAGGAATTCCTCCTTTGTGAATTCTCTGTTTAGCTCTTTTCCCCATATTTTGATTGGATTGTTTGGTTTCTTGGCATTTAATTTCTTGAGTTCTTTGTAAATTTTGGATATTAACCCTTTGTCAGATGTGGGGTTGGTGAAGATTTTTTCCCAATGTAGGCTACCGTTTTGTTCGAATGACAGTGTCTTTTGTCTTACAGAAGCTTTTCAGTTTCATGAGGTCCCATTTATTGATTGTTGGTCTTAGACCGTGAGCTGCTGGTGTTCTGTTCAGGAAATTGTCACCTGTGTCAATGAGTTCGAGGGTTTTCCCCACTTTCTCTTCTAATAGATTTAGTGTGTCCAGCCTTATTAAGGTCTTTGATCCAATTGGATATAAGTTTTGTACAAGGTGATAGGTATGGGTCTAATTTCATTCTTTTACATGTGGATGTAGGGGCTGATAGGTTAATACAAGTTAGATTTAGTGAATACCTAAGTTTCTGATACAGTCTCTTAATT
>CAJQZJ010031840.1:837865-883655 GCA_907164525.1 Lophiomys imhausi
TAGGTCTATATCTGACTCAACATTCATACTAACTTGCAACACACTTTTAAGAGTATCTACTTAGATCTATAACACCCTCTTGATTCCTAAACAACTCAAAATTTAACTATGAGACTCTAGCTGTCTATTCTTCAACCACCTTAGAGACCTGAGAGGGATAAATATATCTGCTTATATAGGAAGTGCAGGGCCTGCAGCTTCCAAAACTAAGAAATGACATGCCAGTGACTGCCTGGACTGTTCCCATTTTCTCTCCATACATTCCTGCATCAGTCTTCAGCCTTTGGGTCCTGTTTCTCTGACAGACATTTGTTGTAGAGCAGGGATTATGAAGGACTTACCTACCCTGTCTTGGCAGTGTTAGGCTGTCGACTTCCCTGCTACCAAGTTTTGTCCTTTTTGGACAGCAGTCTGTCTGCAGTTGGAGCAAGGGTTTTTTTCATGCCAAGAGATAGGCTTGCCACTAATTCAACCATCACACACTGGAGATTCTTCGATGCTTATCTTCTACTTAGAGTAGAATAGGGGGTGCTGTCAGGAGCTGATACGTGTCAATATCAAAAAAAAAAGAAAATCTTAATTTAAGATAACATCTTTGAATGCCATATTCTGCAGATCTCGGGGTTTTTGAAGATGCCCTATCCATCTCTTGTATTTAGATAAGCAAATGTTGCTTGTCTCTTAACAACTTGATTACTGGGTAGTTTAGAGAATATCTGTGATAGACTGTCATAGTAGCTAACAAAGTGACATGTTTGCATGACTAGGAGTTTGTTTTACTTAACTATCCTAGACAGTTTTAGACAGTTGGTATCAAGAGGCCAGAGCTTCACATTTGAATTTTTTTTTTTATAAATACTTTATTTTTTTTTCTTCAAGTTACATCTCAGTAACAAACCCCTCCCTATTCCCCCCTCCTAACCCGCCCTTCCACCCTCTTCCCTCCAGAGATTTCCCCTTTCAGTCCAACAGCTGGTTCCTTCTCTTATAACAGTAAGTATTATACAAAACAATAGATATAAATATGCCATATTTATGAGAGTAAATTGGCCCAGTATACCTTCCCAATGTTCAGTTTATACCTATTTGGCCTCTAACTTTAACATTCTACTATCTACCCAACTCCATGAGTTTAAAGGTCTATATGTGACACAACATTCATACTATCTTGCAACACACTTTTAAGAGTTCCTTCTTAGATCTATAACACCCTCTTGATTCCTAAACAGTTCAAAATTTAACTATAAGATTCTATCTGTCTATTCTTCAACCACCTCAGAGACCTGAGAGGGACAAATATATTTGCTTATATAGGAAGTGCAGAGCCTGCAGCTTCCAAAACTAAGAAAGAACATACCAATAACTGCCTGGACAGTTCCCATTTTCTCTCCATACATTCCAGCATCAATCTTCAGGCTTTGGGTCCTGTTTCTCTGACAGACATTTGTTGTAGAGCAGGGATTATGAAGGACTTACCTACCCTGTCTTGGCAGAGTTAGGCTGTCGACTTCCCTGCTACCAAGTTTTGTCCTTTTTGGACAGCAGTCTGTCTGCAGTTGGTGCAAGGAGATTTTTCATGCCAAGAGAAAGGCTTGCCACTAATTCAACCATCTTACAGTGGAGGTTCTTCGATGCTTATCTTCTACTTGGAGTAGAATATGGGGTGCTGTCAGGCGCTGATATGTCTCGATATCAAAAAAAAAGAAAATCTTAATTTAAGATAACATCTTTGAATGCCATATTCTGCAGATCTCCAGGGGTTTTTGAAGATGCCCTAACCATCTCTTGTATTTAGATAAGCAAATGTTGCTTGTCTCTTAGCAACTTGATTACTGGGTAGTTTAGAGAATATCTGTGATAGACTGTCATAGTAGCTAACAAAGTGACATGTTTGCATGACTAGGAGTTTGTTTTAACTATCCTAGACCGTTTTAGACGGTTGGTATCAAGAGGTCAGAGCTTCACATTTTATTTTTAAGTATCTCTAGGTATGATACCATTAGGAAGTGTTACCTTTAATTTTGTATCAATATACAAAGATCTATTCAATTGTGGTTAAATATACTCTTAATTATGTATCAATATACAAAGATCAATGCCTATGTAGCCCAATACAATCTTAATATTGTGTCCATATACAAGGGTCAATACCATTGTGGCCAACTATAATCTTAATTTTGTATCAATATACAAAGATTAATACGGATGTAATCCAATACAATCTTATTTTTGCACAATAAACAATGGTCAATACCACTTTAGCCAAATATACTACTAATTTTGTATCAATATACAAAGGTATAAGGGCATATTCAATAATCTGCCCCTTCTTCTTGGACCTTCCTGTGCTATGTCTATGTCTCATTTTTCTCAAGCCTATGCACTCCTACATAGGAGAGGAAGAAGGATACAGAAAAGGAAAAGTAGGAAGTCCCTGGGGCTAACCTCCAAAACCCATTAAACAGGACCATTTATCAGCTTGTAATCTCTTCCCCTAAATATCAGAGTTTTCAGTTATCCTTCAAATAACCAAAAAGAAGGGCAGAGAAACACCCTCCCCACCCTCTGGGCATGGGACGTTGCTCTCTTTAAGTGACTTCCTGCTGATTTGGGTCATAGTAAACCTGTTTGGGGCCCGAACCCAAATGGAAAAAATGGTTAAAAATGTTAGTACAATCCTTTTATGTTCAGTCCTTCTGTTCTCAGCTGTTTAAATGACCTAAGGAGTTTGTAGGCAGAAGCTGATCTTGCAGGCTTCACTGAGGTTCCGGCCGGGGCATTGTGTAGAGCTGAACGGTCCCAGCGACACTGGATTGCAGTGGTGGTTGCAGGCCCCTGATGGAGACATCTATTGTGGAAGTCTGCCAGGCTGAATCAACTGGGTCACTCGTCCTCCTTGGTGCCTGATTCTGCTCTCTGCTGAGGTTTCCACTGTCCAGCCATCCCCGGGCTCCCCGAATGGATGCTTCGATTCTCCTGGAAAGATAAGAACAGAGCCCTGCCCAAATCCCAACCCTGGGAAATTATCCTCTTTTTTTTTGGGGGGGGGGCTAGGTAATACTTCTCCTGAAGCAAATTTGGCCTTCCGACAACATACAAATCGTTATCTTTCAATCCGGGTTAAAGAAGAAATCATTCTGTAACCTTGGAGCTAAACCAGCTCCAGTGTATATATTTTGAGATCCAAAGGACAATCTGCCTGCATCGAGAAGGCCTTTTGTAAGTAGCCTCCAAACCTAGGTCCCTCCAAATCCCCTGTGTGTGTCTCTGAACTCTAATTATTGGGATCAGAGACCTGTGGTTCCCATATGAAGGGATCAAAGATATGTTCCACCACTCCTGGATCGAAGTCTTTCTCTATTTAGAGTTTGCCCTGCATCAGGCTGACCCTGAGCTCCGGGATCTGCCCGTTTCTGTCTCCAGTGTGCTGGGAGCTGGGACCAAGGGTGTACTCTTCTTGAATGGTGGGACCAAGAGTATGCACCCTCACCACCCCACTCCGTATGACTCCAGAATGCATAAGACCACCAACTCTACGGTGCTCCCCCCCTCCCCGTCTCCGCTGAAGTCAAAGGCATGGGCGAACACCACAATTCTCTTGTATTTTACGTCTTCTCGACACCTGGAGGTCTGCAAAACCAGGCCGAACGGCTGTATCCTCTATTCCATTCACAGTGTTTCAGCCCTGCCACCTGCCCCTTTTTTTTTTAGTTAATAAATTTATTTGTTTGTTGCTTCAGGTTACATCCTTATCATATTGTCCTCTTTTCCCGCTTCCCAGCCCCACCCTCCCATGTTCTACCCCCTGACCCTTCCGTCTTGTTCCTCTGGGGTGGAGTGTCCCTGCCTAACAGTCTCTCACCACAGATCAGGAGTCATATGAGGGCCAAGAGCCTCTTCATTCACTGGGGGCCTACCAGGCAGTACTGCCAGTGAATGGTGTCTCCTTGCTACTGGGGGAATACTAAAAAAAGACCAACAAACACACAAACCCACAAAAACAAAGAATATCAACAAAAAAAGAGAGGAAAAAGAGAAGGGAAAAGGAAAAAGAAAAAAGAAAAAAAGGAGAAGGAAAAAGAAAAAGATAAAAAAAAAGTTTATGTCCTTGTTCCTTTTGGTGTGTTGGTTGTAGTACAGATATCCTGTACGATATAGCTAAAATCCTACTATAAGTGAATAGATGCCATGTGCATTCTTCTGAGACTGGGTTAGCTCACTCAGGATGAGCTTCTCTAGATCCATCCATTTGGCTGCAAATTGCATGATTTCATTGTTTCTGAAAGCTGAGTAATATTCCATTGTATAGATATACCACAGTTTTTTAATCCATTCTTCAGTTGAGGGACATGTGGGTTGTTTCCAATTTCTAGCTATTACAAATAAGGCTGCTATGAACATAGATGAGGAGACTTCCCTATGTCTCCGTGAGAGGTCCTTTGGGTGTATACCCAGAAGTGGTATGGCTGGGTCCTGAGGCAAGGTTATTCCTAGCTTTCTAAGATATCGCCAGACAGACCTCCATAGTGGTTGCACAAGCCTGCACTCCCACCAGCAATGGAGTAGGGTTCCCCTTTCTTCACACCCTCGCCAGCATGCGCTATCATTTGAGCTCTTTATCTTAGCCATTCTAACAGGTGTTAGGTGGAATCTCAGGGTCGTCTTCAGTTGCATTTCTCTGATGATTAAGGATGTTGAACAGTTCTTCAGGTGTCTCTCAGCCCTTAGGGATTCCTCCTTTGTGAATTCTCTATTTAGCTCCATCTCCCATTTTTTGATTGGGTTATTTGGTTTCTTGGCATTTAGTTTCTTGAGTTCTTTTGAATTAATTTTGTATCCAGCCACCTTGCTGAAGGTTTTTATCAGCTGTAAGAGTTCTCTGTGGAATTTTTGGGGTCGCTTATGTATACTATCATATCGTCTGCAAATAGGGATGATTTGACTTCTTTGTTTATAATTTGTATCCCCTTGATCTCTTTTAGTTGTCTTATTACTGTAGCAAGAACTTCAAATACTATATTGAAGAGATATGGTGAAAGTGGACATCCTTGTCTTGTCCCTGAGTTTAGAGGAAATGCTTCAAGCTTCTTGCCATTTAATTTGATGTTGGCCACTGGCTTGCTGTATATTGCCTTTATTATTTCTAGGTATGGTCCTTGTATGCCCGTTCTCTCCAGAACTTTTAGCATGAAGGGGTGTTGGAATTTGTCAAATGTTTTTTCTGCATCTAGCGAGATTATCATGTGGTTTTTTTTCCTTCATCTTGTTTATATGAATTACGTTGATAGACTTTCGTATGTTGAACACTCCCTGCATTCCTGGGATGAAGCCTACTTGATCATGGTGTATAATACTTTTAAGTGTTCTTGAATTCGGTTTGCTAGTATTTTATTAAGTATTTTTGCATCTATGTTCATGAGGGAGATTGGTCTGAAGTTCTCTTTCTTGTTGGGTCTTTGTGTGGTTTAGGAATCAGGGTGACTGTGGCCTCATATAATGAGTTTGGCAATGTTCTTTCTGATTCTATTTGGTGAAAGAGTTTGAAGAGTATTGGTGTTAGCTCCTCTTTGAAGGTCCGGTAGAATTCTGTGCTAAGGCCATCTGGCCCTGGACTTTTTTTGGTTGGGAGATTTTTAATGACTGTCTCTATTTTCTTAGGAGTTATAGGGCTGTTTATTCTGTTAATCTGATCTTGATTTAGCTTCAGTAGGTGGACTCTATCGAGAAAATTGTACATTTCACTTAAGTTCTCAAATTTGGTGGAGTATAGATTTTTAAAGTAGGATCTAAATATTTTCAGGATTTCCTCAATGTCCGTTGTTATTTCTCCCTTTTCATTTCTGATTTTGTTGATTTGGGTTTTTTCCCTCTGTCTTTTAGTTTATTTGGCTAAGGGTCTATCTATTTTGTTGATTTTCTCAGAGAACCAACTCTTGGTTTCATTGATTCTTTGTATAGTTCTTTTTGTTTCTAAGTTGTTGATTTCAGCCCTAAGTTTGATGATCTCCTGCCTTCTGCTCCTTTTAGGGGTATTTTCTTCTTTTTTTCCAATTCACCCAGTTTGGCTGTTAATTCATTAATATGACCTGTCACAATTTTCTTTTTGAAGGCACTTAGTGCTATGAATTTTCCTCATAGCACTGCTTTCATTGTATCCCATAGGTTTGGGTACGTTGTGTCTTCATTTTCATTGGATTTTAAGAAGTCTTTGATTTTCTTCTTTATTTCTTCCCTGACCCAATAGTCATCTAGTAAAGAGTTGTTCAATTTCCATGTGCATGTAGCTTTTCTGTTGATTCTTTTGCTGTTGATGTCCAGCTTTATTCCATGGTGGTCTGATAAGATAGAAGGGGTTATTTCAAATTTCTTGCATCTGTTGAGGCTCTCTTTGTGTCCAACTATATGGTCAATTTTCGAGAAGGTTCCATGCAGTGCTGAGAAGGTGTATTCTTTTGTGTTTGGGTGAAACTTTCTGTAGATATCTGTTAGGTCTATTTGGTTCATGATCTCTGTTAGACTCATTATTTCTCTGTTTGGCTTCTGTCTTGATGATCTGTCCATTGTTGTGAGTAGGGTGTTGAAGTCTCCCACTACTAAAGTGTTGGGATCGATGTGTGATTTAAGTTTTAGAAGTGTTTCTTTTACAAATGTAGGTGCTTTTCTATTTGGGGCATAGATGTTCAATATTGAGATGTCCTCTTGATGGAAATTTCCCTTAACAAGTATGTAATGCCCCTCTCTGTCTTTTTTTATTAACTTCAATTGGAAGTCTATTTTTTTCGATATTAGGATGGCCACTCCAGCTTTCTTCCTAGGTCCAATTGCTTGGAAGACCTTTTACCAGCCCTTTACTTTGAGATAGTGTCTATCTTCAATAGTGAGATGTGTTTCTTGTATGCAGCAAAAAGATGGGTCTTGTTTATGGATCCAGTCTGTAAGTCTGTGTCTTTTTATTGTTGAATTGAGTCCATTGATGTTGATGGATATTAGAGACCAGGGGTTGTTATTTGCCATTATTTTGGTATAGGTGGTTGTCTTGTGCTTCTTTTTGTTTAGTTGCTGTGGAGATTTCTATTTCCTCTGTTTTCTTGGGTGCAGTTATCTTCTCTGGATTGGAATTTTCTTTCTAGGTTCCTCTGTCGGGCTGGGTTTGTGGGTAGATATTGTTTGAATTTGATTTTGTCATGGAATATCTTGTTTTCTCCATCTATGTTGATAGAGAGTTTTGCTGGATATAGTAGTCTGGCTGGGCACCTATGTTCTCTTAGTGCTTGTAGGACATCCGTCCAGGCCCTTCTAGCTTTTAAAGTTTCTGAGGAGAAGTCCGGTGTAATTCTGATGGGTCTGCCATTGTATGTGACTTGGCCTTTTTCTCTTACAGCTTTTAATATTCTTTCTTTGTTCTCTATATTTGGAGTTTCAATTATTATGTGGCGAGAGGAGTTCCTTTTCTGATCTAATCTGTTTGGTGTTCTGTAAGCCTCTCGGAATTTTATTGGCATCTCTTTCTTTAGATTTGGGAAGTTTTCTTCTATGACTTTGTTGAAGATATTTCCTGGACCCAGGAGTCGGAAGTCTTCTCTGTCCTCTATGCCTATAATTCTTAGGTTCCTTCTTTTCATTGAGTCCTTGATTTCTTGGATATTGTGGCTGAGAGATTTTTTTTAGCTTTCTCATTTTCTTTGGATGTTGTACTGATTTCTTCCATTGAATCTTCCATGCCTGAGATCCTGTCTTCCATCTCTTGGATCCTATTTTTGGTACTGATATCCATAGTTCCTATTCTCTTCCCTTGGCTCTCCATTTCCATTTTTAACTCTGACTGTGTTTTCTTTATTGTTTCCATTTCCATTTCCATTTCCTGGATGGTTTTATTTGTTTTGTACATTTCCTGCTTCAAATTGCTTGTCTTTGCCTGGAAGTCTTCTATTGCCCTGTCCTTTTCATGTTCAAGCTGAGCTACCTTGTTTTGAAGTTCTCTAATGGTGTTCTCCATAGTTTTCGTTTGTGAAATTGTGGCCTCTGAATTCCTTCATGAATTTAAGTTCTTCTTGAAGGGACTCTATCACTTTCCATAATGTAGAATTGTTATTGTTTTCATTTTCATGTGTTTCAGTTGTGGTGATTTGATCCGGGTTGGCTGAAATGGCATTGCTTTCTTTTGTTGGAGTCATTCCGCCTTGAATCCTGCTTTTTCTGGGGCGCTTGGCCATTTGTCTTAGCCGTCTGTTCCTGTTGTCTTCTGTTCTTAGATCCAAAGGGGGGCGCTTTAGTGTAGCAATCGAGTTGCCTGACTCCACTCCTGTAAGGTTTGTTTTTCCCCCTTGACTCTCTGGTAGAGAAGTCACTTATCAAGGGGCCGGATCTGTATACACTTAAGCTCTGGCTCCCTGCCGGAAATGTCCCGTGTGTCTCTCCTGGTGGGGGAGGGGACCCGATTCCCGGATTCAGCGGCTTCCGTGTGAGTCAGAGAGTGGGAGGGAGCGTCCTGCCCAGGGACTTTTAATGGTCCCCAGGTAGTTGGGTGAGACCGAGGGGTGGGGGGGTCTGGTCTCTTAGATATTTTTGTACAGAGTTTTGTAGCATTCACAGTTTTCCCCAAGCTTAAAATGCATCTGAATGGGCCGCCGCCATCTTGGATTCCCCCCTCCCCCCACACCCAGCTTTTTTGAGCCAAACAGTTTTAGGATTCTCCAGCCGCTCATGCATGATACAGTAATTGTTACTATTTCAACACAAGCCAACTTAATTTAAATTTATACACATTCTACCTGTTCCCCCAAAGAACCATGCTTGGTAGGAATAGACCTAGTGGCACCAAACTTCACAGAGTAATTGAGATTCTTAGCTTCTCTCTGATTTTCTAAGATGTAGAAAATAGTTGTTTCTTAAATAAATTCAACCTCAGAACTATCCTCTTTCTCTCTCTTGCTCCAGCATTTAAAAAGTGATGGAGGGGCCACAGAGATGAATCAGCAGAGATGTCTAAGAGCATTGGCTTTTCTTGCATTGGATGCAGATTAGCTCCCAGAACCAACATGGTGGATCACAACTGTCTGTAACTCAGTTCAGGGTATCAGACACAGTCTTCTGCCCTTCTGAAACATCAGGCATGCTCGTGATGCACAGCCATACATCCAGGAAAAACACCCATTCATAAAAAAAACTGACAGAGAAATTGTATAAAGAGTTACCATTGAGGAATGTTGATAAAAATTTAGATAGGGCTCATGTCTTTTGACTTCTAACCCTTATCTAAGTTTCCAGCATGGTAATGTGAAGATGTTGCTTGGTATGTGCTTGTCTTAGTTAGGATTTCTATTGCTGTGAAGAGACACCATGACCATGGCAACTGTTACAAAGGAAAATATTTAATTAGGGCTGGGTTACAGTTCAGAGGTTAAGTCTATGATTGTGATGGTGGAATGCAAGCAGACATGATGCAGGAGGGGTAGCTGAGAACTCTCCATCTGAATTCATAGGCAGCAGGAAGAGAGTGAGACACTGGACGGCCTTGAGCCTACCCCCAGAGACATAATTTCCCCAACAAGGCCTCACCTACACCAACAAGGCCCCACCCCTAATAATGCCAGCCCCTATTAGCCTATGGAGGCTATTTGCATTCAAAGTCCCTGGCCCCCATAGGCTCGTAACCATATCATAAATGCAGAAATGCATTCAGTCTAACTGTCATATTGTCTAGCAGTCTCAATCCTATTTAAAATCCAAAGTTCAACATCTCTTCTGAAATTTCTGGGAATCTCTTAACTGTACTCCCCTGTAAAACCAAAATTGAAAAGCAGACCATATAGTTCCATCATATAATGGTACAGGATATACATTACCATTCCAAAGGGACAGAAGGGAGTATAGGAAGGATATACTGGACTCAAGCAAGACCAAAAAGCAGCTGGGCAAATTTCAAACTCTGCAGCAGATTTTCTTAGTCACAGAAGAAAATTCTTTGTTGTAACTTTCTTATAACTTTGACACCTTTCTTGTATTTTTGACTCTAAAGCCAGAACCACTTGGCTGAGGCTGACAAGTTCTGCTAGTTGCTGAGGCTGGAATATGATTCCTCATTCCTTTCAAAAGCTTTCTGTTTTCAGTAGTTTCCTTCACTGCCTGAGCTTGTCTGTCCTGGAACTTGCTCTTTAGACTAAGCTGGCCTTGAAGTCTGAAATCCACCTGCCTATGCTTCCCCAGTGTGAAGATTAAAAGTGTGTTCTACTACACCTGGTCCTAAGCTTTTCTTTAATTCTTTTTTACAAGTTGGAGGCTTAGCTGTGTGGACTCTTATCCTGAGGTCACTATTCCCTTTCTTCCATCTACAATCAGGCTTTTCTTTAATCTTCTTATTTCCTGGAACACAGGATTTAGGTTCATTATACTTCCTGGTGCCCTTTTCTCCTCAAACTGTACATTTTGTATTTTTCCTTGCTTAGCTTGTTTTTTTTTCATTATAGAACTGCATAAGCATAGCCATTAATAGCCACAGGACACAGTCTATACTAGGCTGTTTTGAAATCTCTGAAAATGCAATTAATCCAAAATTCTTAATTTAGCCTCAGGCAGTGTTTTTGGACTAGGGTAAAAAGCAGCCATATTATTCACAAAAATATCACAAGAACAGTCTCTAGCTATACACTAAAATTCTTATTTTCCAAGACCTCTTGAGCCCCCATAGTTCAAATCACCATCAGCAGCACTGTCTTCCATGCCCATTAAGTCACACTTCAAATGTCCAATTACCTTTCTAGTCCAAAGTCCTAAAGTGTTCCATATTCCTCCTAACAAAACCATCAGCCTATCATGGCAAAAGTTGGTCCCTGGTAACAATTTCTGTCTTACTTAAGGTTTTATGACTATGAAGAAACACCATGACAATGGCAATTATTATATTTACCTGGGGTGGCTTACAGTGCAGAGGATTAGTCTATTATTGTAATGGTGGGAAGCATGGCAGCATACAAGCAGACATAATGCTAGAGAGGTAGCTGAGCGCTCTCCATCTGGATCCACAGGCAGCAGGAAGAGAGTGAAACACTGGACATGGCTTGAGCATCTGAGACCTTAAAGCCCACCCACATTGGTACACTGTCTCCAACAAGGCCACACCTACTCCAAAAGACCACATGTCCTAATAGTGCCAGTACCTATGAAATTATGGAGGCCGTTTTCATCCAAACCATCACAGTGTTTATCATTATTAACTGTTTAAAATGTTCTTAACATTTTGAAGCTAAGTAATGCTCAGAAGTCTCAGTGTCAGTGGTAGGCAGATATATCCTCACTCCTTCAAAGATGCCTATGTCCTAAGCCATGGAATATATGAAGATTTTATCTTGCATGATATTTGTTTACATGGAAAGGAGAAATGGTGGTAGATATGTAGTTGACCTTAACCTGAAGGAAGAAATGGTACCCTGAGTTGTACAGGGAGCTCCCCCACCCCCTTTGCCCCATGAAACCACAGGCTTCTGAAAAGTGAGACAGGGAGATGGAAACACAGAGTCAGAGGAAGACACAGAGTATGGAAAAACATGCACAAGATGCAATGTTCTTTGTTCTGAAGGTGAACAGTGTGGACAAAGGGAACAAGAGTTAAAGAGTCAGCCTCTAGAAACTCAAAAAAACAAGGAAATAACTCCATGCTTCCAACACCTTGAGCCTTAAGGAAGAAAGACTAGTCAGTTTTAGCTCAGTGAGATACATAATAAGCCTCGGATCTCTAGACTCTTGAGATAATATTAATTGAAGTAGCAAAAAAGTTAACAATCCAACAATGAATGCCCTGACACCCATTAGCATTCTACCATCAAGAAAGCAAGCAGATACTATAATTTTGATTTTCATCTCTGGGGCTCCCCATGTGTCTCTGTGGGTTGAGACAACACCTCTAAACTTTCAGAAAGATATGGGATGTCACATATTGGGCAAAACAAACAAAACAAAATACTTCTTGGAGGAAATCAACTGAATCCCAAGATGTTTATTGAGATTGGATCTAGAAAATAGAGTGATTACTTTGTCCTGGTGGATGTGTACGGTATACACCCTTGAAGGATGCTTGGTAGGAAGACTCATCTAACACTAAAAACATCGGAGTTCCTGATATCTAAAAGCCACTGACTGTGGGATTTGTAGCATAGAGAATACCAAAGACCTTTCAAAGGGACACAGGAGGGACGTATGTCAAGTTCATGCGACTTCAGCAAAGGGCTGTTATTATTGTGTATATGTATCTCTGTGGTGGTTTGAATAGGTTTGGTCCCCATAGATTCATGTGTTTGACTGCTTGGCTATAAGGAGTGGCACTATTAGGAGGTGTGGTCTTACTGAAGGAGGTGTGGCCTTCTTGGAGGAGGTGTGGCCTTCTTGGAGGAAATGTGTCACTGCATAGGTGGGCTTTGAGGTCTCCTTTAATCAGGCTCTACCCAGTGCAGAAGACAGCCTCCTCCTGGATGCTCTCTCCTTAATGTCTCTGGGTCAAGATGTAGTACTCTCAGCTCCTCGAGCACCATGTCTGCCAGCACACTGCCATGCTTCCAGCCATGATGATAATGGACTGAGCCTCAGAAACTGTAAGCTAGCCCCAATTAAGTATTCTTTTATATAAGAGTTGCCTTGGTCATGATGTCTCTTCACAGAAAAAAAAAATCCTGAGACAATATCCAGACTTCATTCTTCACCTTCAGTATCAGCTTAATCTCCAGAAAATGTCCTTTTCCAGTGAGTTCTGCAGTCACAATACAAGAAGGAACCTTATGTAAAATCTGCGTTTTTATAAAGCCTGCTTATGGCCCCTTCGGATCTACCTTGGATGATTGACAGCCATCATTATCAGGAACAGACAAAGCTGGTGTTTTTGAAAAGTGATGAACTTCATTCCATTGACATAAAGCCAGAAAGAGAAGATTCTGGGAGGTCAAACTCTCTGTAAGCTGGACAGGGCTGTGAGTGGCTTCTCTATTGGAGGCTGCAGCAGGGCTCTAATGATTGGAAGAGCAGCTGCTGAGCTGCTTAATGGCCACACAGGCTGGGCATGCCTGAAGCAGCCCACACCTCCCTCCAACCTCTAATGAACAGTGCTTAGGGCAGACAAGGTGATTCATTGGGATCCTGCTTCATTAGAATGTCAACCAAGGCTCAGCTGCTGCAAATCCCCTGTGGAAATGGCACACTGAAATTATAAATAAATATAATAGCAAAAGCTTAGTGTAAATAAACCAGTGTTTCCATCTCTGTATGCATGTGGTTTTGTGCTCTTCAGTACAGCTGTCATTTAGTACCGTGTTTAAGTACTCAGATGTTCCTCAATTTACAATGAGATCACACCCCAGCAAACCCATCACTAGTTGAAAATATTACAATGAATAAAGTGGATGTGATCTTCCTAGCCTGCTGAGCATCACAGGCTTAGCCTAGCTTACCTTAAATGTACTCTGAGCCTACAGTGGAGCAAGATTATCTTAGTTAAACCTATTTGATCACACAATGCCAAATATCTCCTGCAAATTACGAGGATTGTACAGAAAGCAAAAGTTTAGTTTGCCCGAGATCCTAGGTTCAATGCTAGGACGGGGGGGGGGGGGGGCAGGGAGATAAAAAGAAAGAGGAAGTAGAAATGAAGGAAGGGAAGGATAGAGAGAGGGAGGAAGAAAGGAAGTAAGTTAGTTTTAGTAGATGGTACATAGAATTAATGGACAGCCAGGAGAATTACATACAAGAAAACTGGCCAAAACCAGCTCTAGCAGGTACCTTCACAATTCAAAATAGCTGTGAAGAAATTTTATTGGCTAATCCTAGGATATAGTCTTATACTGGTGATAAAATGGGGTTGTTTCCATTTCTCACTGGGAGATGAGTGGAATCTTTCATCTATTGTAAAGAGAAATGTAGGTAGTCTATACCCTCCAAATATATACACAGTGGGTGATTATTACAAATTAGGAAGATGTAGGTGGTTCTTTTAAACTATTTATTAATATCACTAAATACCTTCTAGCCCACTAACCTGAGGCACATTAGAAGAATACCAAAATGTAGATGTTCTCAGGCATGGTTCCTTAAGGACAATTGGTCACCAGTCCATACAAATCAGCATACACAGGGAGCACAGTAGTCAGCAGCAACTACAGTGGTCACCTGGCTCTGGTATCTCGATGGCTGCCGCCTCATTCTTCAGGGTGTTGAGTCCTCCTCCATCTGTGCTACCTTGATGCAGGCAGTTGCTACCCTCTCACTTGGTTCCATGTTCTCTGGCTGGTCTTGGTCTTCGGCAGCCATGCCCTTTAGCTAGGCACTGTCTGGAGTCTTTCAAAGTGAAGAAACAATGAACAGTGATATGATGCAATGCCGAGCAAGAAGCCCTCTTGAGTTTCTTGGGCCTTCCTTTTTATACGCTCTCTCTAAATATACACCAGGATGCCTTCTCCTTGGCCAACTTTACCCCTCCTCCTGAAGTATTCCTATTGACCAGGATCACACACTGCCAGGTGTTCCCCTCAGGTGCAACCCTTTAGGCTGATTTCGTATGACCCTTTTATGAGACTGGTTTTCAGAAGCACTCCCACAACGTTTACATATTAATTCAACACAACTGTGTTTCCAAAGAAATCTAAACCTCCATCACAGGAGGAAGTTTGGATTCCAGAAGAGGCAACATGCATCTAATATCCATTGTCATTCTATTATTGTGTGTGTGGGGGGGGAATCATAACAGTTTAGGGTATGAAACAATCTTCTCCTGATGTGGTGTTGGACCCTAAGTCCTGGCTCTTATATGGTAAACATAAGAACAGAGGCAGATTGGACCTGTAATCATGAGATATAGAAGGACCTACTGAGGCTTTAGGTGACCCAAGGAGCACATATTTGTATAACCAAAATATCATGGATGTGGCTTCTAGAAAGGGACACTTCCTCGAAGCTTTGGATGGGACCTGAAGCCAGCTCTAGTGTTAAATATTGACAAACGACTAAAAAAGTAATAAGATATTAGACATTGTATCATGTTCCAGAATCACAGGGAACATCAACAACCAGGGGTCTTCTCTACCTAAGCATTTGTGTCCCATCTACATCCTACCCTGAATAGCCAGAAGGAAGAGAGAAACTCTAGAATGACTAAGGCATATCTGTACCCTATAGAACCCTAAAATAAAAAAATCAGTCTAGCTAAGAAAACAATTTTGTCTGCCTGAATTTATAAACAGAATATTAAGTCATTACACTAATTGTAAAATTTGTAATAGCTAGAAACTGGAAACAACTCAGATGTCCCTCAACCAAGGAATGGATAAAAAAACAAAAAAACAAAAACCAACAACAACAAAAACTGTGGTACATCTACACAATGGAATACTACTGAGCTATCAGAAATAAGGAAATCATGCAATTAGCAGCCAAGTGGATGGACCTAGAGGAGCTCATCCTGAGTGAGCTAACTCAGACTCAGAAGGATGCACATGGCATCTATTCACTTATAGTTGGATTTTAGCCATATAGTACAGGAAAATTATTCTACAACCAATGCACCAAAGGGAACATGCACAGAGACTTTTTTCCTATCAATGAGACACTTTGCCCTAGTGGTGCTGCCTTTAGGCCCCCGGTGTATGAGGAGGCTCTTGGTCCTCATATGACAGCTGAACTGGGGTGGGGGACTGATATGTAGGGACACTCCACTCTGGAGGAGTGGGATGGAAGGAATAGGGGGTAGAGGGTGGGACTGGGAGGGGTGGAAAGAGGACACTGTGATGGAGATGTAACCTGAAGTAATAAGTAAACATAAAAAATTAAAATTTTAAGCAGTAAATCATTACATGACATTAGTCATTAAGTCCTAAGGGATTGAAAGGTGAATTCCAAATAGAAAAAGTTAATTAATGAAATGAAAGTCACAGCTTTGCCCACCTGTTGCCAAAGGAAGGACAGGATCACAATTCCTGTAGTATAATTGCTAGTGGGACCCTGGCAGAGGATAGAAGGAAGGGAGAGAAGGCAATTTTCACTTTGCAGTGGAATCTATCCCTGTGCAAGGAGATTGAAGTAGATGCAGTGTTAAAGCAAGGATGTTGCAGGCAGAGTACTTCATCAAAGCTTTTCCATTGCTGACTAAAAATCCCAATGAACCAGAAGAGGAAAGTGCCAGAGCCATGATCTACATCCACATGAGATGGTGACTTTTGAATTCTAATTGCTTGCAGCTATCTTAATATGACAGTTTTTTTTATCTTAATATGGAGTTTTTTTTCTTGCTTATTTAAAAAAAATATTTATTTATTACTTCAGGTTACATTTCCATCACAGTGTCCTCTTTCCACCCTCCCAATCCTGCCCTCCCACCCTCTACCCTCTCTAACCCTTCCATCCCACTCCTCTGGAGTGGAGTGTCCCTCCATAACAGTTCTCCACCCAGTTCAGCAGTCATATGAGGACCAAGAGCCTCCTCATACACTGGGGGCCTACAAGGCAGCACCACTAGGGCAAAGTGTCTCATTGATAGAAAACAAAGCCTATGTTCCTGTTCCCTTTGGTGCATTGGTTGTAGTATAATTTTCCTGTACTATATGGCTAAAATCCAACTATAAGTGAATAGATGCCATGGGCATCTTTTTGAGTCTGGATTAGCTAACTCAGGATGAGCTTCTCTAGTTCCATCCATTTGGCTGCAAATTGTATGATTTTGTTGTTTCTGATAGCTGAGTAGTATTCCATTGTGTGGATGTACCACAATTTTTTAATCCATTCTTCGGCTGAGGGACATCTGGGTTGTTTCCAGTTTCTAGCTATTACAAATAAGGCTGCTATGAATATAGATGAGGAAACTTTCTTGTGATTTGGTGAAGAATCATTTGGATGTGTACCTAGAAGTGGTATGGCTGGGTCTTGAGGCAGAGCTATTTCAAGTTTTCTAAAATATCGCCAGACTGACCTACTTGGAGTTTTTTTTAACCTTCCACGTGGTAAAATAACACATTTAAAAAACACTGCTGAGGTTAATGAGATTCCCCCCAGCAAAACTAGATTCCCTGTAGTAGAGTTAAATTATAAAAGCAGATTCTTAGGCTTTCTGTCTTCCATTCTAATGTGGGTTTCCTCATTGCTGAATGGTGAGGACTATGGAGATGGCTTCTTCCTACAAGCACATTTCTTGTCCATTGCTTCATTTCAGACCACAGTTATGGTATCGCGAAGTTTAACAGTTTTCTCTCATTTGATGTTGGGTATACTGAAGGGAGCAGTCAGAACCGTTTAGCACCCTTGAGCTTTTAGCCTGTCTGTGTCTCATGTATGTTATGGACTGAATAAGTAATGCCCCCCCCCCCGACAGGCTTATGTTACCAATGCTTGGTACCCCATGGTATTGTTATTTTGATCGTGGAAAGTTTAGGAGGTGAATCCCAGTTAGAGGAAGTAGGTCACTGGGTAGGGTGGGCCTTGGGAGCATTTTAATCCCTGGCTGCTTCCTGTCTTAAACTGTTGACTGGTAGGCCAGGAAGTAACCAGATCTCCTCTACTAAACAGTACTGCCTCCATGATAGTCTGCCTAAGCACAAGGAACCAAATGAACCCTCAGAAACTGAGTCCAAATAAATAATTCCTTCTTGTGGTGGCTAATCTTGCCTTCACTTGTAATCTAACCAATCCAAAGCTTCTGGGAACTCATGAGGAATTCTCTTAATTGGATTATTGGAGGTGGGAAGGTACACCGTAATCTGAGCCATACCTTCTGGTAGCAGCCCACATAAAAGTATACAGAAAAAGGAAGTTTTTATGTTTTGCCTGCTTATTCTCCCTCTCCTTGGCAAGTCCATCTATCCCGTTGCTATGGTGTTCCTTCACTGGTGTTAGAAACGACTTCTTCAGGAATCTAGCACAGACCGAAGAACAGCAGCTCTCTAGGATCCTCAGGGACTCCAGTGCCAATTGGGACTGCTGAGATTTCCAAACCTGTGACCTGGACAACTACAGGATTCTTGGCCCTTCCGTCATGAGATGAGACAGCCATTGCTATAATACTGGAGTGCAGCCTGTAAACCACTCTAACCAATTTCCCATATATGTGCATTCGTGGGTACAAGTATGCATGTGTCCATGTGCATGTATGTGTTCATGCATGTGTGTTTGTGTATGTGTGTGCCTCTCTCAAATCTGTTCCTTTAGAGACCCCAGTTTAATACTCTCCCTTAAGTTGTTTATCTCAGGTGTTTTAGGAGTAACTAAGTCAGCATTGTCCAAATCCTCTCACATGGTTGCTGTGGGAAACAAACTAGGTGAGTGCATACATATGTAGGTATTATCATATAGCATATAGCACACATATTTCATGGGTTAAGTTCCTGCAATTTTTGTTGTTCTACTTGAGGATGTTTTGTAATGCAAAACTATATGCTTAGAGATTGCCTCAGGGAGAAGGACAAAGTTCTCAGGCAAAGACTCTGAAGTAGGCAACATGAATCCAAAGGAGAGGATGGCCCTGTAAAGTAAGAGGGTGATGAGCAATTCTCACACCATTACTAATCCCTGGCTTGTATTTTAGGGGAGTGATTTACAAAGGAAACATACATTCTATTTTAAAACTTTTGGTTTGGGGAACTAGTTGGATTTCTTTTTAAATTCATCTGTTCTCTCATTAAATTCATCTATTCATCCTTCCATTCATTCATTATTCATTACAAAATTTACTTCATGCTTTTGTCTTCTGGGTGAGAAATATCTTTGCATCTACTGGGAGCTTGTAAGCATAAAAACATTAAGGCTGACAACTAGTACAAGCAAGTTAGTTTATAAATTGAGAACTTAAAAAAAAAATCACCAGATGGCTGAGTATCTGGGGTGGGAGATAGGGAAGGACCCAAAGGAACTACTTTTCATAAGATGACAAACTCTCCTTGTTGAGACGGGATTGATGATTAGATGTTCCTTGGCAGAATCAAGGGAGAAGAAAGCGAAGAGGATATAGAGATGCCAGCAGGGTCTGGAATGAAGTCTCAGTGGTTGTCCATGAACCACTACAAACATCATTTTATCAAGAAGCCCAACATTGTTCTCATGCACACCCAAATTTTGTATTATGGGCTTTGATAGATTGGGTGGATATTTTATATAAGGGGAGGACAGGGAAGGCAAAGAAGCCTCTCTGATCATTCTGGGACCACACTTCTCATACTAGTAGTCTGCCAAGTGGAAGACTACTACATCACAATGGAAATATGATGGCTATTCTTGCTTGTCAACTTGACTACATCTTGATTTGACTAAAACCCAAGCAGCTGTGTATACCAGTGAGGGATTGTTTTTCTTAATTAGATTATTTGAGGTGGGAAGATACTAACGTGACATTTTCTGGTAACAGCTTATTCAGAGGACATGAAAGAAGGAAGCTTTCACTCTGCCTACACCTTCTTGCTCTTGCTAGCAAGTCCATTCTTTCATTGGCAATAGAGCCTTCTTCTTTGGGACTCTGGTGTGTAGTGAAAGCTAGCTGAGATCCAACTTGGTTGATGTATAAATATTTGTGAATATGTATACTCATATTTAATATATAAAGAATATAGACATTTTTCTATAAGCTCTGTTCTTTAGAGAACCCTCACTAACATGGCATCTGAATAGGATGGTCTTGTAAGAATCAGAACAATAAAAGGAAAGTTATCAGCAACCCAGAAGCTGACTGTCAGGCAGCAAAGCAGTAAGTGATCACTAGAGTGTTTCTGGTAGTTGGTCTCAAGATTTTGTGAAGGTAAAGTCCTGACATTCCTACAAAATCATTGAAGATGTGGAAAACTATATTCAACTAAAGCTACAGCAGATCCCAGACACAAATAAACTGAAGATTAAACTGGTTTTGCATTAATACTATTCCAATATGTACTGGTATCCTAGCAGGATGTTCCCTGGTGTTTGCTGGGACAAGTGATATTCAAGAATTTAATACACAAAGTCAGATATTCGGTAAAAATGATAGGACAAGAAAATGTGAGGCATGGGTCAGGAGAGGAAATGATCAAGTGGAATATATTGAGAGATTGCAAATGTAGTGCAGATGTCAGACAGGGGCTTTAATGATACTCAACATGTTAAAAATAGAGGAAATAAGTGATTATTGAATTGAGGGAAAGTTTGAAACACTAGAACACTTAAAGAGCTAAATGAATGTGAAGGAAAGACATGATTAATGCAGAATTTATTTAATAATTTTAGCAAGAAATTATCTAAGCAAAGGTACTTTTCCATTGCTCAAATACTGACAAATGGAAACAGTTGAAGTGGAAATGCTGAGATTTTTAAAGAATATAAAATAAAGCATAGCATAAAAGGCATGCAAGACAAAATAATATCTTCTACAACAGATGTAATTTGAATCACAAAGTAGACATGAGAGGTGAGGTAAAAATTATTTTGAAAACATACCTGTCAAAAATTATTTTATTAAAATGACAAAAATCATAAAATCACCAATCCAACAGGTTCAGTTAACTCCAGCAACGCAATTAAAGCAGAAAAGCATATCATATAATTAAAAACATTTTTTTCTGAAAATCAAGTGTCTTAACATGGCTAGACCAAGGAGGTATAAATAAGGCCACAATTATGAAAATTATAAGGTATAAACTACATTCCCAATGTCCAGTCCATATGTAATTGGCAACTGATATTAATATACCATTATCTATCTGTCTCAATGAGTTTAAAATTCTATACCTCAGTTTCCATCCTAACTTGCATTACCAACTTAAAAACATCTTCTGAGACTCAGAACATCTTTTTAATTCCTAAACAACTTAAATTTTAAATGTAAGACTATAACTATCTAGTCCTCAACCACCTCAGAGACCTGGGAAGCATAAATATATCTGAATAAACAGAAAGTACAGAGCCAGCAGCTTCTAAAATAAGAAATGACAGACAACTGGCTGCCTGGACAGTCTCCAATTTCTCTCAATACATTGGAGCATATATCTTCAGCCATTTGGTCAAGTATCTTTGACAGACATTAATTGTAAAGCAACAAATTGTGAAGGACTTACCTACCCTGTCTTGGCAGAGCTAGGCTGTCGACTTACCTGCTTCCACATTTTGTCCTTTTTATACAGCATTCTGTGTACAGTTGAAGTGAGGGATTTCTCTTGCCTAGTGACAAGCTTGCCATGAATGCAGCCATCTCCAAATGGAGATTCTTCAATGCTCATCATCTACTTGGAGTAGAGTGGGGGTGCTGTCAGGAGCTAAAGCATCCCATTTTACATCATAAATATGTACATTTTTATTTATCAATTATGCTTCAATAAAATGGTAGAAAATTAAATTACCAACTTTATAGCCAATGAAATGTATTGAAAAGTTGAGGCAAAATAAATGGATGGGAGGGCAGGGCTGGGAAGGGGGGAAAAGAGGACAATATCATGGAGATGTAACCTGAAACAACAAATAAATAAATTTATTAATAAAAAAATAAACATTTTGTTCAGATAAATAGTGAGGAGAAAACACAAGGAAATCTCATTCAAAGATATTTTATGTGGAGTGGGAAATGACACCAAAAAGAAGGTTAACTAAGTAGGAAGAAAAAATAGAACAACAGAAAATTAGAGGAATAATGTGCAAAATATTCTATAAAAAGCATTTAAAGTTATAAACTTCATTCTCATGCATGTACATGAAATTACAGATACATAATTTAAGAGGTTATTAATACTTTAATGCAAATTTTAAATTGTGTCCTGAAATTTTGAGTTTCTGTGGAAGTACGTTTCTTTAAAAAAATATACATGGATAGGAAAGGAAGCAAAACAAACTGTCAGATTACACACTGGTCAAGAAACATTGCATTATCATAACACAGACTGTTACATGATGTCCTCTCTCACAGCATCCATACATAAATAAAAACAGCAGCATAAAATAGAGAAATTCCATAAAATGTGTAAAATGATATTCATACATAAAATGTGCAAAATGCTTTAAATATTTGGCTGAAAAGAAGGTACAATGAGGAGAATTAATGATCGAAACAGATAAAGTCATTTGGGAAGAGAAAATCTAGATTAAGAAAATACTTTCACCAGATTGACCTATAGCCCAAGGCTATGGGGCATTTTCTTGATTAATGGTTGATGTGGGTGGACACAGCCCATTGTGGATGGTGCCACCCTGGGGCACGTGGTCCTGGGGTGAATAAGAAAGCAGGCTAAGCAAGCCATGAAGAGCAAGCCAGTGAGCAGCACTCCTCCGTGTTCTTAGCTTGGGCTCTGGCATGGCCTTACTTCAGTGATGGAGTGTGAGCTGGAAGCATAAGGTGAAATAAACCCTTTCCTCCTGTAAGCTAGAGTTGGCTATGGTGTTTATCACAGCAACAGAAGGCAAACTATGGCATAAAGTAATGCAAATAAATATATCATAGCAATAGAAAGCAAACTAGAAATAAAGCAATAAAAATGAAATATATCAATTCTATCAATAACCACATTAAATATGAATGGATCAATTTATGTAGCATCAATCAATTATAAACTTGAGAAATAATGAAAAGAGCTAATATTTCCTGAATGTTTTTTACATGGCAGATTTTGCTAATCTAATTAGATTCTTTAACTTATTTTATCTTGACAAATCTCTATAATCTATGTATCATTTGTATCTACATTTGTTACATAAGACAATTCAGGGTAAGTATCATCTATTTTCCATTGCCATGCAGCTCTAATGGCAAGGTCAGGACTTGAATCCAAGAAGTTGGATTCCTGTGGTTATTCAGTATTGTTATACATACATTGTTGATGATAGAGATTATGGTAATGATGATAGCAGTAGTAATATTGTTGTTGGTAGTGGTGATGATGGTGATGTTGGTAGTAGTGATCATGGTTGTAGTGATGGTAATGATGATAGTAGTAGTAATATTGTTGTTGGTAGTAGTGATGGTGGTGATGTTGGTAGTAGAGATGTTGGTGATAGTGATGGTGGTGATGTTGGTAGTAGTGATATTGCTGGTAGTGATGGTGTTGATGATGGTGATGGTGTAATGGTTATAAAGGTAGTGATGATGAGACGGTTCAGCAGCTAGAGGCCCTTTATTGCATAAGCCTGAGAACTTGAGGTCAATCTCTGGAACCCAAATGAAAGTGGAAAGACAGAACTAGCTGTACGAAGTTGCCATTTGACCTCTACACATGTGCCATGGCGCACATGCACGCGCACGCATGCGCGCGCGCACACACACACACTGATGATAATAGACAAGAAGCTATGTTAAGTTATTTATCCAGGCAATGCAGATCAGAGTTAGTATACTCTATGAGGTCATCCATGTTGAAATCATGTAGGAACACATTTCTCAGAATGGTCCTTACTGTTAAGAAAAACAGGTCCATATTCAACACACACCTAAATGTGTGTTATGGAAAGAACGATAATACAAAGAACCAGTCACTGCTCCAAAAAATAGGAAGGAGAAATGGCATCCTGTTTTTAGATATGTACATTTTGTATATATTATATAAGAAAAACATCCTGGTAATTCTCACAGGGAGCTTTGCTTCAATCTGGCTGCCCCAAAAGATAATGAATGTAATGTGTGTTTAGACCCCTAGCAGACAAGTTGGGAACAGTTTCATGGACATAAGCAATCAATAGTTTCCATATTCACCTTCCTCAAGATAGCTCCATAGAAAGCCAGGAAGAACCACATGGACACCCTCCTTAGGACTAACTGTGAGTATGTCAACCACACATTTTCACTAACTTCACATGGTCTCTGTGATCTATTAATAAATATAAGGTTTTGGAATGTTGCCTGACCACAGAGTCACCACCTTACAGTTACTTGAATAGAACTATTTGACAGAGGAAATTGTGTTCCTTACCTAGGATCTATTGTTCCCTCTTCTAGTTTGCTGTGATAATACACTGACCAAAAGGATAAAAACTCCACCAGGAATTTGAAGCAGAGACTAATGAAGAATGCTACTTAACGGCTTGCTCAGATACTTTTTTTTAATGGCTCAGGCCTACATTCCCAGGGATGGCATCATCCACAGTGGGCTTTGCCCTTTTACATTAATTAATACAATCAAGAAAATGGCCCCAAAGGTATGTACACAAGCTAATAGGATAGAGGCGATTCTTCAGTAGAGTATTTGCTTCTCATACAACCTCATTTCTGTCTAATAGATAGGGAGAAGTAGCCTGTGTATTTCCTGTGGAGGAAACCATCAGAAAGCATGTGATGTATCCTTGCTTTAGGTAGTTGCGTATTCAGGATGCTTAGGAAGAGAGAGGATCCAGCTGTGGAGCTGCCTACCAGGAAAATGAGACATTTCCTGGAAAGTCATGGGAAATAGTTCTTGCTTTGTTTTTCATTTGTGGTTCAAATACATTCGTTGCAGAGCAGGCAGCCTAGCTGAGCCAGATATGGTTGCAGCACTTGCTGAACCAATGAATGAATTCAGTTTTAGAAACTGCAAGAAGACAAATAGGAGAAATTTAATTGTCCTTACTTTCTTCTATACATACACCTTCAACTCAAACTTAAAGCTGCTGGTACTTGAAAAAGTCCCAGGATTTTGCCAAGCAGGTCCTTTAATCACTGTATTTGTCAACTGAGACAAAACTTGGAACAGTGAAAATGTCTGCTTCATCACTTCTGGGGTATGCTGAAATCCTCTGGCTTTGAAATGTCCCTGTTCTTAAGGAACACAACTTCCTTTCAGCACTGTTATTTTAAGATCATTTTCCCACCCCCATCGCGCCTCACAAATACCTCTGAAAGTCACAAGGAAAGACTGTTTTAGAAGAGAAAAAAAAAAAAAAAACCTTTTCCAAGGCAATAGTATGTGAGATTTCCCATATTTTTATGTTTAGAGAAGAATTTTAAAAAATGAAATATTGAAAATGCACATGAAAGATTTCATTGGAATTATTCCTAAAATGAACAGGAAAGTCAGGAATTAGAGTATTTATCAGTTATTGTTTGGTGTGTAACAGACAGTTTTGTGCCAATTCATCCATGCTGAAGCACACAGCCCAGTACTTTGGGCTGAACTGCATGCTGGGATTGGTAGCTCATCTGGAGCTGGCTGGTTTATAATGTCTTCTGAATAATGAGACAGCTAGAACAATGAGGTCTGCCTCAGTGTGGCCTCTCGTTTCAAAGTGGTCTGTAAAGTAGCCACGGAGTCTTAAGAACAGTAAGCAAGTTTCCTTACATCACATCATTGTGACCCATATCAGGGTCAGCGTGCAATATCCACAAGTGTGATTTGGGGGCTGTGAGTGTACCAGGGTCTATTACCACAACATCTTATGTTTTAAAGTGCGGTCTAGGGCCTACAGGGATCCAGAAGACCCAGGTTTGTCACATGTATAGATTCCATGCTGGAAACTGAATTCTGACTAGGACTCCATGATTCCAGGCGTTTGATGGAGTTGGCTCATCACTCCCACCCATTTCCTCCATTTCTACCTCTCTACCCCTGATCACATCTGCTCAGTGTTGTTGCCAATGCTTGCTTTGAGATACTTTCTTTTCAGGCACCCTTCAAGATCCTGGTATTAATGGTAAGTGTGCCTGGTCACTCTAGTGGCATGACTGACCACGGACCATCCAGTCCAGCAGATTCCAAGGTACAGTGCAAACATAGACACATGCGGAGGGGTTGGACAGAGGTCTCAGAAGCAGAAACAAAGTGCAGCGTGAAACCGTATTTCTGGGCTGTACGCAGGTTTGCTTCGTTAGCAAATAATTACCCGAGGGGTGGCAACTGGATCATCTCATCAGACAAAAATGTATAAGGGAAAAGGTTGGGCACAATTAAATAAATTCACTGTAATATGGGTTTCTTGTTTAGTTTACTCAAATTGTGCAAACGCAATCGAAGGACCACACGGCAAGCCAAAGCACGGGTTACCATTGTAAATCCCGCAAATGTTGATCAAGGAAAGCTTTCTTCCCAGTCAGGCTCCGAGCTTCTGACCACCTGTATTTGCTAGAGGAAAATGAGATGACGTCAGTCCTCACTACTATCTTCCTAAATTAAAAAAATCAACTACTAATCAATAATCATGCTGGTGTAATTAAGAGATGATGCAGACTTCGAGAGCTGTGTATGTAAAGTGTACTGGTATAAACAGAGCATCCAGGTTTAATGCCAAAGTGTAATAAGAAAATACTGTATTTGACACTGAGTCCATGTTATGGCTGCCCCAGGTACTTTACATATATTATTTAACTTATATTAAAAACTTAATAATGGGGGCTGGAGAGATGGCTCAGTGGTTAAGAGCACTGAATACTCTTCCAGGGGACCTGGGTTCAATCCCCAGCACCCATATGGCAGCTCACACTATCTGTAACTTCAAGATCTGACATCCTTACCCACACATATATACAGGCAAAACACCAGTGTGCATAAAATAAAAAATTAAAACTAAATTCCATTACATTTTACAAAATCCTAATAATGAATTTTTTTGTTATTGTTTTGAATTTCAGGGGTTGGGGTGCCAATTAGGTCTCTAATAGAATCTGAACACGTGCAAAGTCACAAAGTTAAAAATGTTGTGTCCTGGAATAAAGCTCAGGCTTCCTGACTGGAAGCCTCTTAGTGTGATGGGCCTCTCTGTATGATGAAGACAGGCAGACAAGTCCTTAACCCACCTTCAGTGCAGAGGAATTGTGACTTGAATACTACGTGGATGCTGGGATCTGCATAAAGTCAGTCCCTAGGTTACACACGGTCTAGAGGGGAAGGCAGACAGATACCCAACGCCCTATTGTTAGTGTAGCACTCAGTGTGCCATGGATGACTACACATACTGAAGAGAGTGACACAGAATATCAAAAAAGAAAGAAAGAAAGAAAGAAAAGACAGAACAGAGGGTAGGCTTCTCTGTCTAACTTCCGTTCTGGATACTTGCTCTAGCCCAGTGGTTCTCAACCTTCGTAATGCTGCAACCTTTTAATACAGTTCTTCGTGTTGTGGTGACCCCTAACCGTAAAATTATTTTGTAACTACTTCATAACTGTAACTTTGCTACTATTAAGAATTATAATGCAAATATCTGATATGCAGGATATCTGATATGCAACTCCCGAAGGAGTTGTGACCCACAGGTTGATAATCACTGCTTGCTCTAACTGCTTCTTTAGTGCAAACATAATCTTTCCTTCTGGAGAAAGCCTTGAGATTGTCAAGTGTGTTACAAATATATTAAATAAGACCAACCTCACAGATCTTTCTGGAACAGAGAAAGAGACTAGGGAAACCAAAATTAACTACTATGACTCTTTTAAGATATTCCCTAGCTCTAAATGGATTCTATTTTGAAATAATTTTCGTGATTCTTACCTCATTTGGTTCTTTGAACATCTAAGTTATCATGCCTGCGCACATGAGAGAACAAACAGAATACTTCTCAAGGCAGCTGTGTTGGCTTCTTAGGGCCTGTTGTAGTTAGAGTTTCTATTGCTGCAATGAAAACATTATGACCTAAAAGTAAGTGGGAGAGGAAAGGGTTCATTTGGCTTACACTCCCAGATCATAGTCATTACTGGAGGAAATCAGGCCAGGAATTCAAACAGGGAAAGAACCTGGAGGCAGGAGCTGGTGGTGCAGAGGCCATGGAGGAGTGTCTTCTTTCTTACTGTCTTCTTTCCCATGCCTTGCTCAGCCTGCTTTCTTATAGCACTCGGGACCACCAACCCAGGGATGACGCTACCCACCATGGGTTGGGTCCTCCCCCATTGATTACTAATTGAGAAAATGCCTTACAGCTAGATCTCATAGAGCCATTTCTTCAACTGAGGCTCCTTCCTCTCTGATGACTACCTTGTGTCGAGTTCACACACAAAACCAACCAGTACAAGGCACATGCATTAAAACACCACATTTGAAGTCTTCAAAGACATAAAGCTATTTTCCCATCATTCTGCAGGCAAGAGTTCCACAAGCAAAGTCTTATCAAAGTAAGTCTCTACTGAGTACCTCCATCCTTGTCTTGCAGAGGTCACCTTCCAGCATGCCTCTACATGGTTTCTTCTGCCTTTCTTCCTGAATATTTTGTTGTCTCTTTCAATGCTTCCTAATTTTATTATTTAAAAACACTGCTCATATTTGATTAGAGCCCACCTTAACAGCTCTGTATTAAGGCATTCCCTTGTTAAAGCCCTGTCTGTAAACATAGTCACAGTTTTAAGAGATTTATCCAATTTTAGTTTTACGCATATGGGTATTTTGCCTGCATGTATGTATGTATACCGTGTTTGTGCCTGTGCCTACAGATGCCAGAAAAGGGCATTAGATTTCCTGAAACTGGAGTTACAGATGGTTGTGAGTAGCCATGTGGGTGCTGGAAATGGAACTCAGGTTCTCTGAAAGATCAGACACTGTGCTTAACTGCTGAGCTATCCTTCTAGCCACCATAGTCACATTCCAAGGCAGTTAATATTTCAGCATAAAAATACAAAAGTTCACAGCACAGCCTATAGTAGTAACTCTGATAACGTGTATTAGAGTCAAACATTATTCATCTGAAGTTATTCATCCTAATCTGTGTATAAAAAGGGCTCTTTCCATGGTGGAATTGAGATGATACTTTTGATAAAGCTACCTGATTTCAGCTGGGAACCTGACTTCCTCAGTGAGAATATTCACCGGTATTTCTATTTTCTCATACAACTCTGTTCTTTATTTTATAGAAAAAATCATATTGTATCTCTTGTTCTAAACAAGTAGGTCCTCAAATGTATCTACTCATTCATTGTTGAATGTACAGTTTAAAGGAAGAATAGTTTTAGGTACTAATGAAGATCAGATAAGAAAGATCTATTTTTTTCTGGAACCTGTATTCTAATTTACATATACGCAATATACAGGTCAATAACCATATAAAATAGACCTGTGTGTATGTATGTATTGACAGGGATCATATTTAATTCCTCATAATTCTACTCAAGTGCTCTATCATTGCATTATACTCCCACCCCATTCCCCAAACCAATTGACTTTTAAGTAGTGTCAGATCTTAAAGAGAAAAGAAAACAGAAGAGAGACTTGAAGAATCTAGTACAAGGTGTGAGTACTTTATTTCACAAAATCTCTTTTCTGTTTAAGGACAGAAATGATGTGTCTATTGAAAAACAAGTATGAATGACAGAGGGAAAGATAGTCAGGAACCAAACCCTTATAGTTAGGTTAGGCTCAGTAATCAGATTGATGGATGTTATTCAGTAATAGGAAGTATCTCTCCAGTGCTATTTACTAAATTTCTTCAAATATTAATTAACTTAAGCCTGCTCAGGATTTGATTGTTCTGATAAGTTGAATAAATGAATCAACATGAAAACAGAGGGATCATGGCTAATAACTCCACACAGCCTTTGTGCCAATTAAAAACAAGATGTTTGTTCAGTTGCAAGAGTCTTGATCAAACAATTCCCCATACCTTTTATAAAGAGTCTTATTTTTGTTAGTGTTGAGTGGGCTAACATCATTAAGGTTTTACTAATTAGCTGAAGGTTTTAAGAAGGCAATATTTTAAGATATTAATCCTCCTGGTAATGCCTCCTAACTACCCAATGGACATCATCAGGATTCTTCTCTAGTGCAAAATGCAAGTGATTGATTTCACAAAACAAAACAACAAAAATCACCATCAACAAGAACAAAAAAAAAAAAAGCAAAACAAACAGATAACCATTTTCTGGTGACCGAAACAGCCCTTTTGATTATCCATCTCAGAATTGAAATATCTTTGGTACTTGGTGTGACCTTCATTTCAGTCTGTCTACAATTTTGTTAGAAAAGGCAATGTGAATGCAAAGGGGTTATTGAAAGGAATAAATCACAACAACCTTTCTATTCTCTTAAGCACAAGAGAAAATGTACCAAGCAGCAGACATCCGGTCCTTTCTGCACTGTAAGTACAGCTGGAAAAACAGAGGCACCATTTCCACATTCCAAGGAAGACAAATTCCTTATGCTTTTCCATGAACCCTTTAGAAACATTTCTCCCTGAATATCTCCCATAAGCAGAATTTCAGGATCAATGACTGGTGAAATCCTTGGGAAAGAAGCACATGTTTTTAGAAAATGAGAAACATATCTTCCTGCATTCACTTCCCTTGAAAGAAATAAATGTGTACATAGTCTCATTTACTATAATTTATTGTTCTTATCACAGAAATCCTTTTTTGCTCCTCAGCAAGGAAAATTTTACAGACAGGCAACCATGTAGATTTAAAGGGTATTTAGTTTGTGGGTTTAATTTGAATTCTTTAAAAATGACTACAAATATATACAAAATAAAAAGAATACAAAATAAAACATTTTATGCTCTATGTGCTTTAACCTAATTGCCTCTACTTACTAATTCTACAATTTTATGATTCTATTTGAATGGTACAAAGGAAAAATAGTGTGAGCCTTTCTTGTGGTCAATGCAAAGAATAACAAATGAGCCAATCATCATTTAAGTTCAGGGCTTCTTTAGTAAGTAAAAATTGTTTTTCATGAATAAGATGAAAAAAGAAAATTTGGTTATTAAAAAGTACTAAATCAGAATGACAAATTAAGTACTAATGAAGTGTTCAAAAATAGTTCAATTTCTGTTTCATACGTCTTGCTGAATTTTTTCTCTATGAATACATTTATTTATTTATTTGTTTGTTTGTTTGTTTATTTATTTATTTATTTAATTATTTATTTATTTATTTATATTTATTACATTTATTTATTACTTCAAGTTATATCTCCATCACAGTCCCCTTCCTCCCCTTCAGTCTCACCCTCCCACCCTCTCCTACCTATCCTACTCCTCCGATGTGGGGTGCCCCCACATATCAGCCCCCCTCACATTAGTCATATGTAGTCTAAGAGCTTCCTCTTCCTCTTACATGGTAACTCTAGTAGGGCACAATGTCCCACTAACAGGTAACAAAGTCCATGTTCCTGATCCTTTTGGTGTGTTGGTTTTAGGATAGTTATCCTGTACTATATGACTAAAATCCAGTTATAAGTGAATACATGCCATATGCATCCTTCTTAGTCTGGGTTAGCTCACTCTGGATGAGCTTTTCTATATCTATCTATTTGGCAGAAAATTTCATGATTTCCCTGTTTTCGATAGCTGCATAGTATTCCCTTGTGTAAGTGTACCACAGTTTTTTTGTTTTTTTTTTAATCCAGTCTTCAGTTGAAGGACATCTGAGTTGTATCCAGTTTCTAGCTATTACAAATAAAGCTGATATGAACATAGATGAGGATATGTCCTTGTGGTTTGGTAAGGAATCTTTTGGATGTATGTTCAGGAATGTTATGACTGGGTCTTGAGGTAGAGCTATTCCAAGTTTTCTAAGATATCACCAGACTGATTTCCATAGTTGTACAAGTTTGCACTCCCAGCAACAATGGAGGAGTGTTCCCCTTTCTTCACAACCACACCAGTAAGTGCTGTCATTTGAGTTTTTGATCTTAGCCATTCTGACAGGTGTGAGATGGAATCTCAGAGTCATATTGAGTTGCATTTCTTTGATGCTTAAGGATGTTGGGCATTTCTTCAAGTGTCTCTTAGACATTAGAGATTCCTCTTTTGTAAATTCTCAGTTTAGCTCTGTATGCCATTTTCTTATTGGACTGTTTGGTTTCTTGGTGTTTAATTTCTTGAGTTCTTCATAAATTTTGGGCTTTTGCCCTCTGTCAGATGTGGGGTTGGTGAAGATCTTTTCCTAATCTGTAGGTTGCCATTTGTTTGAATGACAGTGTCCTTTGCCTTACAGAAGCTTTTCGGTTTCATAAGGTCCCATTTATTGATTGTTGTTCCTAGAGTCTGAGCTATTGGTGTTCTGTTCATGAAACTGTCACCTGCATCAATGAGTTCTAGGCTTTTCCCCACTTTCTCTTCTATTAGATTCAGTGTGGCCGGTTTTACGTTAAGGTCTTTGATCCACTTGGACTTAAGTTTTGTGCAAGGTGATAAATATGGGTCTATTTGCATCCTTTTACATGTTGACATCCAGTTAGACCAGCACCATTTGTTGAAGATGCTGTCCTTTTTCCATTGTATGGTTTTGGCCTCTTTGTCAAAAATTAAGTGACTGTAGGTGTGTGGGTTTATTTCTGGATCTTCGATTTGATTCCATTGATCAACTGGTCTATTTCTGTACCAGTACCATCCTGTTTTTATTACTATTGCTCTGTAGTACAGCTTGAAATCAGGGATGGTGATACATCTAGATGATCTTTTATTGTACAGGATTGATTTAGCTATTCTGGGGGTTTTTGTCTTCCATATGAAGTTGAGAATAGTCCCTTCAAGGTCTATAAAGAATTGTGTTGGTATTTTGATGGGAATTGCACTGAATCTGTATATTGCTTTTGGTAGGATGGCCATTTTTATTATGTTGATCCTACCTATCCATGAACATGGGAGATCTTTCCATCTTCTGATGTTATGTCCTCTTCAATTTCTTTCTTCAACAGCTTGAAGTTCTTGTCATACAGATCTTTCACTTGCTTGGTTAAGCTACCCCAGGTATTTTATATTGTTTGTGGATATTGTGATGGGTGTTGTTTCCCTAATTTCATTCTCAGTCAATTTATCTTTTGTGAAAAGAAAGGCGACCAAATTTTTTTAATTAGTTTTGTATCCAGCCACCTTACTGAAGGTGTTTATCAGTTGTAGAAGTCCTCTGGTAGAATTTTTGGGGTCACTTATGTATACTATCATATCATCTGTGAATAGGGATACTTTGACTTCTTTCCAATTTGTGTCCCCTTGATCTTGTTTACTTGTCTTATTGCTCTAGCTAGAACTTCAAGTACTATGTTGAAGAGATATAGGAAGAGTGGGCATCCTTGCCTTGTCCCTGATTTTAGAGGAAATGCTTTAAGTTTCTCTCCAATTAATTTGATGTTGACTACTGGCTTGCTGTATATTCCCTTTATTATTTCTAAGTATGGTCCTTGTATGCCAGCTCTTTCCAGGACTTTCAGCATTAAGGGGTGTTGGATTTTGTCAAATGTTTTGTCACATCTAGCAAGATGATCATGTGATTTTTTTTTCTTTGAGTTTGTTTATATTGTGGATTACATTGATAGATTTTTGTATGTTGAACCACCCCTGCATTCCTAGAATGAAGCCTATATTTATTATTTTTAATGCATGTTTTTACTACAGCAATGTCCAACATGGCAAGATATCAATAAAGTTAAAACAAGTCAAACTCATATGTCAGTGGCAACTAACAGCTGTCTACTTCGACTGAATGCCCACTCACAGGAGAGCACACATGCCTGTACTAGAAACCTAGGTAGCATCTCAGGGCTTATGTGTTCGTGGACCTTAGAGAATAATCTACTACCCCCACTTTTCTAGACAGCATAATTTCTTTCTGTGTTCTAAATCATATCATTATATACACTGATAAGTGTAGCTACCACCCCTTAGCAAAGAATCTTCTTCTTACAAATGGAGATCATCACAGAAAACCGCCACTGGACCCAAAGCAGTGGCCAGTGGATCACAGGGAGCGCAGACCCAATGAATACAACCACACTACAGCTCCTGCATCTATGGTTCAGTGACCATCAAAGAAGAAAAGGCAGAAAGATTGTAACAGCCAGAATGCTACGAAGTCCTGCTGTGAAATAGTCTCATCTAGGAATGGACGCAAACAAGACTAGAACAGTAGCAGTATCAACAGACTTGCTAATATGGAAGGGAGAAATTCTCACAGGGTCCCACCCCTTGATGAAGAACCACAGACATCCAGTGATTGCTGGGAGAGGGAGAATTAGCTTCTCCTTACGATGAGCACCCTTATTGATTAACTTATACAAAGTAGTCACTCTTGCTAAAAGTTTTAACAAACCTTCCTCAGACCTGACTTGTTCTCAGTATTTCTCCCATGTGCAAACCACTGTTTCTTGGGGCCGCCTAGTTTCAGTTTGTCTACAAATGCTTACTGCATGGGTCCTTCCTACTGGTGTAATATGCCACCCCAGGAGAAGTCAATGTACACATGAAAAGATGAAGGGCAAACAGGAAAAGCAATGGCCAGTGATTGCTGCTTGTCAAAGCCCACCAAGCTGAACAATACCAACCTGCACCTGAAGTGAATTTGACAGGGGCCAGATGTTCAGTCCATTCTGTTAACACAGGGCTCTTCGTCATGTAGCACCTTCAGTGAGTTAATCGCAATGAGAATGCAGAATTAGTTCAAGCGATACTGAGGCATAGGAAGTTTTTGGCAGATATTGTATTGGCTATGATTATTCCACGATAGTCCTTCAGCAGTGTGATTTTTAACCACACTAGCGCAGCAAAGGTGGAATCTCATTTGAAATTTAAAAGACAATCCCTTAGATTCATTAAAATCATAATTCACCTGAAAGCATTCACAGCAAATGCACAGATTGTGTGTGTGTGTGTGTGTGTGTGTGTGTGTGTGTGTGTGTGTGTGTGAGAGAGAGAGAGGTGTGTGTGTGAAATGTGTGTGTGTGGTATGTGTGTGAGAGGTGAGTGTGTGTGTGGTGTGTGTGTGTGTGTGTGTGTGTGTTATGTGTATGAGGTGTGTGTGTGTGTGTGTGTCTGTGTGTGTGTGTGTGTGTGTGTGGTATGTGTATGAGGTGTGTGTGTATGTGTGGTGTGTGTGTGTGTGTATGTGGTATGTGTATGAGGTGTGTGCATATATGCGAATAGACATATAGATGGAAAAGAATAAAATTAAAATAATTGGAAACATTTTATAACATTGAATTAAAACTGAAAAGGAAAAAAATAATCACACAGGGAAATAAAGGACAAAAGGCCAGAGCTTGGATAAAAGGTTTTGAAAAACTATAACAAAACATAGGAAACAACAACAACAAAAAAATCATTCCATCCAAACCAGTCCAATAGCACGAAAAGCTGAAATTCACTGCTCTGGTCTCTTCTGGTAAGAATAAATTTTATTTATGTTTAAAATGAAAAAAAATAAATAACAGGCCTGTAATTTATGTTATGCACGCACATAAAGAATGTTACTGCTGGGACTTATAAGGAAAGATAGATGGAGAGGTATGAAACTATATCTTAATCTATGATTGTTTAAACCACTCCTATATTATACAAAATTAGCTACCTAAATAATTGTGATTACTTTTTGGGGACTGAGCAGAATTCCTGGAAAATTTAATTTACAGTGGAGATAGATGTGACTTCTCTCCAAACAAATAACTTGAATTAACGTTTGCCTTTTTGACTGAAAGGGGTTATTTAAATGGCAATAAGTTGAAGATGGTCAAAAATGATTAAAACTCCTTCACTTTTTGTGCCAGCCAGTAACTGTGCAGTAGACAGAAGTGGGAAGGACAGATAGCTGATCTGAGCTCCTTGGAAATGTGCCTCACTCCCACCCCATCTGGGCCAGGCGTCCACCTCTCCCTGTGACATAGAGATTCTGAGAGGCAAGCTGTAGAATGCACGATGGGGAGTGCAGAATCCACACATATTCAAGTGGAGACGAGAATAACCTTATTCGAGGACACTCAAAATGATTCTTCTCCAGGCTCAAGCGCACCAAGCATGCTTCGTGGATGAAGGAAATGTGAAATGATTGCTGCTATATGGCAGCAGGCAAAAAATTTGGACATTTCTCAAGTGGACCAGAGCTAACAATTTGATATGCATTTTGTTATGCTAAGTGTGTCCTTAGGGAACTTTTTTTCAGTCAGTAGCCATAGCTTGCCCAAAATTTATGGAACATGTTTATTAGTGTGGTTTGCTTTCTCTATTTCTACCAAACTCTAACATGTGGAAGGACAGGAGGCAGAACCTAGGACACAGCAAGTCCACTGCAGCAGGACTTTTGTCTTCCTATAAGCAGACAGAAAGACACACACATACACATGGGGGGGGGTGGCATTTCCAAACTGGTCATTACTTCTTGCTTGGTTCCCAAGCTGGACATCAGACTTAGTTAGAACCTAGCTAACTCCAGCATAGCTCATTCTGCCTACTGTCCCACTAAGAGCCTTTAGGTTTTCCATGAGTCAAAAATCTATGTAGAAGGACTGGGTTTCTGCCCCTACTCTCCTCGGCCACATTATTGAGCAGCTGGATCAGTTTCATTTCAATTTTCTATAAAAATAGTTGATATTTTCTTCTTTGTTTCTGAATTTTTCTCCAGGAACTGATCCCCAAAAGAATACTGGAGTAAGTTTCATAAACTTGGCATAGTCTTTATGTTTCTAAAAATTTTTGCCTATATTATATGCATATTTTCTGGCTTGACTATGCATTTATGCAGGTTATTTATGTATAGACACAAAGTGATGAGAAATACTCCCTGAGTTACAGGTATGGTAGGTATACCATACATGGCTCTTTGTATCAGAGCATTGCCCTGTTAAATGTTTCCCTCCCTCCTGAGCTTGATAGAGTGACAGAAGCAAATATTTCAAACATTGGACTTTTCTGTAAATTTGTTTAAAACACACCCCTGTGGAAAGACAAGCTTACATTTTCGTTTTGTTTTAGTGAGGTAAGGCATACTAAAGGGTGGCCTGGAAGGGAATTCAAGGCTTCTGTGTGTAGTGGAGAGGTGGGCCATATTCTTCACCTACCAACACCTTGATCGTCATGACATTAACCCACATTGGTCTCTTCACATGTGTGGTGCTTTGATATAAAATCCCCATAAGCTGATATATTTGACACCATTAAATAGAACTCTTTGATGGAATTAAAAGGATTAGGAGATGTGGCCTTGTTGGAGGAAATATGTCACTGGACTTTGAGGTTTCAAAATCCCAAGTCAACCCCTCCTCCCCCTCTCTGCCTCTGGACCAGGATGCAGCTCTCAGTTAGTGCTCTACTGCTCTACTCTAGTGTATGCCACCATGCTCCCTGCCTTGATGATAATGGACTAAACCTCTAAAACAGTAAGTGAGCCCTTATGTTTTCTTACTAATACTTACTAATGTTTTCTTGCATAGGAATTGCCTTGGTCGTGGTACCTCTTCACAGCAATAGAACAGTGATCAAGACAATGAGCAAATCACCAAGACAGCCATCCTTCTTAGAAATGTTAGGTGTACTTGGCTTTCAGATTATGGAAATCTAGGTTGAAGTCTCGGTTGTGCTACTGCCAATCAGAATGAAGCATCTTTGAATGTTAATTGTGTCTTGAAGTAGGCTATTATTATCCTCTAAAACTATGAAAGAGAGAAAAGACAACCAGGTCTTACATAGTTCACCAAAGTGGTGAGTCAACTCTTGTATACGAAAACAAAAAGGATGAATGAAATATTAGACTGAGTATCAAGAGATTTGTCACAAAAGAGGTCACTCATCAAAGATTCCTCCCCCACCCCACCCCACACACAACTCCTCACTATCTATAAAACAAAAAAAATGAACTGTGATGTTCCTTCTAGCCTCATGTGCCTGGGGATCCAGGTCAACAAGGGACTCTGAAACGATAGAAAAAGAACTGTCCATGAGTGCAGATCAGTCTGGCCCAGCCTTTCCTTCTGTCTTCTCACTTCCGATTAAGGATGGCCCTATAGGAAAGGACTAAAATGGAGATGGTGCTTTGATCTATGAAAGAAGGTGGGATGAGTCAGTTTTGCTATAGAGTAGTCAGTCAGCGCTGGGCTCTTGGCTCACTGAGTCTCAGCAAAAAGCAGTTGTTCTCTTGAGAACAAGTTATGGTCAATCATGCCAAGCTGAGCTTTGAGAATTTTTCATTTGAAATCTCTTACAGCATTACATCACCAGACTTTTGGCTAATGTGATTCCTCCCGTGAAGCTTGGGTAATGTGTATTCTTATTAAAGACTAAATGGAAGCCAGAAGCTAGTGAGTCAATCAGCAGCCTCTAAGCATGACCCATATGACTTTGAAGAGACAAATGAGAGAAGTTTTCTTTCTAGAGAGACTGTTTATTTTTTTCCACCATTGTACTCTATTAAATCAGAACCTTGCACTCCATTAAGCCATAACCCAAGGATATAATAATTAATCCTTCAAAGACAGGGGACCTTTAATCAGTTCTTTTGTACATAATTCATTCCTGAAAGTGTGTAAGAATGCTAAATATAAAAATGCATTCGGTGATCAGCAGAGTCTTCATGCCTACAACTCCAAAAAAATACTAATGAAATCTCCAAATGTCATACAGTGTTACATGATTATTTCAAATAATAATAAATTATATATGAACATCATATGTGAATAGCAACAATACAAATTAATCACCCAAGAGAATTTCTTACTTGAATAAGAGGAAGTATTTAGAAGACACATGTACTCCCAGAATGATTTTAGGAAAAAAAAATAGTTTGTTTCTTCAATTTATCTGCTAACTACATAAATTTTTCTTAGGCTGAAAATCCCAGTTAAAGAAGATTTTATTCCTTATAGGAAGCAATCACTCTGTACCTGAATCTAAATTTGTTTATTTATGGCTTAGTTTACAGCATTAATCTCTCTTTTGTGATGATTTTTGTTTTTTGAAATGTGGTCTCACTGTGTATACCTGTCTGTCCTGGAACTTGTCATGTAGACCAGACTGACATGAAACTCACAGAAAGCCTGCCTCTGCCTCCTGAGTGCTGGGATTAAAGGTGTGTCCTACTGTGCTCAACCTCAATTTAACATTTTATGACCTGTAATAATGTTCCTGTAGGCTGACATATCTTTTATATTTGGTTCTTTTCCTTCACTAGCGAATAACAAATTGATTTCTTTTGATTCAGGGTTTGCTAGTTTTCTGACTGGTAGTTTGAATGAGAAATGCGCATAGACGTAGGTGCTTAACACCACTTTACCAGTAGATGGTGCTGTTTCAGGAGGTTTTGGAACCTTTATGAGGTGCTGCCTTACTGGAGGAAGCACCTCCCTGGAGGCAGGGTCTCTTTATTTTTATGTTTGTGCATGTGCGTGTGCATGGATTTATGTCCACCATATGTGTCCAGGTTTTAGTGGACACTGGGGTGGAGTGCAGGGGTCAGGTACCCTGGAACTGGGATTATAGGCTTGAAACTGCTGATGTGGGTTCTGGGGACAGATCCTAGGTCCTCTGGAAGATCAATGACCATTCTTAATCATTGAAATGTCTTTCAAGCCTCTGAGCCCATCTTTAATCCCTCTATCCACCAATATCTACGATGTCTTCAGCGCATGTCCTCACAGGTGCCAGGTCCTACCTGTAGGCTGAGGAGTCTTCTGTCCTGATTATTTATACTGCCCCTGAGGATGGCCATACACCAGTGCTGTACTATAAAGTACTTTTCGTCACAGAAGACTATGGTTTAAATATGGTTTGAACATTTCTCAGCTTCCATGTGTTGCAACATCATATACATTGTGAAATATTGAAGATGGAGATTGCAGCCACCCACACTATTTAGAGGTAGGACTTTAGTGAAAGTGATTAGCATTATATAAGATTATATTAGAATGCAGCCCTATGGTGGTTTGAATAGGTACAGCCCCCACAGACTCATGTATGTGAATCTTGGCCTAAAGCAGGTGGAACTGTTAGGAGGTGTGGCCTTGTTGGAGTAGGTGTGGCCTTACTGGAGGAAGTGTGTCACTGTGGAGGTAGACTCTGAGGTCTCATATGCTCAAGCTATGCCCAGTGTGTGGATCAAGATGTAGAACTCTCAGTCAGCTCCTCTAGCACCATGCCTGCCTGAATACTGCCATGTTTTATGCCCAGACAGTAATGGATTAACCCTCTGAACTGTAAGCTAGATCCAGTTAAATGTTTTTCTTTATAAGAGTTGCCATGGTCATGGTGTCTTTTCACAGCTATAAAACCTTAACTAAGATAGAAGTTGGTACCAGGGACTGGGGTATTGCTCAAATAGATCTGACCATGCTTTTGTTTGGAGGAATGTGGACTTTGAGACTTTGGATTAGAAAAGCAGTTGAATGTTTTGAGTGGGAATAAATGGGCCATATTAGTAGGAACATAGAAGACAGTGACACTGAGGGTGGTTTGAACTATGGGGGCCTGGCTCAAGAGGTTTCAAAGGAGGCAAATGCTAGTCTTTGGCCTAGAGACTATTTTTGATATTTTGGTGAAGAGTGTGGCTGCTCTTTGCCCTTGTCCAAAATGTCTGCTTGAGGCTAAAATGACGAGCTATAGATTAAAAACTTCTACAGAGATTTCAAAAGATCCTAGTGGATCTGTTCTGTGGTTATTACTGTTCACTCTTATGCAAGTCTATAATGAAAAGGAATAAGCTGAGCAAGGAAAAACAGAAAATATACAATTTAAAGAGAGAGGGACCACCAGGAAGTGGAGTGGAATTAAATCCTGTGTTCAAAGGGATAAACAGATTAATAAAATGCCTGATGTTAAATGGAGTAAAGGGAGTGGTGACCTCAGGGGAAGATCCCACCCAGCTGAGCTTCCAACTCACGAAAAGGAATTAAAGAAAAACTGAGTGACATTTAATTCTAGCACTCCAGAGGCAGAAGCAGGAAGATCTCTGAATTCAGGTCCAGCCTGGTCTACAGATTAAGTTCCAGGCAGCCAAGCTTAAGCAGTGCAGGAAACTATCAAAACCAGAAAGCTGGCGAAGTCATTGAGAGATGAGGCCATGGTCCAGCCCCAGCAAGCGGCAGAGCTGGGCAGCTTCGCCCACGTGGTCCTGGTTTCAGAGTCAAAGATGGAAGAAAGAGGTTGTCAGATCTCCTTCCATGACTAAGGAAAGCCTCTGAGCCCAAGTGTGTGGTAGGGGTGTCCCTGTGTGAAGGTCCAGAGAGGCCATTTGTGAAGTTGTGAGGGTAAAGCCTGGGTTGCCTTGGAGACCCCAAAATGTTGGAGAGGCCAGAGTTGTGGGATACCTGTCAAGTAGAGCTGCTAATAGGGAATGGAACAAGCCCAAGAGAGAGAAGTATGTTGCAATCAACAAAGCTCAGAGGATTTAGAGATCTGAAGAGCACTTTAACATCAGACATGGAGATGCAGAGTTTGGAGTTTGCCCAGCTCAGTTTTGGTCTTGCTTTGGTCCAGTATTTCCTCACTGTCCTCCCCATTTACCTGTTGGAACAGTAGTGTGTATCCTGTGCCAACACATGTTGGAAGTTCTACTTTTTGACTGTGGGCACTTTCAAAGTTGGACTGAATGCATTTCTACATTATTGTATAGCTACATGCCTATGGGACCAGAGAGTGGAATGTGGTGGTTTGAGTAGGAATGACCCCTTCATAGAGTCATGTTGTGAATGGTTGGCCTATAGTGAATGGAACTATTAGGAGGAGTGCCCTTGTTGAAGGCAGTGAGTCATTGTGTGGGTAGACTTTGAGGTCTCACATATGCCCAAGTTATGTCCAGTGTAACACACACTGTGTCTTTCTGCTGTGTGTGGATCAAGATGTAGAACTCTCAGTTCCTCCAGCACCAAGTCTGCCTGCATACTTCCGTGTTTCCTATCATAAAAATAATGGATTAAACCTCTGAAACTGTAGGTTAGCCCCAATTAAATGTTTCTTTATAAGAGTTGCCATGGTCATGATGATAAGCATATGATTGCCATGGTCACAGCAATAAAACTCTAAGACAAGCCCCATGACTGAACCTTATGGACATAGAAGAAGGACAGAGGGAGGGAGGGAGGGAGGGAGGGAGAAATTGAGATCCCAAGATACACTTATGGAATATGTTCTTATCTTTCTTCACTTGGCACTTCACACTACCTTTAGATTTTGTCAATCACAAGATAATGCTCCTTGAATATTTATCTTCAGAATCTTGAATGAAAAGTGGCTATTTTTGTTGCATAACCTGTCTTTGTATTAACAATAGTGTGCTAGCAATATTATGTTAGAAACAGACCATTGAATCATATGGAGATTGGATTCTTTCTACTATAACTTTACATAGTTGTACTGTTTAAAAAATATACATTTTGAAGAAAGTTTTCATACAAAGAGAAAAATTAGGAAAACTTTCCCATAATCATACATCTTCTTTCCTAACTGTCTATAGTTGCCTTGCAAACATAGTGAGCCACCAGGGTTTCCATCTCCAGATTGACTTTAAACGTTCAGTTGCCACCTGAAAATTGATGTCTACCCAAGACACCTTACATCTCCCAATTTGAGAATCCTTGGCATTTTAACAAGGTAAAATTTTCTTTTCAGTATGTGAAAACAACTTCTCTATAATTGGATAAATAATGACTATTATGCCTATTTTAATTCTCTTTATAAAAATTCAGTCCTTAATGTCCTGGGACATTTTAATGCTGTGTGTCAAGCCAATGTGAAAAATACAAACCCATTATTACCTATTTACTTGGATTATTGTTCTGGCTAAGGTGTAATTTTCCACCAGCCATTTGTTTAGAAATTTGGCAGCACACTGAGAACATTTCCATACTTAAAAAGCATCCAGAATTTAGAATGACACCCAGTGATATAAAGCAACAGTAGATAATGCTTTCAAACTTCATCAAATATTCATGGTTAATTATAGTCATAATATTTATGTTGCTGTGAAAATTAAGGTTGGGAGCCTCTTGCATACAGGATAAAAATACAACCTAACAGACTGTGCTGTTCCTAATGTCTTTCACTGTGGAATTTTCTCATTGTCACTAACTCAAGTGGAATGCCTGGCCTGGCATGGTGTTCCTTGATTCTCTAATCCACATTGCAAATTTGATACTGCCCTCCATAGAGTAACATGTCATCACAAGAGAACATATGATTGAAAGTATGTTAGCTATATTTTCTAGAACAACCCCAGCATACATGGAATGGCAATCCCAGAATGCTTTGGGAAGCCATAAGACAGTCTTTTCAACTCAAGGATTCATGGGAAATGTGAAACGTAGTCATCACTCTGAAGTGAAATACAATTCCATGATTCAAGCCATTTCATCTTATTTGATCCATTTTCTTTTAACTCTTGTTGGACATTAAAGTGTAATTGTAAAATTAAAAGATGGTTGTGGAAAAATTTTACAAATGTATATCTTATGCCAGTTTCTATCTCTAGAGACTGTCAATCAAAATAAGGAACAGTGGTACCAGACAAGCTTATTTTTCATCCTGACTCACCTAGTCTCTTCCATACATCTGACTGGTCATATCAGAACAGCTATGATTCTCAGTCTGTCATATCTCTTAGACTTTTAAATTTTCCTTCCTTCCTTATTCCTTCCTTCCTTTCTTTCTTTGTAGATTCAGATTACAGTATGTTATCCCAGCCAAAGTCTATTTCCTCTTTAATAATCTCTATCAAACTCATTTTGCCTGCAGTTTGTAAACTATCCAGAGTCTAGATAGCTGAGCCCATCAGGAGCATGTTCTCCAAAGTTCCTCAAATACTTTACCTATCTTAACTTATTTATTTATTGCATTTCATTTTCTTTTTTTTAATTTATTTAACTTTATTTTATATGCATTGGTGTGAGGGTTCAGGTCCCTGGAACTGGAGTTACAGACAGTTGTGAGCTGCCATGTGAGTGCTGGGAATATTTATTGCATTTCAATCTGTTTATATGTTTATATGTGTCTCTGTTGGGGGTTGAATCTAAAATACTCCTCCTCCTCAAATACTCTAATAGTTTTAGTCAATGGGTAGTAATATGTTGGAACCTGTAAAACATTTGGGAAGAAAGGCTTCCAGGAAGGATGGCTGGCACGGCCATAACTAATGGGAACAATGAAAGTCATAAAGTCAGCACAGCTGCTTGACAAAGATCCAGCAAAGCTGAGCTGAGTGATGCAATCACTGTCCTGTGGTCTTCCACTTTTTGGACTTGATCTCTATGTGTTGCATGCTCTGGGGTCTTTTATTATTTGTACAACTTGGGGATATTGGATTGATGGAAATTTTCTTATGAATAATTTGTGCCTTCTCCCAGGACTACTGCCTATAAGCTTCCCCAAGAAATTCCTAACCATAATACCCCTCCCACTTTTAGGAAATATCCTTATCTGGCTGTATTGAAAGTCTTCCTTATGCCCTGGAGGTTGTGACTCAAATAAAAATTCCAGAGACCCCCTTATGATACTCTTGGAATATCTGCCCCTGTATTTATTTAGGAACAAGATAATCAGAACAAAGTAAACTTAAAAAGGTGAACAAGATTTGGTTGGCTATAGAAGTTAGCAGCAGATCAAATTAAAAGCCACTTCCTACTACTGATGGAACAAAGAATGGTGTGGATAAATGATTTTAAAAAATAAAGTATTATGGCCTGTCTTTCTTAGAAAAAGTTAACTCATACAGGGCCGCTGTGGTGTTGTGTGGCCAAGGAACAAAAGAATACCAAGATTAGACACATAAATAAATTCTACAAATATAAAAAATATAATAAACATTGAGTTATGACAGAAATTGAGTAATAACTGCAGCAGCTTTGGCCTGAAGACTTTTCCTGGGCTTAATGGCAATTAACACTCTATTAAAAGTTGATAACACACTGCTTGGGACATGACAAGCTGCTTAGACTAGCTTAGAGATTTTCTTTCTGTCTAGTGCCATTGAAACCACAAAAGCTACCAGCCTGAGAACAGGCTGTCATGCTTTGGCAAAATATGTCTGTAGATTGTTAAATGTGGGTTGTGGAGCTGATGAGAGAAAATGATTGTAGAAGGTAACTCTGTTCTGTCATGGTTTATCAATGATGATTGAACTTATGATGAAGAGGAAGTTATTGCACATGTCTGGGGACAAAAATGATATGACCTATGTTTTGGAACAACATGACTCTATCCCTCCTACTGACTTCTGTATAAATAAAGAAGAAATCTGACTGCCAGTCAGTCAGGCTGTAAAACACCTCCCAACCTGCGTGCCTGACTCATTCCTCCCTGGACGCTCTTGCATCCACCCTGCTTCAGGCCTTGTCCTCACCAGGGGCTGGATCCCAGCAGATGGCTAGAGGAGTCTAGTCTCTGATAGATCTAGGCAGCCTGCACCACTGCTTTGCACGTCGAAGTGAGAATGAATGTTCTTTAAGCCACCAATGTCATCTTCTCTGTTACTGGAAACCTATCACAGTGCTCACAGACATGGGTGTTGACCTGGGTATAAATGTAGAGAACAGATATCAACAAAAAGTGGATACACAGAACATATTCAGTTTGAAGAGAAGAGAATAAAACAGGTACCAATCACTGTTTTTAACTTTAGTATGTCGGAAAAAAAACGACTTTATGCTGTAGAAAGAAAGACAGGAATTACAGGAATGGCTAAAGGAATAAAGTTGGGCACACTAGCACACATATGAGTCTACACACACACACACACACACACACACACACACACACACACACACACATACACACACACACACAAACACAAACACTTTCCCAACTCTACATTCATCTAAAAGAAAAAAAGAAAGAGAAAGTGGCTAAAACATCACCCAGTCATAGAATATGAAAACACTCCTTGAGATTTAAATCGGAGATGACTGTTTACTAGACTTGAATTTCTGTTTGTATTTCAATATTTATCCATCACTCAAGAAATATTTCTTAGGCAACCTTTGTATTCTTTATTGCCTACAAATGTCATTGAATATGAGCATTTTAAAAGCTATATTACTGGGTAAATAATTGCCACCAAGCCTGATGGCCTGGACCTGAGTTTGAGCCCATATATTGGAAGGAGAGAACTGAATCCTGCAAATGTCCTCTGACTTCTGCAGGAACATCCAGGTACCTGCAAGCATGCACATAAAGACAGATGGTAATGATAATGATGGTGATAATAGCTTGATAGATAGATAGATAGATAGATAGATAGATAGATAGATAGATAGAT
>CAJQZJ010031840.1:883665-897312 GCA_907164525.1 Lophiomys imhausi
GATAGATAGATAGATAGATAGATAGATAGATAGATAGATAGATAGATGATAGATGATAGAGAGTTAGAAAGATAGATAGATAGATAGATAGATAGATAGATAGATAGATAGATAGATAGATAGATGGTAGATGGTTGATATGTACATATAGATAGATAGATATATGATAGATAGATTGATTGATATATAGATAGATAGACTGATAGATAGATAGATGTAATTTAAAAATTGAAAAGTAGATCCCTGTAGATGTTACTTTAGCAGCTGACACATAAGTCAAATGTCACTTTACTATAACTTCAGATATTTTTTTAATTTTATATAAGTACTTTATTTTTTTTCTTCAAGATACATCTCAGTCACAAACCCTTCCCTATTCCCCCTTCCTGTCCCACCCTTCCACGCTCTTCCCCCCCAACAGCTTCCCTTTTCAATCCAACAAATGGTTCTTTTTCTTATAACAGTAAATTCTATACAAAACAGCAGAATTAAATATGCCACATTTATGAGAGTTAAATGGCCCAGTATACCTTCCCAATGTCCAGTTCATACATATTTGGCCCCTGACTTTAACCTTCTACCTTCTAACCATCTCCATGAGTTTAAAGTTCTATAACTGACTTAGCTTTCATACTAACTTGCATCACTATTATAACCATCTTCTTAGATCTAGAACGCCCTCTTGATTCCTAAACAACTCAAAATTTAGCTATGAGACTCAAGCTGTCTATTCTTCAACCACCTCAGAGAGTTGAGAAGGATAAATATATCTGATTATATAGGAAGTGCAGGGCCTGCAGCTTCCAATACTAAGAAATGACAAACCAGTGACTACCTGGACAGTTCCCGTTTTCTCTCCCTACATTCCAGCATCAGTCTTCAGCCTTTTGGTCCTGTTTCTCTGACAGACATTTATTGTAGAGCAGGGATTATGAAGGACTAACCTACCCTGTCTTGGCAGAGCTAGGCTGTCGACTTCCCTGCTACCAAGTTTTGTCCTTTTTGGACAGCAGTCTGTCTGCAGTTGAAGCAAGGAGTTTTTACATGCCAAGAGATAGGCTTGCCACTGATTCAACCATCTCACACTGGAGATTCTTCGATGCTTATCTTCTACTTGGAGTAGAATAGGGGGTGCTGTCAGGAGCTGATATGTCACTATATCAAAACAAAATCTTAATTTAAGACCACATCTTTGAATGCCATATTCTGCAGATCTCTTGGGGTTTTTGAAGATGCCCTATCTATCTCTTGTATTTAGATAAGCAAATGTTGCTTGTCTCTTAACAACTTGATTACTGAGTAGCTTAGAGAATATCTGTGATAGACTGTCATAGTAGCTAACAAGGTGATATGCATGCATGACTAGGAGTTTGTTTTTCTTAACTATCCTAAACAGTTTAAGACGGTTGGTATCAAGAGGCCAGAGCTTCACATTTCATTTTTAAGTATCTCTAGGTACGATACCATTAGGAAGCGTTACCTTTAATTTTGTATCAATATACAAAGATCTATTCAAATGTGGCTAAATATACTCTTAATTTTGTATCTAACTTCAGATATTGAAACACAGGAGATATCCACAAGGGGAGAAGCCATAAGACCCTTAAGATGAACTTACAAGTTCGGTGGGATGCAGTCTGATGAGAAAACAAAGGAGACAAGGATTTAAATCAAGGAAATGTGTGTACAGAAGCATTCCCAGAAACAGTGGGGTGTGTACATGAGGGGATCTGAATCTTGTAAGTACGGAAGCAAAAGTTACAGTGAGCTGTAGCAGGAGACACTCAGAAGGAGGCACAAAGGGTTGTGTGCGGCTTTGCATGCGGATTTTATTCTATAGGCAACAGTTCTCTGACTTCCACCTTTCAAGGTGAATTTTTAAAATGTGAAATCGACAGAGATGACCAAGCTTGCATTTTGCCATTAGACCATTAAAAGACATCACTTAATTTAAATGCATGTTTTCATGCATAGGTTCTCTGTACAAAAAAAATAAGAAAGAATAAACTCAGACCAAAGTACAATATTTTAAAAGAAATAATGTGATATGTGTGTCAAATCCACACCAGTTCAGTCACGGCAGTAGGTTTAGATTTGTCCTCTAACCCTCTGTGTCATTAAACAGCAAGTATTTTGTTGTTGGTTTGTTTTGGTTGCTGTTTTGGATGTGTGGCCCAGGCTGACCTCAGACTCACCAACTAGTCTAGACTACCCTTGACTCCTGATCTTTCTGCCTTCAGTCTCTGAGTGCTGGAATTATCAATATGGACCACTCTGCCCAACGGGGCAGTTTCGCTGCCATCTCTTTTGAGGTTGCAGCCTGGCAGTGGCTGGGGCTTGGATCATCTCAGGGGACTTCTCTTCCTCTTCTTCTTACCTGGAATGTGTGGGAGGCTGAATAGTAGCTTCCCAAATATTCAAGGCTGGTCCTTGATATCTGAATGGAAAGTCAGTAAGACTTTTGTGTTAGGAATCAAGTTCTTAAAATGGGGGAGTTATCCTGGCTTATCCAGTTGGGCTCCAAATGCAGTTATAAATGCCCTTCCAAAAAATTAAGCAGAAGGACATTTGACTTTGAAGGCACAGGCAGGATGACTATAGCGCGGGGACACAGTTCTGGATGGAACAAGAGGATCCAGACCCCTGCATCTTCTCTAGAACTAAGCTTTTCACTGGAGCTTCCAAAGGGAGCAGGGCCCCACTGTCACCTGTTGTTAGCTTATTAAAAATGTCCCAGACTTCAGACCTCTAGAAATGTAAGAGAAGAATCAGGTTATGTTGGAGCTATGAAGTGTGTGGAATTTGTTATGGCAGCCATTCACATCTGATGCAGCAGGAGGAGTCAGTTTCCACGCACTGAAGCTTCCTTACCTGGTTCTCTGTGGTCTTTCCGTAGACTGCCTACAGCCTGGGTTAGCCAGGATTCTTCCAATGGTAGTTCAGTTATACAAAGACGTATGTTCTCAGAAAAAAGATTTGTTTATCTAGCTATTTACTTAGAAACCTGTCATTCATGACATGTAGTGTACAACTCATTTCATTCATGAGATACAAGTTAATGATTCTGGCCTCCCTTTTGAGAGAGGGAAATTATACATTGCCTTTTAAAGTAAGGAATGTTAAAGAACAGGCTGACATTTTCAAATTATAATCATTAATAGGGACTATTTTCTTTCAGAAATGTTATCTCACCTCTGACATCTGAGTATGTGATCCAACTCAAATAAACCTCATGTATATCGTGAGGGCTACATGTGCCTTTTTAGGTTCTCCTTTGCTGAAGTGAAGACATTTTTATTTTTATAGTATCAACTTGGTTAAAATTTTAAACACCAGGACTTAATGTTTTATCCCTGAAGATTTATTTCCTTCCATAGTTTTTTGTTTTGTTTTGGGTTGGGTTTTTTGTTTGTTTGTTTGTTTGTTTGTTTGTTTTGTTTTTGTTTTTGCTTGTCAATTGCAGTAGTTTTCTGGGTAGGTTTTTGTATCAATGATTTTTTTAAAGTTCTCCAGATGTTTTTCAAGATTGGTATGGACTGTCTAGGTCCTTCAGATGGAATTAATACCTAACAGTATTTTTCCTTTGTCTTTTCCAGGCTTCCACAATTCCTGGGAACTCAAGAGTCCTGTGGGGATAACTATCATTGTGACCCTGTCCTCTCTCTTTTCTTATTTGCCATGCCATCCCTGCTAAGACTTAAAAAGCTCTTCTGAGTTTTTCCTCTCTTCCTGTATCATTCTCAGCAGATACTATATTCAGAATCATCAAATGCTCTCTTGGAAGATGACAGCCAGAAACTGTAAGCTAGCTTAACTTCAGATCCTTTAATTCCTTTTTTTTTAAAGTCCTCTGTTATGAAATTTGCAATGGAGCCAGTATTTCATAGTGGTACCAGAAGAGACATTTACCTGGTAGCAATTCACTTTATGTACTCTGAGGCAAAGGTCAAGATTCAATATTAATAATTCTCATGCCTCAGCAACTGTTAGGATGAAAAGAGAGAAAACAAAACAAAACAAAAAAAGGCAACCAAAGAAAACAAACAGCAACAGAAATAAAAAAACAGGATGGGTATGTAAATTGGAACAAAACAGTTAACAAGTTTCATCTAATTTACATATATATAGCCTTGCATATGGAACATTAAACAAAAGTAACATTCTGGCTTGTCTAAACTATATCTTGGAAAATTATAAAGGGTAAAATTAAATGATATATTACCTTCTCTTATCAAAGCAGAATTAAAGTAGACATAAAACAAGAGATAATGAGAAGGAGATGGGACAGGGATAAGAGCTGATACTGGTAGCATGAGTATGCTTATTAACCAGTTCACTGATTTCTCTGTCATTTTCTCTTGTGTATGGTTTCTAATCCCATCGTTAAGTATAATGCTCAGAGTGTCTTTAGTAATCCATTTGTTGGCTAGCAGACTATTTCAATATTTTTTAACTCAGAATTGTCTTTATATTTTTTCTTTAATGACAATTTAGTTTGGGATATAATCATACTATGATGGTTTCTCTTGGCAAATTAGAGAATTAATTCTGCTATATCCTAGATTTTGTTGTGGTTAGTGTTCTTTCTCCTTTCCAGATAATCTTTTGCATAGTTTTCTTACCTGCTTTTAAGGTTTTCTCATTGTGAAGCAGGTTACGTGGGCATTGGTTACCAACTTGTCTGATTTCAGTGACACAGAAACTGCAACGAATTAGGTAAAATAAATGTACTATTTACAGATAGGCATCGAGGGCAGCAGGAGCCAAGAATCCGTTGTGGGCCCTGAAGATCAGGAAAGATGCCTGGGGTGGATGAAGTCCTGACGGTGTAGATCCCACGCACTCCCTGGAACAGCCCTCCTCAAAGCACATACATTGGTTAGGAGATTCGCTGGACTAAACCATCCAACGGCTTCCTGCCATTCTGGTCACCTCTTTATCTTTTTGTGTTACATGTGGTTATTCTCAAGAACTTCAAACAAGAAACAAAATAAATCTCACCTGAGGTAAGGCCACCCAGAAAACAGTCCTTCATGTACTGTGTAAGTACTCTGAAGCTCAGTGGGCATGTCTTCTGTGGACTGTGCTAAGATTCTTGGTGAAAACATCCATTGCAAACCAGATGGGATGGAGTAGCTCTTATATTCCATGTGCTTTGGAGCTGAGTCAGGAGGATTTTAAGTTCAAGGCCAGCCAGAGCTCTACAGCAACATTCTGTCTCAAGACAAAACTAAACTAAACCCAATTCATTTACTTCATCCCCTGAAAAAAATAAACAGTTAATGTTTCTCTTATGAAATGTGATCCCCTTCCCAGTTCTTTCTGGCCTCAACTTTCTAAGTTTAGTTGGAGATATTTATTCTACTGCTTTTGTCTTTAAAATTGTCCTTTTAAATTTTATATCCATGAAAATCTTGTCTTGTTTCCTGAGGAAATTTTGAGATCAATTTCAAGTTCTTTAATATTGCCTACTCCAGTGATGGTCATCCACTCAATCTTAATGTTCAGTACTTAAACAGCTCATGTCAGGAAGCTCTCTCTCATTGTATTATTTAAGTTGCTCAGCCTTTCCGCTTTTCTATTTTCTTTCTTCCTGTAATTTGTCATGGATGTTGATATTTGTTTCAAGATGTGTATGCAGTGCTCTTGCTTCTCATTTGACTTCTGGTGACTTTTTGAATTTTGAATACATTAAATTCTATTCTGTCACTGGCTGCTTTGCTTAGTGTATACTATACCTTCCCTATTTCCTATGCTCTGCATTACAAATTACAAGCTGCTATCATTAGGGATATATATGCTTTTGGGGGACTGAAGTGATGAGTATTGGGGTTATTCTTCACATAGTTTGGGTTAGGCTGTTCCTGACACTTTTTCTGCTTTCAAACTTACTTTTTTTCTCAACATAAAATAAACTTAGAAACATGTTATTCAGCTAAACTGACATAATATTAAAGTGACTCCCAATGGCTACACTGTTCCCATAGAATAGTGCACCTCTGAACTCTCATTAGAGAAGCTTCTACTTGCAGGAGATGGTTATTAACCCAGAGACCTACGACTGACCAAGGTGTTTACAATAAGACTGTATAATGCTTAGTTCTAAACATATCACACCACGTTCTGCTGAGGCTCAGGGGCATTTTGAGAGGGAGGATGGAAAGACCATAAGAGCCAGAGATGGTAAATGACTATAAGAAACATGGTCTTATGGGCACAGTAAGACAGATCCCTTACTATACACCTTGCTGTACAGTTGTACTAATGAACAAAAAGCAGTTGTGACAGCATGCATGAGACCTGCACAAATTCAAGAAAGACCAAATCCTAGCATGGAGAGGAGAGGCATGTATGAAGTTGACCCCTAGGTAATGTGCTATTGACAACTTATAGCTACTGGGAGGGGGAGAGTCAGTTTTCTTTAAGAATGTATCTCCTGGTGGATGGGCCATGCTCCAGAATCAGGCCACACATCCAAGAGAATGTGGGAAGCGCAAATTGGACACGAAGCATTTTACAACAAGAATACAGAGTTGGGTGGGTAGGGAAAGGTTTGAGTATGTTAAGATTTGGGGAAAAGAGAGTATATGACCAAAACACACTCTACAAAATTCTCAAAGATTTAATGAAAAAAGAAAACATTATTATTTAAAATATGTAACAAAAATTTCCATCTTAACTGTGTTGAAGCATGCAACTGAACGCTTAGGTGTTTTACAACATTGTGATATAGACTTTCAGATAGTTTTCACATTACAGAATTGATCTCTGTCCACTTAGCAATTCACTTCCTCTCATTTCCCTACCCTGGTAGCCAAAGCTCTACTTTCTGTTTCTATAAATTTCATTTTAGATCCTTCATCTAATTGTATTTGTGGAGCCCTTTCCATTATGTGAATGTCTGTTTTTCATTCATTATAAGATCCTTAGGGTGTTATTTTTTATCTGTTTTAACATGTGCTATATAGCTTTCTTCACTTGAAGACTAAAGAATAGTACACTACTGATACATGCCATCTTTATAAAAATGTATTTTTATTTTATGTGTATAGGAGTTTTTCCTGCATGTATGGCATTTATGAGTGTGTGGAGGCCAGAAGAGGGTGTCAGATCCTCTTTAACTGGAGTTATAGATGGTTGAGAGTCACCTTGTGGGTTCTGGGAACCCAAATCTCCTATAAGGGTAGCTGGTTCTCTTAAATTCTGAGCCATCTCCCCAGCTCCTATATAACATTTTAAAATTTAATCCATGCATCAGGGATGTGGGAATTGTCTTCACCTGCATAACACAATATGGAGTGATCTTCCTACTAAAATGGTTACTTTAGTAAAACAAATCAACTTTCGCATAGTTACCCTTTTCTCCCACTGTGGCAGGAGCACTATAAAATACCCATTTTTAGCAAAAATACTAAATATAATACGGTGCTATTAGAAATAGTTCTCATGTTGCCAAATTGATCTTTAGATGTGTTTATCTTCCCATCTTCTTCTCTGTAACCTCTGACATAGATCTCCCTTTAGTCCCTTCCCTAGTCTATGTTGTGAACCATTTTACTTCAGTACTTTTAATGTAATAACTTTCTCTTTGTGTCTGGCTTAGTTTGATTAATGTAATATGCCCCAGTTTGTTTGTTTGCCATTATAGCAGATAAAATATGTCCTCCTTTTTATTTTAGTTATTTTTATTTTTGTAAAAATAATCTTTTCTCACACAATATATCTTGATTTCAGTCCCTCCACCCTGTCTACTCCTCGCAGTTCCTGTACACCTCCTCTCCCATCCAGACCCACTTATTTTTGATCTCTCATTATAAAAGAACAGACTTCTAAGGGAAAGTAATGAAACATAATAAAATAAAATACGATAAGTAAAAAAAAAAAAACTGTCACATTGGAGTTGGACAAGACAGACAAACAGAAGGAAAAGAGCCCATGACAAGAAACAAACATCAGAGACCCATTCATATACACACTTAGGAATCCCATGAAAACACTAAACTGGAAGCTGTAATATACACACAGAGGACCTGGTGCAGACCTGCGCAGGCCCTGTGCATGCTGCTCTCAGTCTCATATATGATCCTAGTCTTGGTTGTTGGTGCATTTGGGAAGGTTGGACTTTAATTGAGGAATGGCCCCCTCAAGTTGGCCTATGAGCATATCTGTGGGAACCTTCTTGATTGCTAGTTGGTACAGCAGAGTGTAGCTGACTGTGGGCAGTTCTGTCCTTACTCAGGTGAGCCTGGGCTGTATGAGAAAGGCCACTGAAGATGAGCTGTGAAGAAGCTAATATGCAGCATTCCTCCATGGCTCTTGCTTCATTCCTGCTTCCCATGATGATCACGCCTGTGACCTGGAAATGTAAGCTGAATAAACCATTCCTCTCTGAGCTGCTTTTGGTCAGAGGGGTTTCTCACAACAGCAGAAAGCAAAATGGAATGATATCTATTTATCAGATTCTTTTACCAGATATCCTTTCATCCTTTTTCATCAAAACTGCAGTTCAATTTGTAATAGCCCTGTGATTTCCCACATACAGGTGTGAGATATGCTTTAGGACAACCTGCGGAATGAAGAGATTTGCTTTCAAGTGTTAGAGGGTGATTAGCAGTTTCTTCTTCTGTTCTTGAATTCCTGGAATCCTAACTTCACTATTCTGGTACATAAAGTACACACAACAGAATGCAGCCTTCCTATCACAGCTATAAACATTTATTGTTATTATTCATCTGCCTGGTTCTTTGCCATCTGGAGATCTTACCCACAACTTCAGCAGAAAGAAAAAAAAAAACGTCCTTTGAATTCTCCTTGGATTCTCCTCAAAGCCAGGCTTCATGTGGGCTCACATCTTCCACCTGTGAATGTGTGGCCCCTTAGGCTGTCTCATCTGGACATATGTTGTGTATGATCTCTGATCCTTTCAATGCTCACCTGGTGTACATGAGAAGAAAAATTAGATAATTGTCTTTCTGTTCCTTTTTCATCAATCATGGAGGATTGTAAAGGGATGCCAATAGGGATTTCATGCACACAGTAATTTTCAGTTCAAAAAAGAGAGGGGAAAGAAGAAAGGAAGAAAAGGAGGAAAAGAGGAAGAAAAGGAGAGGGGGGAGGGAAAGAAGGAAGAATGGAGAGAGTTGAAAGGGAGAGAGAACTAGAGGGTGGGCCAACAATCACTGAAACCATGTTGTGAAAGAGATTTAGTGGAGATACCAGAGACCAAGTGAGCTTTCTTGGCAGTAACATCTAAGACAAGCTTGATGGCTTATGGGCAAAAACAGCAACTGGATCCATAAAGAATCATGTTGGGCTGAGGATGTAGCTCAGTGGTAGAGTAGCATACTTGGCATGTGTGAGGCCCTTAACTTGATTCTCATCACCACAGAACAAAAACAATACACAAGGCAAAAAAGCTAAATGATACGAATGAGTTTCTCTTGTTGACCTCAGAATTCAAGGAAAATGATTACAGAAGCAGTAGGCTTTTCCAACAACAAAAAACAATCCATATTCTGGACTGATCCTTCTCTCTTAATAATGTTCAATTAAATATCCTGATGTCTGTTTCAGGAGGGACTGTGATATTAATGGGGTCACAGTCACCAACTCTTCTCCTACATCTTTTCTTCAAGCAAACAGCTCCTTACTACTTTCTGAGAAGAAAGCCTCTATTCCATCACATTTCTGCTTACTAATTTTTAATGTCTCTAAAAAGGAAACAAACTGTACACTTAAATGGTTTTCACTTCCATTAATAGACGCATGGTACCAAACAAAATTTTGAGCAAACAAAACTCTGTATTATTTAGTGAAGGGAGCAGAAACAACCTGCACTTGTTGACTGACACAGCACTAATTTTAATGAGCTGGACCCTTTTTTATACCTTATAATTGCCTCACAAGAATGCATTTGAGAGAACTTTTTATCTATAAAATATATGAATGGTGATATTTTAAAATCTGGCCCTAAAATTTTCAGATTGATATCAGCATATTCCACACAGCTTTTTCCGTAAAGGTGGGTTTTTGGCTAGCTGACATTCATAGTGTCTGACTTTATAAATATAAAGTGATACCTTAGCAAAATGGCAGCTTTACTATGGAGAGTCTAGCCTGTATTGATGACTATAAGGTAAATCATTATAAGAAGGTATCATAAATATCTTAGAATATTTGAAACCAGACAATAAAGCATTGATCAAATAATAGGCACACAGAATTTCCTGAACCAGGAAGGAATCTACAGAAATTTAATTTCACAGAGGAGAGACTTGTTCACATTGACAGATTAGTTGATGAGAGACAGAGCAAGGGGGGAAATGACCTTAATTTTGCTTCTGTCTGTATACAATAAATGAATAGGCAGGATCATGACACATCCATTATTTCTGGGACATGTTTCACCACTGATGGAAACTCACTGGCACTGGGAACTGTAGCAATTATGACTGAGACCGGACAACATCACTAACTTGCTAAAAGGTTTGCTAACTCTGGGTTGTCTTGATGTTATTAAAGCTATCATATTTAGTGTGTTGATGAGATAAACAATTATGATTGTTTATTTTGACAAATTACATTCATTGTGGAGAGTGCTGATATATAAACTACACACCCATTCACTTATTCACTCAGGGGATCTTACTAACTGGTTCATCGCTGACCTGCATTTTCCAAATGGTCATATTTTACAGATATAGAATATGGTCTTATAGTTTCATTATATATGTCTTGATACTTCAAAAGGCGACAACACTGGGTAAGAGCTCACCATATCAGATCTACAGGTAAGACAGTTCTTTGTCTCTGGTGACTGTCTTGTTGACATCATCATGCAAACTCAGATAAAGTGTTTAGCTCCTGTAAATCTTCAGGGAATATGAATATATTCCCCATAAGCTTTACTTCTGTAACCACTGTAACCCAGCCTCATTGTTGAAGTACATCAATTCCAGGGAAAGTCACCAGGGAAAGCAAAAATCTCTCAGCATGAGGCTATTTTAATTAATGTTGTAAGCCAAGAATCACAGCTGAGTGGAGCACTGAATGACTAGGAGGTACCTAAATTGACTTTTAAAATTGCATTTAATAAGATATGCGCAGTACGTATGTAAAAAATTTGAAACATCCAAACATTTTATATCTGTGAATAATTTAGAGACTAATCATTTTATTTCCTAAAGCAATCTAGGTTGGGAAAGTAGAGGTTCAGTGGCATCACAGGCGCTGATGAGCTACATACTTCATAGTCTTTCTAGCATAGTCATTTATTAATGGACAGACCCATATTTTTTATAATAACAAAGGTGAATTCTATGGAGTTAAGCAGAACAACACTGTTGGTGCTTGTGATTTTTAAGCAATGAAATGTCTTTGAAAACCCAGAGTAGCACATGTGTGAGAGAGGGTAACCAAGCAGTTTGAAAAATAGCCATCAGCGCCATACTGGGCTTGCTGTCTGAAAGGCAAAGGAGATTCAATTCTGAGAAGTCAGAAAGCACATTCCTAAGATTTTATAAATAGTGTCTTGCACACACACACACACACACACACACACACACACACACACACACACACACACAAATCTGTGGTTGATTCATGGTTGCTGAATTGGTTTAGACAGAATTTTAAAAAAATCAAGGGGGAAAATAGTATTTTCTATATCAAGATGGTGAGAACAAGAAGGGTTTTTTTTGTTTTGTTTTTTTTTGTTTTCTTTTTTCCTTTAACATACATGCCAGCACTGGGCCAAGAAGCAAAAAGCCCAATGTCCTACAGTTCATCAGCAGAGTTCAAAACTTTTCATCATATGGACTTAAAACTAAATGATGCAAGTCAGATATTTGCGAGTGGAAGCCAAATCTCTTGCCACATGTTCCTCCTTGTTTAGTGGTTTCTAAAGCTGTGCTTGTAAACAAAATCATTCTTAGTCTTTTGACAACTGCTATTTTTCCTCAAGGAAAATTACTCCCTAGGGAGATATAAATTGTTTGGTGGTACTTGATGGCTTTGTAGTAATTACTACATGATCAGATAGCTCAGAATTAAGATAAGCCTTAACATTGAAATTCCATATGGCTGATTCTAAAATAAGATGCTTAGACAGGAAGAATACTAAACGACATGCCTTGGATGAGTAATTCTAGGCCAAGTTCATCTCAAAGCTGGGACGACTGCAAGTTTTATCTAAGATCAAACAAAGGTCAGTTGAATACTTCCAATAGCTAATAAATAATTCAGAAATATAGTTTTAATTAATACAAAGTTGCTGTTACTATAATTGGGGTACTCCATCAGCATAACAATCATAATTTATTAATGTGGAAATGACAGAAAGAGGAGATTGAAAGTGTTTTAGTTTCCTGTGTGTAATCAATGGAGGCAACCACAATACTAATATAGCCTCTCTCTGGACATGTAATGTACATGCCTTAGCACATGGCTCACTGATTTGCATATCTGTTGCCATCATTTTTTACAGGCAGTGTTCTTAGCCCAACTGTCTAGACTCTATTTGACATTAATCATTCATTCTTCTATATTTTGGTAACATTTGTCAACTATACATAATAAAGGGTTTCACTCTGACATTTTTAAAGGTATATAATGCATTTTAGACATGTTCACATTGCTTCCTTCCCTTTTAAAGTTTAGGGCACAGTAGGCTGTGTTCTTAACATTTAAGTTTTATAAATAAATGGGACAGTGTTCTATATTGTTGGCTTCCCCCCTCACTTCCTTTCTTCCTTTCTTTCTTTTATTTTAATAAAAATTACTGTATGAATGTGTACCACTTGAATGCCTCATGACCTCAGAGGCCAGAGGTGGGTGCTGGATCCTCCCGAACTGGAGTCACAGGTAGTTGTGGATGACAATGTTGTTCTGAAAATGGAACCCATGTCTCCCTGAAAGAGCAATTCTCCAGCCTTATTGCTTGGTGTATTTTTCCAGTTTCTTCTTTCTCTTTTGATCAGGAATAGTTCCTCAATATGTCATCACTTTCACAGATTTTAAAGAGTTCCATGTCCTCACTTTGCAGAGGTCCTTTTGTTTGGGTCTGAATGATGTTTCCTCAGGATTAGATTCAGGATGTACTGGTAAGAATAACACAGAAATAACAGGGTCTCTACAATGCATCCTGTGAAGTGCTGTACCATATGTGTAGCTATATGTATGTATCATATGCTATATGATAAGTGCTATATGATATGTCTATTTGATTCTTTCATTAGTAAAATCTTTCAGATGTTCCCAGGCAGAAAAATCACCATAGAGAGACTTAACAAGCTACTTTGACATGCCTTGTGACTGAGACATTATACTTATTGAACAGAGACTCCCTATCATCCTCTGGTAAGCATCATTTCACAGTTTCTATGAATTCTACTAATTTAGATACATCACAGTGGTGAGTCATAATAATAGTTTTCCTTCTGTAACTGGCTGCTTTCATTTAGCATAACATTCTCCAGGTTTATCTATGTTGTATGATAGGTGTTGGTAGTTGATGATACTGTACTGTGTTCTTAAAATTTGTTCTAGGAGTATAAATCTTACGCCAACTTTTCTTACAGAAATTTCATCCCTAATGGTTATTTAGCCTCAGTCTAAAATTCCTTCAATCAGTCTCTCTCCCTTCCCCCT
>CAJQZJ010031840.1:902916-930648 GCA_907164525.1 Lophiomys imhausi
GCTCCTTGAACCCTGTGTAGCCCCTTCTCTACTCCTGCCTCATGACCACTGTTGTCTTCGGTCAACAGTGATGGGTAACAATCCTTGACTCTGCTGGTACTTTCAGTTTCAGACAGGAACATAGGGACAGATGCAGGGAAAGTCAAAGCTAAGGGTGTACACCATGTTGGGAGTGCACCAAGCAGGCTTGCATACAACCTGTGTAGAGTTCAATAGGCAACTCTTGAACTATCAGTCTAGGAGCTGAGCATGCCAGGCATGGAGACTAGAATTTGTTGGGTGTAGGGGTGTGCTCTCAGTCACTAAGCATTAGTACATTGGATCTGAAGGAAAAAATACTAACTTGATTGGCCTTATAAATCAACACTGAGCCTGCCAAATTATACATTTGGTCCTGGTTACTGGCTCTTTCTTGGTACACATCAGGGGATGCTGACTTGGGGCAGTAGGAGCAAGGTCAAGGGTGTTTGCTACCCTCTGTATGCCTCTTACATGAGGTCAGCTGGGTCCAGAAGAAGTGATTTAAGAGGTCAAAGAAGAAGACAGAGATTTCTTAAACTTTATCTCTGATCACTTCTCCCATGTTTTATTCACCAAAACAGTCATGGCAACATCAAAGAATCAAGAAAAGAAAAAATATGTTCTGTTTCTTCAGGGTAGTGGCAAGGTCACAGATAGAATAATGAGGAACAGGAATGACTGACATACCCAGGCCACTAGCCAGCTGAAAGCCTCCAGAGGACCCTTGTGTTTGAGGACACAGCCTTTGTAGTTGGTTGGATAGGCTTCCAATCCCTACCTGCCCAGTGAACACACTACTTAGTTTCTCTGAGCTTTAGTCTCCTCATTGGTCAGATGAGGGGTGTTCTGAGGGTTAAACATGGCACAGTTCTAATCATATATTTGATAGCCTATGGAAGCCATTTTAAGGAGAACCACACATGGTTCTTTTTTCAAAAGACCTGGGATTGTTTTTCCCCACAGGTGCTTCAACCGTGAAACACCTTTTCATACACTTGTTATTTGGTCCTTTGATTAATATGCTCAATGGTGCTTGGAGGACAAGTTAGCTGTGGCTAAATATCTACTGAACAGTGCACTCCCTTTGAGGTACCTGACAAGCATTCAAGTGATTCGAAAACAAATAACTCTGGAAGCAACATTTTAACATGAAACAGACTTCGGAATCGGACTCATGTTAAATTTTAATAGAGGGATAGGGAACATAGAGCTATGAACATCCTTCTCAGAGGCCAGCATCCCACTGGAGAAAAAGAAAAAGCTGAGCCCTCGAGGTTAATTTCTCTTCCTGAACAAGTGTGATGAAGACACAGGCATTGGGATGTATTCCTCATTTTGCACAGCGAGAATGACCCCATCAGATGCTTAGGGTATTTGAGGATTCATCACCTATTTATTCTCTGTCATAATGCAAAATGCAAACAACTGTGGCAAAATCTGAGAAATTCCTTTCTTTTGTTTTTGAAGATGTACCAGTGGAAAGAGAGTGGATACAGCCATGATGATGTCCTGCCTAAAATCTTATTTTTCCTCTTGCTATCATTCAAGGAAAAATAGCCATTGTGATGAAAATGTAGTTAATTTAACATCTCTGGGAATCTGTCATTTCTCTCTAAAAGTGAACCAATGAGAAAAGGTGAAGAAAGACTCCCCTGGTTAAATTGACTGAAACCTTCTGCAAGAATGGGGAATAATAAAATATCATTAAGGCTGAAAATATTCTGAAGCTTTCAGTATCCAAGTATTTAATGGGAAATGAAGACCTTAGAAAGGTTAGCCACTCAAAAGTGACTTTGTAGATTTAATATATAGGCTCAAAAAGATTGCAAACATCTTTAAATACATGTAACCTTCTAGTTGGGTAGTAAAAATCATTGGTCAATTAACTTAAAAATTCAATCAACGTTTTTTTATTATACTGACAGATTTCTTCAAGAGTAGAATGAGGGAAGCAATAATACTGGTGTGAATTCTCAGTGTGTGTGATTGTGTGTATATGTTGTCTTACGTGAGTCTGTGTGTATATGATATATGCAAATTCAGGTGTGTACCTTTGTTTGGGTGCTCTCACATGCATGCATGGAGGCCAGAGAAAGATAGGTACAGTACTAAGGAGATGGCTCAAATAGCAAAATGTTGGCCTCTCAGTATGAGGACCTGGGTTCCAACCCCAGATGTCAAATAAAAAAAATGCTGACTAAGTTTCTCAGAGCTAGGTAAGCAAAGACAGGAAGACCTGGGGTTACTGGCCAGCCAGCCTAGAGTGATTGGTGACATCCAGGCCAATCCTGTCTCAAAGGAAAAAAAAAAAAAAAGGCAGATAGTATTTGTGAGGATGACATTCAAGGTTACTCTGTGTGTACACATGAGGACACACATGCACACACACACACACACACACACACACACACACACACACAGAGAGAGAGAGAGAATTATAGGTCATTGTTCTTTTGATTAAGATCTTTAATTTGCAGAGCGAAAGAGAGTAAACAACTGACTGAGATCATGTAGACAGCCCCAGTTGAGCCCTTCTCCAAGAACCTCTAGGTAAGGCAATTTGGCTCCAAAGAGGTGAGGTACAGACAGTGGGGATGGGGTCTATACCAGAAATGATAGTTCTGTATGGGGTCCTATACTGATTGATATCAAGAGCCAGTCATGAGATAAAGACATGGGGTCTTGACTAGAAATGGAGCTTGAAGCCATGATGTAAACACTGGGACTTTGGAGAAGTATCCAGATTTCCTTGGAGGATAGTTTATTCTCTGCCCTTCAGAGTATCTAATAAGTATTGAAAACAGTATTAGCAGTATCAACATGCTAAGATAAGATGTTGCTGTCTCCTCTCAGTTTCACAAGTATATTGTAGAGACACTGAGATAAAAAGTCACAAACACATCACTTTGGGCACAAAACTTTCAAAACTCCAAGGGGCATGTCATGTAGACTTTATGCTAAAAAGACAACCTTGATACAATTTGAGGAAATGTCTTTATTTCTGAGTGGCTTGAGTTGGAAAATGAGTTGAAGAATTATATACACAATTTCATGTATTCCTAGTGTAAAGTCAGAATGTTGCTTTGTTAAGTATTCATAAAATAATGTCTGACAATATTCATCTTTCCTTGCTAGGTTATACCCTGCTAAAAAAGATTTTATAGCCGGGCAGTGGTGGCGCACGCCTTTAATCCCAGCACTTGGGAGGCAGAGGCAGGCGGATCTTTGCGAGTTCGAGGCCAGCCTGGTCTACAAAGTGAGTCCAGGACAGCCATGGCTACACAGAGAAACCCTGTCTTGAAAAACCAAAAAAAAAAGAAAAAAAAAAAAAAAGATTTTATAAGATTACTGAGAACAGAAGGACTGAACATAAAAGGATTGTATAAACATTTTTAACCATTTTTTCATTTTGGTTTGGGCCCCAAACAGGTTTACTATGACCCAAATCAGCAGGAAGTCATTTTAAGAGAGCGACGTCCCATACCCAGAGGGTGGGGAGGGTGTTTCTCCGCCCCCCCCTTTCTTCGGTTATTTGAAGGACAACTGAAAACACTGTTATAGTATATTTTCAAAATATTTTAAGTGGTTGTTCTATATATGTAGGTGTTTTGCATATATATATTATATATATGTCTGTGTACTACATGCATGCAGTAAACTTAAACACAAGAAGAGGTCATTGGATCACCTGGAACTGGAATTATAGACAATTGTTCAGCATCTTGTGAGTAGTAGGAGCTGAACTCTGGTCCTCTGTAAGAGTACCAAGTGCTTTCAACAGTTGAGCCATCTTTCCAGCAAATGAGTTAGCATACTTTTATCAGAATTGGAATTATTTTTGAAAAAAATGTATGCTACAAATTTAAATAGCTAATGTTAAAAATAGTTAATACCAACATGGTTCTCCCCGACATCTCCATAATTTAATGAGTGAGTGATACATTCATTCATAGTCAAATGTAGTCACTAAGCATCTTTCACATACCAGGTACTAAGAAGTAAGTATATTGTGAATCACATATACATGGTCCCTGTTTTTCTCTGAGTAGCGTTCTAAGGGGATACACAACAAATTAAGTAATTGCAGAAGATGAATACAGTTATTGTAAACATTCAACTAAAATTTCAGAAGTTACTTTATTTTTAATATCTTTCCTGCATTTCACTATGATTGTGGAGGAGTGTGAATCCAGAGGCTATATCTGTGTATAGCTGAAATTTCCACATGACATTAGATTTGCCTAGCTTAGTGTTCTAAAGTGAGACAAATACTGATACCCGGGAGGCGAACTTCAGTGCAGGTTGTGGGACACTGGAAATGACCCAGGTTCTGGTAATCTTTGGATTTAATGGAGAATAAAACCAAAACAAGGGTTGAAATCACACTCCTGTGGAAGCCAGGCTGAACTTCATTCTCTCTGCCTACTTTGGAGTCAGACTGTTCATCATTTGTGTACCACAGACTGGGTCTTGCTTGATTATGAAGGCTTTCTCTTCTCTACTGTCCTGGTGGAGTCTCCTTGAATCTAACAATGTAAGATTCCAGCCCTCATTCCCTGTCATTCATGCCTTCTTTTCCCTTTTACCTCCTTCTGGCTTCCATCTTGCTAAATATCAGACATTTTCTCTCTGAGAATGCTAAAATCCAATGCAGTGGCTTTGAAGAGAAGGAAGAGGTGTCAGAACAGAAAAAGATTAGAGATAACCAGAGTTGAGGAGGATAGCAAAGCTCAGTGAGGAAAACCACACAACTTTGCCATGTCCTTGTACAGCTCTGGGGAACTGACCTGACTGGAGGAATTCAGTGGGAAATGAAGAAAGGACAGACATCCAGACACAGAAAAGATGAGGTTCGGTTGGCTGGGTTCTTGGATGGAAAAGCCACCTCACGGTGGAAGTTCAGTGTGTTTATTATATGCAGTTATGGGGGTGGGTGGATAGGAGAGAGTTTTGCATACAGTTGAACAAGGAGGCTGGGTTATTGTATTCATATAAAAAGGGAGGCAGAGTTATTATATACATCTGAACAATGAGACAGGTTTCGCCAAACTTGGTAGCAGCAATCCATGTAATGGAGTAGTCTTTAGGCCATAAACAGCCAAGGGGAAAAAACTATGATGGCCCTTTTATGCAAACACTATTAGCCGAAGGCTTTGGCATCACTCTGAGCCTCACCTAGGGATGGCTTTGATACTCTCATGTGCCTGAATCATTGGGGTCCTTGACATGGCCATATATATGTTAAACAATACACATTCACTCAGGACTTTATTCACTCAAGACTTCCTCAGATCCCCATATAGATTCATTTATTCCTTCCTTCATCATCCCTATTTTGTAAATGTAATGCTATATAACTTGGAAATAAGTCTCTTTCCTTCTAGACAAAGCCACAGCTCTGTTCAAGTAAAACATACAGATGGCATGGTTTCTCTATACTTCTTAATACTCATCCAATACCTTCAAAGGTATTTACAAATAGGATGAGCTTAGAGATGATCAAGACATAACCTTTCTGAGACTGTTCCAGTAATATGTTTTAAGTTTCCCAAGAAACATTCACCTTGTCAGACAGAGTAATTCCTCACCATCAAAAACATCAATGTTCCAAAAAATCTATCCATCTCTCAGCATCTCTCCCTACAAGCTGTCACAGAAAGACTTGCAGCCTCTGACAGGTCCCCTGACTCCCTCTTTGCTCCATCTCTCTGTAGGCCACATCTAGTCTGCTCACACCTTTCATGGCACCCCAAGTCAAGTGTACTTAACAAAGACCTCCAGATATACCTTGTGTGCACTTGTCCTCAGCCTCATCTCTGGATGCTCTGAATTCAACTTCTGTTCTTCTTGATTTTACTCTGGCAACCCCAGTTACAACATCCCCTTCACTGTTAATCAAATGTCTCAAGCATATTTTTGCCTCGGGGCATTGTTTGTGTGGTCCTTTAGCTTGGAATGCTCATCTCCCTGTGAGTGAGAAATGTCCTCCATGGGTTCACATATGTAAACACAAACAAATTTCCAGTTAGTGGTGCCGTTTGCAGAAGTGGAGTCTTGCTGGAGGAAGCATAGCACTAGGGGCATAATTTGAGAGTTCATAGCCTCACCCCACCTCCAGTCTACTCTCTGTTTTGTGTTTGCAGTTGATGTCATCTCTCAGCATCCTGCTCTAGTCACCTGTTGCTATGCTTCCCTGCCATTATTAACTGTCCCTCTCGAACCATAAGCCTAAATAAACATTCTTTTTCCTCAAGTCACTCTTGGCCATAGATAGTGTTTTAGCCCAGTAACAGACAAGGGACTGACTGAGCATGGAATCAGCTCAACCCTAACTCAGAAAGCATGCCAACCTAGTCAGCTGTTGGTCCCATGTGACCGCCCTGGTCATCTATTTAATTTTTCTCCATAGAATTACCATCAGCTACCACATATTTATGTTTTTTTCTTTTTTCCATGGCTATAAAAACACTGTGTTCACCTTTGCATGTACAGTATTAAAAATGTGCCTGGTGGGACTGGAGAGATGGATGGCGGTTAAGAGCACTGCTTACTGTTCCAGAGGATCTGAGTTCAGTTCCCAACACCCACACTGGTGGCTCACAGCTGTTTGTGACTCTGGTTCCAGAATATCTAACACCCTCTGCTTCTCCCCATGGGCACCACATGCACATGGTACACGTACATGCATGCAGACAAAACACTCATACATATAAAATAAAAACTAAAAATTTTAAAACATTAAAATTGTGCCTAGGACAGAATTATTTCTCATCAGGTATTTGCTTAATTAACAAGTTGTATTCACAAATTTCCCACTGCTGCCAATTAGGGAGCTTCTCCAATCCAGAGATCAGATTGTAAGTTGAAGGGTTTATTAGTATAGCATGTACTTGGTCTAGTTGTGTGTCTGATGTATATTATCAGCTTATGGCTCCATGTTTTCTCTTTTTTAAATAAGGAATTGGAATTATTGATTCCTATATTCATACCAATTATTATATTGCTGCTGCCTTTTTGAAAACGTACCTTGGTTCATTTTTCTTGATCCCTATTTCCTCTTCCCACGTCCACAAATACATCTATGTTGGTGTGCTTTCCAGGGTACCATTTTAACAAAAGATCCAGGGCACTTATCTTTGTTCTTGCTTAACTGTGACTCTTTCCTATTGTCCAGGTTTCCTGTCCTAAGCTCAGAGCCCAGATCTACTATGCATGTCAGTTACTCTAACACTAAGCACATGAGATTTAGACCACCTTGTTTAATGGATTAAAGGCTAAATGAATGAGAGAGTGAATACATGGTCTCCACCTTCAGGGACACAGTCATCAATGCCAAGCCCACTAGTTCTCTTGCTCTCTGTTGTGTCATTAATAACTGCAAGCCCCCTGTGCAGTGTAGAAATAGAGCTATGGTTCAAAACTCTCTGCAGTGCAGAGTAAGCAGGAGATGGTGGGAGGAGATGTGCTTGCCTCTGTTTCAGCTCCAAGTCTTTTGTTGGGGTAGTGTTAAGCATTCTAAATGTTAATTAATTGGTCCTGCTTGCTGTCTGTTACTTACATTGACTCTGATTGGTTAAAATAAATGCTGAGGCCTGAGATTGGGCAAAGACAGAGAAAGGTAGGACTTCTTGAAATTAGAGCAGGAAGCATGTGCTTTAGACAGAAGAATTCATTCCAGCCAGCAGCAGGAAGAAAAAAGCATTCCAACCAGCAGCAGGAGGAAGAAGAAGACACACGCCATGGGTTAGAGAAAAGAACCTCACTCCACATGGCCAGGAACATTGGCATATAGTGGAGAATGGCAGTCCAAGGGGACGTATGTATATATGGGATTATATTGGGGTAACAGAATTAAGAGCTAGCTTAGATGGGCTAGGATTGCACAATTCAGGCCAAGGCTTGTAAAAATCCATGTGGTGTCTGTGTGCTCATTTATAATGGCTGCTTAAAGATTAACAGCAGCAAACCAATTAACAATAATCTAAATACTGGTTAAATAACTTATTAGCCATATTTTTATTACAGTCTTTCATTTCAAGAAAATGTCTCTGACCAGATCTCAGGCCTCACACATCGTTCTCAGTAAAGTCCAAGACATCTTACCTCAGAGTTATTGCTGGCAAGTATTTTCAGACCACTGACCAGTTTGCTTGGTTATCTTGGGCTATGTATCTCTAAGACTTACTCTGTTTACTCAGCTATTACAAAGTAATATTGAGGACAAGACAGAAAACATGGTACAAAGAGTCAGAAGCCAGTCCTCATACCAGCATAACCACCCTTAAAGATATTGCTTTAAATCATAATTTAATGAAGATCACAGAAGAATTTCCTCCGCTCAAGTTAAGACAAATGAAGGAGCTCCCTATGGTACTCCCACAAAGCTTGCAAGTGTTTGTGTTTATTCTTAAGCTGGTTCTAACCTTCCCTCCATCACATCTCCCTTACAGACTGGTATAGGCACTTAACCAATTTAGAGTGGTAATCCCAGGCATGTAAGATTCTCCTGGTGTCCCAATATCTCTTTTTTCTTCTGTGTCTCTAACTGATTTGAAGTATTCTCTTCCTTGTAGTAGGACCCATGTACAAAGTATACTTCTCTTCATCCCCACCCCATCTCTGAGGGCAGTGATCTGTGGATCTCATTTCTATCTTTCAAGCACACGCTTCCTCTCCATTTTAGTTGACTATTGAATGAATAGATTAATGTTAAAACGTTCGATGTGTCCTTTACCTTTAATTTGGGGAGGTCTTCCTGAATGTTTCTTTCTCTTGCCTTACTCAGTGTGAGATTTTTGTGCTGTAGTAATGGGGAAGATTCTGCTGGTCTGTGTGGCTCTTCACCTAGAAGAGAAAAACAATTTACAGTTTGAATTTACTCAGAAAAAAAAAATCTGTGCAGCACTTATTGACTGTGTTATCATGCTTCCTGCGATGTATGATGAAAAAGAGAAAATTTCAAGTGGTTGCAGGGGCTGCTGACATCATTTAACTATTTCTTTCCCAGGGCCTATGGGTTTTTTAAAAATCTTCATTAATGATGTCTTTATTAAGCCTTATTCTCAATAGTATTAATGAATATTTTTAAGGTTTGGGGCTAAGAGCACTTCACTTCAAATCTTTGCTTATCTGAAACCTTTAATTCACAGCAGACTGAGAATGCACAATGTGTTAGGCACTGCATGCACACTGAAGACACAAAGGCCCAAAAGAAATAAATTACAGGGCTGGAGAGATGGACACGTGGCTAAGAGCACTTACTGTGTTTATGGAGGAACTGGGTTTGGTTCCCACAATCCATACTGTGGCTTACAAACATCTATAACTCCAGTCCCAAAGGATCTGTCACCCTCTTCTGGTACATGCACATGAAGGCAGATAAAACACCTGTACTCAGAAATTAAAAATAAATCCATCAGCATGATAAAAAGGAAGAAATTATAAGCAAATCCTAGACAAGAAAAGAAGCAGCCAGATGAAGAACTGGATGCATGCTGTAAATGAAAGAATTTTGGACTTCAGGCATCAGACTGGTGTCTTTTTTTATATTCTTGGGATTTCTAGATATTGGATGTATTTACTGGGAGTGATCCTCTCTGCCTGACTATCCAATTTTTATATTTCCTGTATAGGTTATCATATAAAAAATGACTGTTTCACTCAAGCATATGAGATTTATTTACCAATTTGTAAAAAAATTTCACACTCTACCCCTATGTCTTTAGACATTTGATTCCTCATTTCTGAAATGTCCTCTGGTCTCTTCCGCATGGCCACGGCTTTGACCACCCTGCAGCTCAGGCAAACCCCATCCTCAGTCTCCTATTCTCAATGCCCAGGCCCTCTACTTCAAGGAACTTTTGTATTAAAGGTTATTCCGCATTCAAAACGTATTTATTTTTATTCTTGATGCGTATGAGTGTTTTGTCCACATGTATGCACCACATGTGTACATTGCCCAGAGAAGCTAGAAGAGAGCACCAGAACCCTTAAAACTAGAGTTACACATGGTTGTGAGCTACCATGTGGCTGCTGGGAACTAAACCCAGGCTGTCTAGAAGAAGTTTCAGTGCTCTTAACCACTGAGTCACTTCTCCAATCATTTAGTCTGCCTTATACATAGAAATCTTACCTAATGTACTAAGTTACAAATCCCTCAAAGAAAAGGATAACACTTTACTAATAAATAATTTACCTTACACATGAATTTAAAGTTTGTTCAACATTTAGCATAAGCAGAACATTAAATTCAACAAGCAGATGCAGGATTGCCCAAGAGAGTCTCAGCAAGGAGTGTTTTCATACATTACCTCATTTCCTCTTTGAAACAAAATCTGCATGGTAGTTTGGGAAAACATTACTATACTTGACTTATGATAAGGATATTAAAACTACAAAAATTGGTTTGCTAAAGGCAGCACACAAACTGGTTTGCTTTTCCAAAGAGATGCAACAGAATGCTGGACTCCTAGAGAGAGAAAATACTGGCTCCCAACCCTGACAATTGTCTTGATTTGTATTTGATATCTCAAAACATCAGCCACTATATTCATTAAATATGAAGATAATGCTTGCTTTTTAAAGTTGCTAGAATTAATGAAATATAGCATTTAGTGCTAGCGAGACCTCACTAAATCATAACTATTGATATTATTATTCCTCCTACCACTTCTGTACTACTATTATATGTTTGTTGCTATTTCAGACCCCAAATTCTTAACACAAGTATCTACCAAACATCAATGTACCACACCCAATGGTTCAACAGTGGCACAAATACCATGGGAGTAACTAACTACTTTTTTATTAGATTTAAGGCTCACTCCACAAGATGAAATCCATATCTGTCACTCTTAGTTGGCCAAGAACCTGGGAATAGACATAGGGTTGTATGCCCTAGGAGATAAGCTACTACTATTATTTTGCTAAGTGAACATAGAATTAAATTCAGTTTTATTTGTTATACTCATAGATTGGTATGTCTCTCAACCTTCTTCAGAGAAGCCTCTATTTGCAGACCTACAATTGAACAATGTGCATAGAATAAGAAGCTGCCAAATGCCTAGCTCTGAATCAAACATTCATATCACAGTGCCACCTTTCATGGCTCAGGGATCTTTGTGAAAGAGGGAGTGGAAAGATTGCAAGAACCAGAGGTGATGGACGACTACAAGGAAAGAGTCTCTTCTGTAAACATACAGCTGTGCAGCTTCACATATGAACTCAGAGACTTTGTGACAGCATCTGCAGGATTTGTGCAAGCTCAGTCCAGACCAAATTCATGTATGAAGAAGGGAGGTGGGGACGGAGTCGAATCTTTAGCTAGAATCTACTGATGATTGGTAGCTCCTGGGACAGGGACAATCAGTTAGCTTTAATGGTGTGATCCCAGGTGTAAGTCAACCAAGCTACAGTGGAAAGCTACACACCCAAGATCATACCTCCAGCACAAATTAGACTTGATGAGTTTATAAAAAATAGAAATAAAAGGAAGGCACAAAGTAGGGTACAGTAGAGCGAAAGTGGAAGATCTGTGAAGAGTTGAAGATTAGAGGTAAATGTGATCAAAACGTTGCACAGAATTCTCTAAGAGCTGATACATATCTAGTACACAGTAGTTACTCATTAGTGAATGCCACTTTTGATATCTGCACACTCATCTACAAGCAAGGCATCAGCTTGCTTAGGCTTTAGATATCAAAATAAGTACCAATTCTTATATAGTTTCCATTCTGATGAGGCCATGGTTATAGTGATGATTAACTCTGGCTCGATTGTGAAATCTTTTGCTTCAGATCCCTGATCATGAGTATGTGAAGCCAGTGTTTTGGGCACTTTACCCATAAGTGTTAGCTCTTAGCTCCCTTCATGTTCAACCACTTGCACAGAAAAACCTTTTGCTCAAGGACCCTCAGGTCAACATTGTTTCTAAGACTGTTCACAGCTTTTGGCATCTGATGACCCATTTAGAGATGACCTTGGTTAAGAACTCTCTGTAAATACAGTACAAGGAAGAAAGGTACCAAAGAAAAACCTTGGAACTGAGTTTAAGAAAATACTAACCATGCTATTGATTTCTTTATCACTCTAATTCAGGAATCTCCCTCTGATCATATTTCTGACAGGTCAGACTTTTGAGTACGTCCATTAACTTAATTTAATTTATGATCCTTGCTCAGTAACTATGACTTAAGGTTAGTAAATGCTTTGAGGAGCAGCGCAGAACAGCAAGTGAGCCATTTACACATTGCCCGTTGAGCTGCTCCTCAAGGCTGGAGGATTTTCCACTGTATGCTGGGTGTTCACGTAGCCAGGCAGGTTTTTGTGAAGAGGTGCGCATAAGAGGAAACTCATTAAATGTCCAGAGGCTAAGAAAACATAAAACCACTAAGCCAGGAATGTCCGTGACTGGCATTAACATTTTTCTCTGCATAAGGCCACATGCAGCAAAGGCACATGTGTAACGCACAGAGAGTCACTTTATACTGCTGCTGGGTCAGGTGCCAGGGAACCATTCCCAACAATAAAGGCCACTCACCCTCCTCAGACAAAGAAGGTATTGTCAGGATGCAAGCTGGAAGCATGTACCGCTTGAGGGGGCAGTAACTGTGATTAATGGATATAAAATGCAAGCGTGCACTTGTAATGAAATTGCCCTTCCTTACTGCCTGGTTAGTGTCTGTGATTGCCACAGTATGCTTCTGTGACTTGCCTCAGCATAATGAAAAATAGCAGCAAACCTTAGCCTCTCAGATGGCTTATATTAGGAGGAGATGGAAGTGTTCTCAAAGCTGGGGAGGTAATGGAGAGGAAGCTGCGATGCAGAGAACGGCAATTGATTCTTATGCGTGGTTAGAGGAAAGGTTCTCTGGGTAAAAGATTTATCTTTTGGAGGGCCCTTCATGATTTAAGGTCTCTGCCCAAATGTCAGTGATGCGCCATGATCATGACTACCACATCTTCCTCAGACATTGTATCTTTTTTTTTTTTTCAGAGAAGTAATATGGTCTTGTACAGGTGGGCATCAAGAGAGGTAAAAATCTGGAATAGGATTAGTACACACCCACCACCATCATTACCATCATACCACACTGCACCATACAATGAAACAAGAATATCATATCTGGGTATTTATTCTAAGGAATTATTTATGGATATGTACAAAGGGTCTGTTGTAGGGCTATTCATTATGATTCTTTCTATTTAAAAATAAAAGCATAGACCACCCAATTATCTAACAATAGAAAACCAATCACATAAATCATAATACTTGTATACAATGGAAGCTACTGTAGCAAAATAATTGCCTGTTGAGAATGTATAATGAGTAATATCCCTGATACACTAAAATATAAGCATATATACACCAGACAATGAAGGTAGAAGAGTATAATTCTTCATAAAGTGTGAATACTGACACTTTGGGTATTGGATTTGGCTGCTTGCTTTATTCATTTTGCTTAATAATGTAATATAATTCAGTAGTTCTTAATAAGAACTCTTCATTTCTTTACAACAGAAAATAAAGCAATTGCTGCCAGAATATATATATGTGAACCAGCTTTAAACCTATGAAATTGCAAACACTTATCTGCATATGGACTCTGATTCTTTCTTGATACATGTAATAAGTCTATAGTCTAATATTATTTCACATGAGTGCTTTTCTTAGACTATATTCAGAAAAAAAAGAAGCATGTGAGAGCCACACAGGATGCTGTTCATTGGTACTTCCACTCCTTGCAACATCTTTTTTCCCCCTGTCCTTATGAAGGTTTTCCATTTATCAAAGCCTAGTTCAAACTAGACTTTGTCAAGATTGCTCTAAATCTCTTTACTCAGAAATGGATTCTAATTCTTTTGTTTTTCTAGACCTGCCACATTTTGCATTGCAAGAATTTGTGTGTGTGTGTGTGTGTGTGTGTGTTTGTGTATGTATGTGTGTAACTCCAATTTTTCAATGGAAGTATAAGGTTTAGGGGGCACAGACTTTATTGTCTTTTGCATCTTTTAGAGATTGGAAGCATGACAAAGTGTATATTTACATATGCACTGAATATGCAAATGAATTCACCTACTTTTCAGAATGTAGAGAGACATACATCTGAATGTCTCTTGAGGACCTGACCAGTAGTAGTACTGATCTAAATCTGTAACCACAAAAAAATAGAGATCTCTGACTATAAAAACATTTTTCAAGTTTGATTAGTTTTCATTTGTTACAACTAATTCTAATAAAGTACATAACTCAGTGGCTATTTATGTAAAACAAACATTGTAGAGAGGTGCTCTGAAGCATTATGGAACCACAGTTTGTAATCGTTCCCCAGAGGAGCTATTCTGGGAGAACTTCCTGTAGCAAAGGTCAGGAAACCGATCACTGGAGATGGCAGCCTATTAAGCCAGCGTGACTCCCTCCTCCACAGGGCCCACCTCAGAAACCACATCCAAACTGATGTCTTGAGTTGGAAGCACTTTACAAACCACAAAGGGCAAGGCAAATGTTAGTCATTCCCATTACAGAAACTGCTCCTACAAAAAATGCTTGTGGCACTATCCTTCCAATTTGAGAAGACAAGTTGGTTATGCCTGAGTTGGCACTGCATGCATTAGTCCCCTTTCACATTCAAGAACACACTTCAGGGATGTGCCCTAGGTGGCAAATGACTTGTTTTGTGAATGTCAATGATTCAAACATTTTTCTAAGGGGGAAACACACCACATACAAATAAGAGCAGCTAGCATGCTGTGGCACTGGAGGTCAGATTCCAGTGACTCACACAAGGACCTTTTCTCTGGCTTCTCCTTCCAATGAGAAGTCTATACCCTTTTCAAAGTCCTCACTTGCTCCCAAGATAAAGGAGGCACTGATGGAAGCCTAGAGCTGACAAAGATTTTTGGAACTGTGTTTACATTTGTTCTCACCATTGTTCATAGAAAAGATTCAAATGCAGCAGCACCTGCTGACCTACCATTCCTCAAAGTTGCTTCTAAATTTAGCTCAAATCCCCTTGGGAATGAGTTCTGTTTGTGGTTTATAATGTGACTTCCTGTTTAAAAAGGAAAAAAAAAAGAAGCGAATACTCTAAGATGTATGGAAAATCACTTCTGAGTTACCAGCTGTCTTATGAATTCTTAGAGTACCACCATTAAGCTGCCTGCTTCTGGGGGAAGGGTTTGAAAACCCCTTTAAAGTGCACACCAGAGGCAAGAGAACAAAAAGGGAGTTTCATAACTGTCAGAGTGTGTGGAACTAAAAAGCAAAAACAAAAAACGGAGGAGGTGAGTGTTTTCAAAACACAATGTAAAGTGTATTGAATGAGTTAGATGTCCATTCACCTTGTCTAACTCACAATCTCATGAATACGGACATGAAGACAGCTATAGGGCAGCCATTATCATTATCCTACCTCTCTCTCCTTCTCTGCTTGAGCCCGCTGTTCCCCACAGACTCACAACCATTACTGCAGATTTTTTTTTTGTGGTCTGGGAAGCTGAGCATTTGGGTCATCACTTTCTTTAAGAAGGTCCCATGGCCTGTGGAATCAGAGACTGACCAAATCTAGTCAAAGGCTGGGCCATTCAGGAGGCAGCCCACATTACAAGGCTTTGCTGCCTTTTCTGTTCATCACTTAGGTTTAAGATGCAATTTAACTGCTAATTTTTGAGTGTAGCTCTATCTTAGTTTGATTTTAGTGCTTTTGATTGATTAGTAATGAAACCCATGAATCCCAGAAGGAATGACTACGCTTATGTTTCTCAAACTAGGGCTTCTTTTTAAAATAGTAAAATACGCACTGAAATCAAAAGGATCCAAAGTTTATACATCTTAACAATTAATTGATTTTGATATGTGGTGTTTTTTATTCGCAAGTTTTTTATCATAAACTTTATAAAAATTTTGTTTAGAAGAAGACTTTCAGTTAATTATTTCTCCAGGAAAACAGGTATAAACTAGCTCTGTTTTGTTTTCATTCTCTCTCTCTTATTCCTTCTTTCTTGTGGAAGAAAGCATCTCAAATGTCTTTGAAATGATAGACAGATTAGTAAGTTTTCTCAGGTATTCATAGTATACACACACCTTTGTGGGTTAGCTGAGTCTATGAGGATTCTCTGAATTTCATTATCTTTGAACAATTGTATATCATTATGAGCTACAGGTAAATGGTAGTATTGGAGATGATTCTTGACTACAGACATACAAAAATTAAAAAGTAATAAAAATCATGTGGCTAAATAATTGATTTACTGTCTATATCCAATATGATAATCTTGCAATTTATGAATTCATTTAAGCCAGTGGTTTTCAATCTTCCTAATGTTGTGATCTTTAGTATAGTTCTTTATGTTGTGGTGACCCGCCACCATAAAATTATTTCATTGTTAGTTCATAACAGTAACTTTCTACTGTTATGAATCATAATGTAAATATCTGATATACAGGATATCTGATGTGTGACCACCCCTGGGAGGGTCACTACTCACGGGCTGAGAACTACTGATTTAATAGTATCTATTACACACACACACACACACACACACACACACACACACACACTTCTTTGACTTTACCCTTCTACAGGTTTTAACTTCATACTATTTCTCTCATTAATGAATGAATTAAAATCTTCTACATGTGTTTAAGTCAGCTTTCTGTCACTGTGACAAAAACCTAAGACAATCAACTTAAAGGAGGAAAGGTTTATTTGATTTCATGTTTTCAACAATTTCAATTCCTGATTGTTTGGCCTCCAGTCTACAGAGGCAAGCTAAATAATGGTGGTGAGAATGAGTGTTAGAAGGGGAGAACTCATCTTAAAGAGTCCAGTAAATAGAGAGTGGCACTATTACGCCACACTACAGAGATGAAACTACAAAACAGCCAAGTCTAGAAACAAGAAGACTGTGCCAGAGACCCATGAAATAATATCAGCAGCAGATAAGCCCTGGACAAGATAACATGCTTAGCACACTAATGAAGCCTTTAAAGAGGAGAGGACCAAATTCACTGATGGAATGAGTGTGGAATATAAAGGAAAGCAACAAGTTGAAGGAATTCCCTCCTAATTGGCAGGATCTATAAGGCACTGCTAATTTCTAGGAATCAAAGACTGGCTGTGATTGAACTGAAATACTCAGTCCCCAGTTGCAGAGTGTTGCTTGTTAACTGATGACAACTGACCAAGACCACACCCACTTTTTAGCCAATGACTGGTTAGTATGGGGATAAAGATTGACCCCATTGGCTCAATCTGATATAACCAGGCATAATCAATCTAACTATGGAACTCTCTCTGTGATATCCTGAGACCTTTCTCCCTCTATGGACAGCTGTTCCCTCTGCCTGTTCTTACTGACAAACCCAGAGGTATAGATCACCAAGGTGATCTGCAATAAATCTGACAGCAAACCTTCATCCAAGAATCTGCTTCCCTGTACTCTGCCCTGCCCCAGAAGGTAGAGTGCTAGCTAACACTATGTTTTTCCTTATGACACCATGCACATGCCTATAGGAGACCATCTAGGACAGAGATTTGATAATATCACTGCTAACTCTTTCCTTCTCCTTTCCTTTATCACACAAGAAGGGAAGAAGGGAAAGGGAGGGGAGGGGCGGGGAGGATGGATAGAAGGAGAGAGGGTCTGAGGAATGTAGGTTCTTACCTAGCATCAACTAGAAAGAACTGAATGTTTCTTTCTAATGGTGGTTGCTAGGACCCTTCAAGGCACCAACTAGTCTGGCTTCTATCATCTATATGGAACTTCCTAGTACAACTAGTGTAGCAATGTTTTGCAACTCTGTCTTGATCAGTATTCATTGAGTATGGTAGGATTAGTGTTAGCATTTAATAGCATAGGGAACTTGGAATAGCAAGCCTGGACTTTAAGATAAAAGACTTACTTCCAAAGTGACATGTACTTGGGAACTCGCCAAGGACTGATGACTTCTTTGATCATAGATTTGGGGGTGGGACACACCCAGAGGTGTGACTGCCTGTGAATTCACACTCTTCTGCAAAAAGCTTTTGAAGAGATGGAACCCAGGGGCATGACTTGAAAAGCTTCTGCTGAAGATAGTTAAGTCAAGATTCACATAGACAGAGTGTTTTGCTCCTTCTCCTGTCTCACTTCCTCCTCGTCTGTCAGAGGAACTCGCTTCAGTCTCACCCATAGGCTTCACCCTCTTGTATTGACCTGTTATGGGTCTGAAGATGATTCTCTCTGAGATGTTGGAGCACCTAGGCAGTGAATTGTCTCTTCTTGGAGCTCAGGGACTTTGGATTGAACAGAGCATCAAAAGAAGACTCTTGCAGGCCTGAGACATCTAAATGGTGAGCCTGGGACACTTTTCATATGTTAATAATTGGCCTCTAAGACTGCGAAGGAGATTCTTGCTTGATTAACTGTCTTGGGATCTGGCAAACGAAATTCAGAGACTTTGGGACTTAAAGATTGTACGAAGACCAGCCATCCATAAGGACCCTCACCCAGAGGAAAATATCCTTTTAAGAAACTTTTGATTAATGTTAAATGTTTGTATTATAGGTATTAAGAAGTTTTAGGTGCTAGGTTTTAGAGTTAGGGTTTGGGTTTGGGATTTAGGAATTTTATAGGCAATTGTTAGGTAATTGTAAAGTATTAATAAATATATACATGACAAATAAAAATTTACTGTTACAATTGAGCTTGTTTTTCCATTGTTGGCAAAAGCATTCAAAGTGTGAAATTCAATTACACTCTAAAACTGTTGAGTTTTCATGAAATCTTCCCTTGTTTTCCCCAGAGTAAGTATGTCTATCTGATTTTGATGTAGAATTATGGATTATGCAAACAACTACCTACATCTACTAAACATAAGGATAAATCCATTGCTTCTTCAGAGCTTTCTTTCCCTTTAAGAATGAACAATATTATCTTGCGCTTTCAACAAAAGCATTAATTCTAAAAAAAAAAAAAATTTAACAGAAAAATACCCAATAAAATTTTGTTAAATGTAAACTCCACAAAGTCAGGACATGTGGTGATTTCAAAGCTGGCTAAATAGTTGCTTTCCTTATCATTATCTATAGTAAAGTCATTTGAAGGTATTGATAAGCGCTCAAGTACGAAAGTTTATCTTTTAGGGAAAGAAACTTCTAGAGTGTTTTGGCAGCATCTCTTCTCTTCCAAACAATATAATAATTATTTTCAAACTTCTTACCCAATGAATTGTGTTAAGTAATGGCTTATATGATGTCTTGTCAGGCTGATTGACATCCTGACTAGCCTAGCAGAGTGGAAAGACTTCTTCTCCGGTTCAATCTCTATGTGTCATTCTGCTCATAGTAACTGCTTTTTCTGTTGTTCATGAGTTTCAAAAGCATTGCATTCTGGGAAGTCCCTACCTCTCAACCCCAACACACAAGGTCTTCTCGGAGGTGGAGGGACTAGATTTATGGATATTTTATTTCAGTGTCTATTCTGTTAGGTAGCTTTTTCATTATTATATCAAAATACAAAGCTAAACTGAGAATTCACAAAAGAGGAATCTTAATGGCTGAGAAACACTTAAAGAAATGTTCAACATCCTTAATCATCAGAAAAATGCACCTCAAGATGACTCTGAGATTCCATCTCACACCTCTCAGAGTGGCTAACATCAAAAACTCTAATGACAGCACATGCTGGCTAGGTTGTGAAGAAAGGGGAACACTCCTCCATTGCTGGTGGGAGTGCAAACTTGTACAACCACTATGGAAATCAGCCTGGCGGTATCTTAGAAAACTTGAAATAGCTTTGCCTCGGGACCCAGCCATACCAATTCTGGGTATACATCCAAATGATTCCTCACCGAATCACAAGGAAGTTTCCTCAGCTATGTTCATAGCAGCCTTATTTGTAATAGTTAGAAACTGGAAACAACACAGATGTCCCTCAACCAAAGAATGGATTAAAAACTGTGGTACATCTACACAATGGAATACCACTCAGCTATTAGAAACAATGAAATCATGCAATTTGCAGCCAAATGGATGGAACTAGAAAAGTTCATCCTGAGTGAACTAACCCAGACTCAGAAAGAAGCACACGGCATCTATTCGCTTGTAATTGGATTTTAGCCATATACTACAATCAACACACCAAAAGGAACAGGAACATAGACTTTGTTGATGAGACACTTTGCCCTAGTGGTTCTGCCTTGTAGGCTCCCAGTATATGAGGAGGCTCTTGGCCCTCATGTGACTGCTGAACTGGGCTGGGGGACTGATGTCTGAGGAGTAGGATGGGAGGGTGGGACTGGGAGGGGTGGAGGGGGGGCACTGTGATGGAGATGTAGTTTGAAGTAGTGAATAAACATAAAAAAAAAAACTACCTGGTGGGTGGAGGGAAACTGTGAAGAGGAAAAGTGGCTTTTGGTCACAGCTTTGGATCCTACCATCTGTGGCCCCATGGCTTCATTGTGTTTGGGTGTTTGGCAGAGTATCACATCATAGGGAACCCCTGTGGAGAAACTTAATCATTGACTTCATGCTGGAGAAGCATAACAAAGAGAAAGAAGCCGGGCAGTGGTGGCGCACGCCTTTAATCCCAGCACTTGGGAGGCAGAGGCAGGCGGATCTTTGTGAGTTCGAGGCCAGCCTGGTCTACAAAGTGAGTCCAGGACAGCCAAGGATACACAGAGAAACCCTGTCTCGAAAAACCAAAAAAAAAAAAAAAAAAAAGAGAGAAAGAGACCAGAGTCCCATCATCCCCTTGCAGATACTCCCCCCTCTATTTCCTGTCCTCCATGTGTGGTCAGAGCCTCTCACTGGTTCAGAAGTTCTGAAGAAACCTTCAGAAGTTTCCAACTTTTCAGGATCACAAGAATGGGGACAAAGCTTTTAACATATAGACCTTCTGGGGACATTTAAGGGCCAGATTATAGCAACCATCTTGCAAACACTCACTATACATGTGAGTCGTGATCACATAACTAGATTCCATAGTCTGAGAATTTTTTTCTTTGAGATGGAGACTCTTTATGTATCCCTGATAGGTCTGGAACTTACTCTCTATGTATACTACCCTGACCTGGAACTCACAGAGATCCATCTGCTTCTATCTCCTGAGTGCTGAAATTAAAAATCCCACCATGCCAGGCAAGACTCAGTAATTTTTTTTTTGGAGTATTACTTCTCTTTTACAGTTTTCAATTAAATCCTCCCTTCTTGCCATGAACAGGCCATTCTAAATGTAACTGGTATGCAGTGTGGCTCAGAACAGGAATCAGTTGCTTGTTGTGGATAGACAAAGGCCTTTGTTACTAACAGGTGTGTGTCTATGAATAACCTTCACAAAAAAAGAGAGAGAAGCATATTTTTGTCTCCCTGCAATGGCATTTAAAGAAATGAAAGCATTTCTTGGGAGGTACCCAGCCAAGTATGGAAGTCACTAGACAAGGGAACCAGTGACCACATGAGACTGTGTCCACACAAGCTGCAGCTGCCTGCCCCTCCGTGGTTGCCTTAGAAACCAGCCTCTCTGAAAGGTGAGTCACATACTAGCTCAGAGGAGCAGGTGGTGAGTCATGTCTGTCTCCCTGTGCAAGCAGATGCCTGGTTATTTCACTGAGTCATTTCCTCCTACTCCTATCTCTGTCTGCACTCTGACATGAACAGAAAGTTCGTTCCAATGGCCTCTTGGTGCTCATCCTCCAAACACTGACTGCCAGAAGCAAAAGAGACTCCGCAGATGAATCAAGTTCCACTGCCCTCTGGAAAGGATTTTCTGAGGAGAAGCTGTCATCCATAGCATCTTCCTGGGTTTTCACAATCACTGCCAAGATGGATTTCGGGCTAAGAAGAATTTTCTGGCAAGTCCACACATGTCTCTGTCCTACAGTGGATAACTGTGCAGTGGCTCTCGATGCATTTTAAAGATGTGATCACACATATTTGAATGTCACTACTTTGGAAGAAAAAGGAATCCTTTTCTTTTTTTTTTAATAATTTATTTTTTATTTCTTCAAGTTACATCTCAATCACAATCCCCTCCCTACTCCCCCCTCCAGTCCCACCCTTCCACCCTCCTCCCCCTCAACCCCCCCATCCTCTTCCCTTCCTTTTTTTTTTTTTTTTTTTTTTTTTAGTTTAAGGTATTTCTTTTTTCCCCCCCAACAGCTCTCCTTTTCTTAAATCAGAATTGGAGAGTGATCTTGCTGACCAGGAGGAGAATGGGGAAATGCAACTCTGAACACTATGGAGGATCAATAAATATCGACAGGCAGGGGGCAGAGGAAAGCAAGGATTTGGACAACTTTAACTAACACTTTCTAATAATACCAAAAAAAAATCTGTCACCAGGAAAATCCAGCCTCACCCCTGATGAGTACTTGGGGAAACAGCAGAAGGTGAAAATGAAGTTCCGGAGCATGGCTGCTGTTGATGGAAAACCTGCTTCCATTGCTGCCAGGGATGGGGGGTGGGGTAGGGTGGGGAGGTGGGGGGCGGGGTAGATGTGAATCAGAACCCCCTTCTGTCACCTGGCTTGGCTGTTTGGGACTGTGGTCAGACTTCTCACGTGAATGCAAATATGCTGACCTAACAAGTGGAAATCCCAAACTAAAAGCAGCACAGCAGGCCACCAGCTAAAAGATTGCCAGAACACACAACCTAGTTGAGGTTACCTCTTCTGCCAGTTTGTCCAGTATGTTAGTATAGACTTTGTGGAAGAGATATAGAAAACTAAATCAGAATCTTATAAACCTGTGCTTACTCATAGCTCTGAGATTCTTTTATGTTGCCTTTGATAGTTTCTACCTCTATCCCATCACATTTGCTTATGGCTAAAATAAGGATTCAAACCTGAATCACAGTGCACAACCTGTCTCATCTTTCTGCCTGTAATTCGAGATCACAGTATTCTCTACTGAAATTATTTTGTTTTGTGTAATTGGTAAACATTTTAGCTGGCATAATAGCATGTCAGAGTTCAGCCACTTGTAACTAACTATGTGTGAATTATGAGCCGAATCCTCTAAGTGAAGGATGCGTTTCCTAAATTACAGGATCTTGCTTCCAGGTAATTGATCATAAGCTAATAACAACAGATACCATTAATTGTGGTCTGCTGTGAGCCATATTTTCACACTCATTATCTTATTTAATATTTTAAACTTTATGAAAACTTTATGTGTGTGAGATAAAGAGGGGAATCATGTTATTTTTCTTGGATTAAAAAAATAATATTCAATGCTACTGGCTCTGTTGAAATGTGTGTGCAGATAAACATCTCTGGTGCTATATTTAAGATTAGTTTTTAAAGATAGCTGCAAATTAAAATGTGAAGACTATAGGTATAATTTGCAGCATAGCACAGCCAGATTTTTCTTCATAATATAGCAGTAGCAGCTAAGATTTAGGAAACTCCACTGAAATGGAAGAATCCCAGTTGGAACTGAGACTTTTTTAGTCTAAATTTAAGTGTTTTTCTTTATGGCACACTGCTTCCATGTTCTAGTTTTGGAAACAACATACCTCTTGAGAAGTACAATAAAAATCCAAAATCCAATGTTATATCTTGTTAATTCAGAGCCTTCTACAGGATAGCAGAAAATGAAGCCCCAATTGTGCATGTCAGATGGTGTTGTACACATTAACAAGGATCCTGGGAAGCTGAAAGAAATACAACATTTAGTTCCTGGAATGCAGTTGTGGAGGTCAGTGGCTCCTGTCTTAAACAAACAAACAAAACTATTGCGTTGGTTATGTTTTATGTATAGCAAAGTATCTGCATATGAAATGAGCTGTCTGGGATTTGCTTGGAACATCCAAAGTGAAAACAAGTAAAATACTAAATTGAAGTAATAGGTGGTACAATGGTATGAATACATTAGCGGAGGTTGACTTATAAGCATTACCATAACCTTGGCAAAGAAAGGCTATGATTATAGCAGTCTGTGAACGAGGGAGGAAAGGAAGTCTACCTGTGTGAACAGTGATGAGATACCTCACTCTGACCTTTTCAACAGAGGAAGTAGTTTCAGAACGAAAGCCAGGAATGAGGATTGTCCTTGGAGGTAGCCAACCTTTTGATTTTGTAACCACAGATGGATATGGTCTCATATGGATGTGTGTTTGCATTCATAGCTATCCTAGGACATTTGTGGGCTGCTGGTTGAACATGTCTGCAAAAGCTTAAATGAAACATAGTGATTTGAAGGTAAGCTAAGCTGTGAGAGAAATAAGACAAAATTAAGATTTCAAAAGATTGATTGCATTCGTCAAGCACAGCTTGTCATCTGGAGGTGAGGGCAGGTAACACTGACATGCATGTGTCTTTAGTCATCTGGATGTCTCTGGTCTCTTCAGCCTCTATGCCAAGTGAGTGGCTTGTCTCATTTCATCCCCACATTTTGGCTCCAATCTGAGGACATAATCCTTATTTCAACTTTAGTAATACTGTATTTCCTTCTCCATTCTCGAGAAGACATTCTACCCAGTTATGATTGCTGTGATTTTTCTGCTTCCTTCATTGCTTTCACTGAAAGTTCAAGTGACCCAGCCTGTGGTGAACAGTGGTTGTACACAATCAGACACATCCTTTATCTTTCCTGGTTGTACACAATCAGACACATCCTTTATCTTTCCTGGAATGGAACTATCAGGGAGCTTGACTCGGCACCAGCTTGTGGGGGAATGATTTCTACTATGACATTATTCCAACATTTTACAAGCCTCATTGGAATTCATAGGCTGAATTTTTTTAAATTAATAATCAGATTAGCATACCCTTACACAACAACAATAAGCCAAGTGTTTTAAGGGTGTGGCAATAAGTCATTATTTTCACATGACATCACATGTCTCAAACCTACAGATCAGTTTAGGAATAATAACCCATTGCCTCATTCATTCTCTGAATTGGATTTCTTAGCTGGTGTTATTTAGCTGTGAAGATCAGAATCTCTCCCAAGTTTCCTTGAGAGTCAGAGCATCTGTGTAAGCAATACAAATGGTTTGAAGTAGAAACTAAAACAGTGTGGGGGACTGGCTAGACCTGGGTTCTGAATACCTTGTGGCTTCTAAGTGTCTCCCTAGGTCTCTTTCTACTTAAGTTTTTTTCCTGTCCATGTGGCCAGCCAGCATCAACATACAAAACAAGTCCCAGCCAACTGCAAATTGAGGGTCTTCTGGGTGGCAAGTTTGAAGTATTTGGCACATACTGACTTACTTAATCTTCCAACAGCTGCCATTGAACTCTGACTTGTACATGAATTGGCATTACCTTGATCCAGACTCACACCTGGATCAAGGGCACAGTCTCTTTCATGAGGACACGGGAAATAGGCTCGTCGTCGTCTCTACTTCCTTGTTAAGATTACAGAATACCGGGCTGCGGTTTTACCAGCTTATTTCTGAGCCCTGCTACATTCTGTGAATTGGATTCTGTTCCTTCAGCTACAAAGCTCTGAAACGTTCGCCTGTGAGTGTTTGCCTAACACCAAGCACTGGAGCAAGACTGCTGTGCCTAGGAGTGGGATGGATTTCTTTATGAGCAGCTCTAAGAGGGACAAGTACTATTAAAATCAACCAAACAAGAGAAAGAAATAGGATGCTGTGTGTTTAGTGAGAGACCTGTGATTTGGGAAGTCCTTTCCAGTTATTCATGTTTGAACAGTGTGTATTGGGATGTACTCACTCTGGCCTCAAAGATACATGAATAAATGTAGTGACAAGATAGCCTCAAAGAGGCTATGTGAGGACATGCTTACCAATGTATTGTAATAGCTTGCCTATTTGGTGTTATTTGAGGATCCTCAAAAAACAAACTTGTCTTAAAATTTATCTCTATGACTCTGCATCTTCTATCTGCCTTTTGCACAATGTCTAGGTCTCTTTCTACTCAAGGTTTTTTTTTTCCTGCCCATGTGGCCAGCATCAATATACAAAACAAGTCCAGAGCAGATGATTATCTTGTGGCACCTTCACCACTCTGTATTTTCCTGTCTTATTTCAAGTTTCTCACAACTCCTCCCACACATCTCCTCCTTCATGTCTGGACAAAAACCTTAGGCTTTTCCTTGCTAATTTCTACCACCATTCATGTTTCTGAAGAGATTGACTCCATAAATCTGATTCTTTTCACCACAGACACTGATCCATGTTCCTCATCAAAACCCTGATATTATATTGTCTATACTTCCTGCTTATTCTCAGTTGTTTGTTTTTTTAAGACAGGTTCTCTCTGTATATCCCAGGCTGGCTTTCAACCAATGATCCTCCTGCCTCACCTTCCTGAATGCTGAGATTTTTTAATTCCTTGTCCATTTCAGATTATCTTCTGAACAGGTATTAGTCAAGATAAAAATTGACTAAGGTCCTGGCTGCAACCATACACGAAATCCTAACACAGTGTTTAATACATACTAAGTGGCAGTAAATGTTTATTTAACTGAATCAAATTATAATAAAACCACTGAGTTTTTTTAAGATTTATTAATTTTTATTATTTGTGCACATGTATGTGTGTGTAAGTGTATATGACTCTCTCTCTCTCTCTCTCTCTCTCTCTCGTGTGTGTGTGTGTGTGTGTGTGTGTGTGTGTGTGTGTGTGTGTGAGAGTGTGTGAGTGTGTGTGTGTGTGTGTGTGTGTGTGTGTGTGTGTGTGCCTGGATATACATTTGTGCACCATGTGTATACAGCACCTGTGAAGGTCAGAAGAGGACATAGATTCCCAGGAACTGGAGTTAGGGATGGTTGTGAGCTGCCATGTTGGTGCTGAAAATTGAATCCAAGTCCTCTACAAAAGCACCCAGTGCTCCTAACTACTGAGTCATCTCTGCAGCCCCATGACTGATGTTTTTAAGGATCAATTCATTTGTTACTGTTAGCCGAAAGCCCAGTTTACTTCATAGATTTTCTAGAAGAATGTTCAAGTGTGATTTCTAAGAAAAGTACACTTGGATGACTGAGAGAATCAGGTTACTGCCTAGAAAAGCTAAAACCAGTGAACATCACCCTGAGTTCTAAACTGTGAAGGAAGAGGACAGCTGAAGGCAAGGGTTATATGACAAATGCACATCTTCATATTTAAATTAGGCCTGGGCCAGGTTGATGCTACACAGCCCAGCACTTAAGAGGCTGCGGTTGGTGGAACTCTGTGGGTTCGAGGTCAGTTTGGTTTACATACTAAGCTCTAGGGTAGTCAAAGCTACCTAGTGAGACCCTGTCTCAAAAATTAAGACAAATTAGCCTTGATCCTGTACCTTTATTCTGGAACTGGCATACTATCCCCATGTTGGTATATTGGTTGTGTTCATGGAAGATGATGGGTGGCAGAACATAGATTTATGCCCAAGAACCAAAGTGGGGACCCATCCCACATTCAACAATCCAGGGATAGAGAATGTGCCTAACCTGAGTTAGGAGCTTTCAAGGTTCTGGGAGGGAGGAAGGAAGTAATGGGGAGGGAGGAAGAACAGGAAAGAACAAAGGTGGAAGGTAGGGAGGGAGTGAGAGAGGAAGGAATAGTAGAAAAGCTACTCATAGGTATATGCAAATACATATAAGGAAAGTGAGTATGTCAGCCTGTTAGGCAAATTCCCCTAAGGTATTTGAAACAGGTGACCCCCCCCCCCCCGTCCCACCCCCCATCTCTGTAAACATTGACTCCTTGGGAGATTGATAGCTCTTGCTGGCTTGTTTCTCTCTCTCTCTCTCTCTCTCTCTCTCTCTCTCTCTCTCTCTCTCT
>CAJQZJ010031840.1:930658-942009 GCA_907164525.1 Lophiomys imhausi
TCTCTCTCTCTCTCTCTCTCTCTCTCTCTCTCTCTCTCTCTCTCTCTGTCTCAACTAGAAAGTGCACTTTCATTAACCAAACAAAACAGGAACATTTTTTTCCCCAAGGCATACATGGAATTCTGTGTCAAGGAGATTGTATTCTTCTGCAGACACTCTAGATTCCATATAATTTTTGAGGACTCAAATGACTAAAAGGCACTTTTACATTCATGATTTATAGAACATTGCTATAAATTATAAGGAGTGGTTTAGACTCTTCAAATTTGATATTATTTGATGGTTTGGTCCTCATGTGTGCATGTGTATATGTGTTCGTATGTGCATGTGCACATACATGGCTGGGTATGATGTATAAATGTATCTCTCTGTGTGTGTGTGTGTGTGTGTGTGTGTGTGTGTGTGTGTGTAGGCCAGAGAGAGGATGGTGGCAAGTATCTCCCTCTATTATTCTCTACTTTTTTTCTTGGGGATTGAATCTCTCACTAAATCCATAACTCACTATGTAGGTTAGCCTGACTGGCCCCAAAGCCTCTGTGAACCGTCTGCCTCTAGCCCCCAGTGTTAGAGTTTCAAGCAAGTATGGTCAGGCCAGGCTTTTTTACATGGGTGCTGGGGATTTGAACTCTGATCTTCCTGCTTGTACAGTAAGCACTCTTATTTACTGAGACACACACATACCCCACACCACCCTGCTCCCACTGATCACTTTTTTTTTTTTTTTTTTTGGTCCCAACAAGTGACTACTTTGATTTACACTTGAAAATGTCAATTGGAACAGCCACAGATGCTGTCTGTACTTTCTGCCATGTATCAGCCTTTTCTTTTAAATATTTTAAAAAGATTTAATTACTTATTTGTATGTATGGTAGACATAAGGTTATTATGTAATTCAAATGCTGATTTCTGCACCTCTCCCCCCATTTCTGGTTGCAATCTTTGTTCTGAGAATATCCTGTCTCAATGTTGTGTAAACACTGCTCCCCAATTGTCCCCTGATATGGCAATAAAGCAGCTTACCCAACTGAATAGGAGAGAGACTAGGGTTGGACTTCTGACCCTCCAGGAGAAGAGAAGGTAGAAGAGGAAGTAGAGGATTTTCAGGGAGGTAGAGGCAGGAGAGACAAGGTGAGAGCCAGCTGAAGCAAGAAAGTCACAAAGTGTAAGTATCTCTGTGATTTATGCTGAGGGGAAGCCGGATTAGCTTTAGTGGATTAAGAATAGAGTAATAGCTGCTCAGCTTTTGTGTTGTGAAGCCTGTTTAGTAAATAATAGAGTCTCAATTATTTGGGTGATAGCTGGGTTAAGAGAGAAAATATGAGACTAACACAATTGTATAAAGTTAGACTAACATGTATTTATGTGCCTGCATGTATATTTGTGTACGTTATGAATGCAGTGATTGAAGATACCATAAGACGGCATCAGCTCCTCTAAAACTGGAGCTAAAGATGGCTGTGAGCCACCATGAGTATGCTTGGGATCAAAGCGTAGTCCTTTAAGGGTCACCAGTGCTCTTAGACACTAGGCTGTTTCTCCAGTCCCTAAAATGTGTTTCTTAATAATGTTATTGAAACAAGGGAATAAATATGGAAATAAATAAAAACAAAAATAAACATGAAAAGAAAGAGAGCAGGTTTACCTCCTTCCCAGAAAACACAGCTTAACATATTGGATTTTTTATTTTTCTTAGCGATAATCGTATGCAATCACATCACAATGTTCTGACAGTTAAAAACAGTATATCTAAAAGATATATTCAGCAACTTAAAATTGGAACAGAGAAAATTTATTTCAAGACAAACAGACACACTCAGTCCTATTTAAAATTATGACTTTACCTTTCTTTAACTTCATGTCATTGATGGACCACAGAGGACAGATAAAAAATAACAGACAGAACAGCACATGCTGGAGAGGTTGAGGTGAAAGAGGAACACTCCTTCATTGCCGGTGGAATGCAAACTTGTACAACAACTATGGAAATCAGTCTGGCAATATTTTAGAAAACTCAGAATAGTTCTACCTCAAGACCCAGCCATACCACTCCTGGGCATGCATCCAAAAGATTCCTCACCAATCCACAAGGACATCTCCCCAACTATGTTCATAGCAGCTTTATTTGTAGTAACTAGAAACTAGAACCAACCCACAGGTCCCTCAACTGAAGAATGGATTATATTAAAAAAAAAAACTGGTACATTTACACAATGGAATACTATTCAGTTATCAGAAACAAGGAAATTATGCAATTTGCAGCCAAATGGATGGAACTAGAAAATCTCATCCTGAGTGAGCTAACACAGACCCAGAAAGATGCACATGGCATCTACTCATTTATAACTGGATTTTAGCCATATGGGATGACTATCCTATAATCAACAGACCCAGGGGAGGAGGAGCATGGACTATGTTACCTGTTAGTGGGACACTTCATTCTAGTGGATTCACCATGTAGGCCCCTATTTGGAGGAAACTCTTACCACTCATGGGACTGATGAACTGAGGAGGGCTGATAGGTGGAGGCACCCCACACTGGAGGAGTGGGATGGATGGGAAAAGGGTAAGAGGGTGAGAGGGTGGGACTGGGAGGGGTGGAGGGAGGGGGCTGTGATGAAGATGTACTTGAATTAATAAATAAGCATTTAAATGAAAAATAATACATAATCAATTAAAAAATACTAGACAGACTGGTATTGTCATTTTAGAACATCATAGAAACAGATAGGTGGAAAGGTGAGAGAAAGACAAGCCAATGAAGATAATTCTTTGAGCTTCCAAAAAAGTCTTTTCAGAAAATGAGGAGTTGAAATTCAGATACTAGGAAACAGTTTTGCAGTATTAATGGTGGGCACGGGGGATGTGGGGGAGTGGGCTTTGAATCTACACGTTGGAAAGCATGGCTGTTTGGAGGAGAATACAACTTTTGTTCACTCTGTCTCCTATGAAAGGTATTGAAAGAAGGCACCATTAGCATTCCCTGAACTATGTTCATACAGAAACAGGCCTCCTTGTCCCTCCACCAGCTCTTGATTATAACTAACAAGCAATCCTTGTATAGGAAGGGAAAGAGACTCATTTCAATAATGAATTCAAGAATAGCTAAACACTGTGGACCTGTATCAGCTCCCCCACTTCTTGGTAGACAAACTTGTAAAAAGAACAGCAGGATCAAATCAGAAATTCTGATGCTTTCTATCACTGAGAGGTATAGAATTGGATATAGCTCCTGAAGGGCTGCCTTCCACACCAAACTAGATCATTTTGGAAGATTTCTTTCATTAGAGTGAAAGATTGCACATGAAGATGAGTGTCAGTACTTCCATTTCAGGTGATGAACACTGCCATTTTTTGAGGTCACCTGGAAGCACAAGGCCAGCAGAGGCTATTGGGCAGAGACAATGGAAGGGGTTATTTCATATATTATTTTGGAATTAACTTTTATCTATAGTTACCCCCTATTCCCTATATCAATGTTATTTTTCCTATAGAAATTTAGGGCAACTCTTATTAGAGTCAGATAAATTTAGGTTGTTATTCCAAAACTTGCTTAAAGGGTATATATGACTATGGATAATTATTTCTTGGAAACATAGTTTAAGATGGACTATTAATATGACTTGTTTCTTAATATTGAAAGATCTAATGACAAAACATACAGTACATGGAAAGCTACTCCCACACCTGGAAATGCCCAGGGGCCTATGCTCCAATGCAAGAAAGGAGCAGAGGAACACGGCGGGCTGTCAGCACCAGAAGAAGGTACTTACCGAGCAGGTGTTTATAGCGGAAATGATAACATGCAGAGATTTGAGAGCGAACATTACAAGTGTTGGCATTGCTTTTTAAAATCTAGAAAACTAATGAAGACTAAAAAGTAACAACTTGAAACTGGAGGAATGGCTCAGCAGCTAATAGTGCTGCTCTGAAGAGGACCTGGGTTCAGTTCTCAGCTCCCACATGGCAGTTTACAACCTTCTTGTAAATCCACATTCTTCTGCCTTCTGCAGGCATCGAATGTATACGATATACACATATATATGTAGGCAAGCCTCCACATAAAGTAAATACATAAATTTTTAAAATTTAATGAAATCATCTGGCTGGTGGTAGCACACACCTTTAGAGACAGGCAGATCTTTGAGTTCAAGGCCGGCCTGGTCTACAGAGTGAGTTCCAGGAAAGACAGAACTAAACAGAGAGACCCTATTTCAATAATAAGAAGAAGAAAAAGAAAGAGGAGGAGAAGAAGAAGATCTTAAAACCCTGTGAAAATATTGGCTGGGTTCAATAAGGTAACAAGAATATTGTCAAGTTAGTCAGCAGCTAATTCTAAGCAGGCATGCCCCTCACTGTTCTAGTGCAGTACTGGTGATTTTGTGTGGTGTTTGCTGAGACAGGGAAGATTCATTTTGCTGTGAGTTTGATGTAACTACTCCACTAAGTCTATTGTTAACACTGAACCTTCCTCTGCCTGTGTAGCTTGGTCATTCGTTCACATTTTTTTTAATTGAAAAGGCATATTTGCTCAATATCAACCCATTAGGAATGGATATGATGTCCCCTACAACTGTGATGAGAACCCACTGCAGTAAAGGGTGAAGTGTTAGAGGCACAGTGGAGGCCAGTTTTGGAATGAGATTGTTAGCCTGGACAAGACCCTTCCTACCTATTAAAGAGTCTATATAGAATCTTCTTATATGTGTTTCACAAAGCCCAGTCAGAAAATTTCCTAGTTCCTTCAACAAAGAGAATTCCATGAAAGAAAAGAATCAAAAGTTAATGAAGAGTGGAGAGGGGGGACTGTCATAAAACCCGGAACAGCATCAAGATACCATTATGCCCTCTTACATTGGAATGATAATAGGGTGGTGTGGCATTGCCAGAGCCTAGAGACAGGTCACCTGGAAGGAATAGACATGTGGGAACAGTGGTACCTAGCAGGAGTTGGAACTCTATTGAAGAAGCTCTATTGGCAGGACTTAGATTCATGATGAAGATGCCACTGTTTCCCAGTGTGGACCTTCCAAGAAGGTCAAGATGGCAAGTCACACCTTCATTTTCCCCCTCACCCATCTCCAGCCTCTTGATGCTTTCCACAGATCTAAATTTCTTGGAATCAAGTTGCAAGGGGCTCTGGAAAACCACTCTCAGAACAGGTATGCAGGCAGAATGGAACTGACAGCCAAGGGAAGAGACCATCAGCAGTGTTGAGCTAAAGTGAAAACAAAACAAAGCCGGCCTACCAGAGCATGTGAGGGCTGGGGTCAGATCCCAGGCAGTGCTGCTGCATGTGGAGGAGGCTTCACCCCACAGCTTGCTGTTCTTTATTGTCTCTAATCTGAAAACCAATGGATATTTGAGTTAAAGCAGATAAGGATATACCCATAAGAAGAAGTCTAATTGGCTTAAATTAGCATTCTGTGTTTTGGGTTACCCATTTAAAGCTTCCCTTCAACCTTCTGAATAACTTTTCAGTTATTCAGTTGCTTCTCACTGTTCTCAAAATGATTAAATTTCTTGTATTTTTTTTTACTCTTCTCAAAATATCTCTTATAAGGACATGTTAAATCTGTGTAAATCTTTAGAGCCTGTAGCTCATGGTCACATAAATATTCCATTTTTCTCTATCTCCTGATTGTCTGAATTGAAGGAAGAGAGCTAGCATGGTTTGAATACTGATGATGTGTCAGGCAGTCAAGAACTTTACAAAGATAAATTTGGCCAATTGTCACCATGACCCAATGGACCTGATATCATTAATCCCTTCTTAGAGATGACAAAGCTCACAGAGAATGGGCTGTCCCACTAGAAACCGTACATGAAAGTCCAGTGACCCTGTCATAGGGCATATATTCACCACAGAGAGAGAGAGAGAGAGAGAGAGAGAGAGAGAGAGATATTCCTGTATACATGCATAATTCTTGTTACCATATACATTCGTAATAAATATATATGATATAAATTTTATATGTGCATCTGTACTTATATGTAAGTCTTAGTTTATAAACTTTTATAAATATCAGTTTTTACAATTCATTTATTTACAAAACTTTAGTAGAGGGGGGGGTTTATTTGCTGACAGATGGTCTGCTTGGGAATAGAAGTAGAAAATAAGGCCTCTTTGGACATGTGACATTGTTATCATCTTTATTTTGTGAATTCAAAGCCGAACCTCTACGAGACTCACTTTCCATAATGACAATCATAATAGTGAGATGATACAGCAACAAAATGTGTAATATAATCAATAAATATATTATTTGGGCTGGAAAGATGGTTCAGCAGTTAAGAGCACAGGCTGTTCTTGCAGGGCTTGGGTTCAGTACCCAGCACTCACAGGGAGACTCACAGCTGACTGTAACTGCAGTTCATGGGAATCTGACGCATTCTTTTGGCCTCTTTGGCAGGCACTGCACACAGGTGGTAGACATACACACATTCAGGGAACCATACACATAAACCTTTTGAATTAAATTTAAAACTTAAAATGCCAACTCCATATGAAGCTAAGCAAGCCAAGCCACTGTCTGCTTGCCATTGCACAGCTGTGGAGTGCTGAGTTTAGTTATGTGAATATGTCTTATATGACTCATGTGTTTGATATCCTCACTGCTCAGAGACTTCCTGGCGAGTGTTTGCAATGTTGCTTAGAAGGATTTCATTCAGGAAGAGGTTCTTATTGGGAATCTGTCCTAATGCAAGGTGGGCAAAGTGTTGTAAGTGTGTTTTGTTAACTGCCTATCAACCTCTGCAGTCCCTGGAAGGCTTGAATCATCAAGATACATAAGTCTAAGACATGGGTCAGAGGAGGGGGAACAGCAGCAATGCACAGTTCTCTGGGATGTAGGACTGGCAAAACTGAGATGGTCTCTCTCAGGACAGGCACTTGTTTTGGGTATATAATTTGGTATCTTTAAAAAAATCAGTAGCTGGTTTTGTAAACCTATATATAAATTAGCAAAATACCTTTCTCAAAAATGAAGACTAATTATGCGTAAGTCTCAGTCCTGACCACAGAATCCATTTACAACACAAATGGAATTGCACGTGCAATTCATAAACACTATATTTGAAAGAGTTTGGAGGATTCCCTGGGAACCAGGGGACCACTGAAGCCAGGAAAGCAAGCAGGCTCCCTGAAGATTCTCATCTCTCTCCCCTCCTCCAAATCCAACTCACCTGTCTTATTCTTAGCTCTGTAGCAGACCACCTGTTGCAGCTTCTCTTCCATTCCTGCCCTCACCTCCAATGGATCACACACATATCTTCCCTTCCAACTTCCTTCCCCCAACCATTGCTTTATTCCAGCTCCCAAGTGCAGCAGCCATTCCCTGAGAACCCACAGGGCACCCTCATCCAGACCCATAGGTAGCCTAACTGCAGATCTGCATCTTTCCATCCTCTCCTCCAAACCCAAACACCCACTCTCACCCCATCTCTACAACAGACCACCTGCTTCAGCTTTCCCATTTTTCTGCCCTCATTTCCCAGAGATCTTCTCCAATCTTCATTGTCATTCCGCATCTCCCAGAAAGCTCAGATTGCTGTTGGGTACCAAGCCAGAAGTATATGCTTCCTTACCAGAAGGTGAGATCATCATTGGTTCCTGGGTGGAAAATGATGAAACACAGAATGAGGTCTGTGTAACAGTATACCCAGTCTGGCCTCAAGGCAGGAGAATGGATTTTCTCCACCACAAAGTATTACAGCTCTGCGATAAACATGTACGAGAGAGAGAGAGAGAGAGAGAGAGAGAGAGAGAGAGAGAGAGAGAGAGAGAGAGAGACGGGGGGAGGGGGAGGGAGAGGAGGGGAGGGACAGGGGGAGGGAGAGAGAGACCTGTGCCTTGCATCATAAGGTCACAGCTGTTTTAGCTAAGCAACAGGCACCAGGACAGTTGGATGGCAGCAGCAGGGAGCTGGGAGCTTCTGGACAGAGTCACGTGGTGGTGATGGTAGAAGGCAAACTTGGCTTGGGCAAATCTGGCCACTGCTTCGGAACAGCCAACAACCCACTGCCACCGATGAGCACTGCTTCAGGCTGCGTGGAAGAAGGTGGTGGTTCTCACGGAAAAAAAACGGTGCAAGCACCTAGGTGACTGGCAGCTGTGAGCAAGACAGGAGCCTGACCAGCAGCAACAAGGTGCTGACAATGGCTGCAGGAGCCACACTGTCTGCAGTGCGCCTAGGCACGGGTTACAGAGATGGTTTGGGGGAAGGCAGCAGCAATAGAGGAGGGAGCTTTGTGCCATGAGTGCACCAAAGTGAGTGCTGGCTGCAGGCGACAGGAGCCTGCCTAGGTGGACAGACCCAGAAATGAATTCTTCAGGAGGGAAAAAAAAAACCCTTCGTTCCCAACTGCTATAGCCCAAAATAAACAGCGAATCTTTGATGAAGTAGATGGTGGAATGTTTTATTTTGTGAACAGGGACATTATAAACCTTGGACAGTGGGGGGCTTTGGGGTAAATGTATTTGATTGGCTCGGACTAGGATGCTGGTGATGCTCTGGTGACATGGGGAAGGATAATAAGTGACAGTTTCCTTGACTGACCACCTGTAGCTACCTTGGTGTCACCAGCTCCTGAGGCAGGTGCCAAAACAGGGAGATAGCTTTGTCCATATCTTTCTTCTCAGGATGAGATTTTTACATCTCAAGTGCTGAGATTTCTGGTTCTTGAACATGCTCCATCTCATTAGCCTCTTGCCAAATCCCCTGGAGGGACGGTCCAAAAGCCCCACACTTCATCAACACTTATCCTGTTTTTTTTTTTAACCTTATTTATTTTTTTCTTTTTATTTTTTTCTTCATTTTGCATCCTGATTGTATCTGCCTCCCTCCTCTCCACCTGTTCTCATCCTCCCACTCTCTCCCCCTTTTCACCTACCCCTTCTCCTCAGAAAATGGGAACTCCCCCCATCAACCTTTCCTGGCTCTTCAAGTCACATCAGGACTAAGAGCATCCTCTATCGATGAGGGCAGATAAGGCAGCCCATCTAGGGTAAGGTGTTTCAAACAGGCAACAGAGTCCATGTCAGAGACTGTCTCCACTCCACTTGCTAGGTAATCGACACGCCCATCAGTTACATATGTGTAGGGGGCCTAGGTGCAGCCATATATGCACTCTGGCTGATGTTTCAGTCTCTGTAAGACCCCAGGGGCCTAGACTAGTTGACTCTGTTGGTCTTCTTGTGAAGATCTTGTCTGCTCCAGGTCCCTCTATTCTTCCTCCCATTCTTCCACAAAAACTCCCTAAGCTCCACCTCCTGTTGTTTGACCGTGAGTCCCATCATCTGCTTCTATCCGGTGCTGTGTGGAGTCCTCTCAGAGGACTTATGCTAGGTTCCTATCTGTAGGCATATCAGAGAATCATTAATAGTGTCAGGAGTTAGCTCTCTTCCATGGGGTAGGTCTCAAGATCTGGCAGTCATTGGTTGGCCACTCCCCCAATCTCTGCTCCATATTTATTCTTATACATTTTGAATGAACAGTGAATTATGAGTCAAAAGTTTTGTGGGTGTGTTGATGTCCCTCTCCCTCTACTGTAATCCTGCCAGGCTAGGTGGTGGCCAATTTTGTTTCCATGTCCTCAGTTGCTAGGTGTCTCACCTAGGGTCACCACCCTACCCACCCAGAAGAATACCCTTTTTCTGGTCTTTCACTTGTTTCAGAGTTGCCCCACTATAGTTTTCTGTCCCAGGTCCCCAGACATAGGAAGTGGGTGAAGAAGGAGAACTAAGTTGGAGGAGGTATTAGGAGGGGAATGAAGGTGGGAATCATCTTGTATTTTTAGCCCCCAATTCCAGTAGGCATTCTCTGAGAACCTAGTAGCCAAGCCTGCCAGAGGAGAAAGTGTAAGAGCAAAGTAAGTAGGCTAGCTACAGATCTTCATTCTCTCTGCTATCTTCTTTATCCAATCCCCTAGTCCCATACAAGGTCTGTAACAGACCTAGTATGGCTTTTCCTCATTTTCTGCCACTATTCACAGGGATCTAAGCAGATCCTGGTGGGACACTCTGCTTTCCTCCCTCCTGTGGATGGAGGAAATTCAGTCATGCCCCCAAGCCCATCCCAATTCCCAAGTGTCAGTTTCCAATACTTAGAAACAAATTTTATGTGAAACCTCCAATGGATAGATATAGTGATCTCAGAAGAATTTCTTCTAGGCCACACACAGTCACCACACTTTTCTAAGAACAAGAGAGGGTAACAGAAACCAAAGAACAAAACACCAACCCAACAAAGACAACCAGTACCTAGAATTAGAATCTTCTTAAACCCAGATGCCTGGAGGCCAGTATAAAAAAAATATGATAATAATACATCTCTACTAGAGACCAGCAATCTTACCACTGCAGGCCCAGAGTATTGCAACATAAATGAAACATAAGACAAAGATTTTTATGAATATGATAGATAGAGGCTCTTAAAGAGGAAATGAAGTGATTCGTTAGAGAAATATATGAAAACACAAAGAGTGGAAGGAAATGAATAAACAATTCAAGACCTGAAAGTGGAACTCTAGAAATCAAAGCTTTAGGAACTCGAATAGGAACCTTAGAGGCAAGCCTCAGCAACAGAATACAAGAGATGGAAGAGAGACTCTCGGCCATTAAAGTATGATAGAAAAAAATGGATACCCCGATCAAAGAAAATATTAAATCTAAGAAACTGCTGCTACAAAACATCCAGAAAATCTAGGACACTATGAAAAGACTGAATCTAAGAATAATAGGAATTCAGGAAGGAGAAAAAAAAAAAACAGGTCAAAGGCACAGAAAACATTTTCAACAAAATCATAGAAAAAAGTTTTCCTAACTTAACGAAAGAGAAGCCTATGGAGGTATAAGAAGCTTACAGAACACCAAAAAGACTGGATCATAAAGGAAAGTCCTTTAGAACATAGTAATCAAAACACTAAACAAAACAAAGAAAGAATATTCAAAGTTACAAGGGAATAAGACCAAGTAATATATAAAGGCAGACCTATTGGAATAATATCTGACTTCTCAATGGAGACTTTTAAAGGCAGAAGGGACTGGGCAGATGTGATGCAGACTCTAAGAGACCACACATGCCATCCCAGACTCCTATAACAAGTAAAAATTTCAATCACAATATATGGAGAAAATAAGACATTCCATGATAAAACTATAGTTAAGCAACATCATTGCACAAACTTGGTCCTACAGAAGGCCCTGTAAGGAAAATTCCAATCTAAAGAGGTTAACTCTTCTCAAGAAAACACGAGGAATAAATAATTCCAGGCCAGGAATTCAGAAGAGGGGAAACAGACACACACACACACACACACACACACACACACACACACACACACACACACACACA
>CAJQZJ010031840.1:950787-1004541 GCA_907164525.1 Lophiomys imhausi
TGTGTGTGTGTGTGTGTGTGTGTGTGTGTGTGTGTGGTGTGTGTGGTGTGTGTGTTCTATATACAAATTCTACAGGACACTAGTCTATCAAATTAGATGTTTACCCTACTCCAAAATATTTCATCTTAACATAACTAATAGTGTCTATGATCACACCCTTTCTGATTAGTTCACATTCTAGGGTGCTGAGGTCAGGACTTCAATGTAAGAATTTGAGGAAAGACCCAATGAAATCTGTAACACGGCCAAAAAGGAGCACAACAGAGCTGTACTTTTAAAGAGACACACTCTCAAAATTTAAAAATGGCAATAGAAGTGAGGGATTAGATTTGAAGAGACTCTAGAGCCATCCTCAAGGACAGCAGGTTGAGGTGCGTCCTCAAATGCCCTGGGAAACATTTATCACTAATGATAGGATAAATAATTATGAACATGAAGATGATTCATTGAACAAACTTAAGCTTATTTCTCTGTGACTTAACGTATTAGCTATTTTAATAAGGTAAGGTGTTTTTTTAGATGCACAAAGATAAGAAAGCATATGCAGATACTCCATACGTTTTTGTGACAAAGATTTTTTTAAGCAATCAGCAATTAAAAACTAACATTGGAGAAGTGGTCATACTCACTACACCCGTGTTCTACCTGGCTTCTGGCAATCTCTGAGCTCCCTTTTATTTTTGTCATTTGCAGCTGCATAATCACTGTTTCCTAAATTTAGTGTCTGTTAAGCAAGGAAGGTACAGATGAGCACCACGAAGGTAAACCACTGAGGACATGAGAATATTCAGGAAGCAAGTGACAGCTTGTAAATGCAATGGTCACCAGGCAGAAAGTGGGGTTGTCACTTGGGAAATCAAGGTTCCAAGAGAAGCAGAGGCCAAGGCCTATTCCCTGGTCAGCATCCAATCTCTGTAGGAAGGGGACTCTTCCTCTCTCTTCATTCCCAGCTTAGAAAGCTCATGGCTTTCCAGCATACCTCTGGTTGCAGTGTTCACTCACCCAATGTCTATTGAACCAATGGATATGCTCAAAGCCTCAAAGCATCCTTCCTGGCAGCTTTCCCAAGTTACTTGAACTTAATTTGCCTTCCTCTGACATTCTGCAAGCATTGCCTGGATCATACCGCTTGGCTTTTGCATATGCGGTGGATTTCACTGGTATCCAATGTTCCTGATGAGTGAGACTATAAATTCTCCCTAAACATTTGCTAATAATAGCCCATCAATCTCCAAGGGCACTTAGCACAAGGCTAGAGACAAAGAAGTTGCTTGATAAGATATACAATGCAGGAAGGAAAAGTGTGCAACTCGTAGGACTTCTATAGCATCACGCTTGCATGTCCCAATGATACATACAAAATAGCAGCTACACTGAACGTAAAGAATTACTTGAAAATATAAAAACTGCATAATATTCATGATGACCTCAATCATAATTGCTAAAATAATCCCCAAATGCAAGGAATGCACTAAACAAACTCTCAGTCAAAGGAACTTATCTTGCCTCTAAGCAGAATAGAGCTGTCCCAGACAAGAAATAACATCTAATGGCAAGCCAACAAATACCATCTACATATTTATAAAAAATGATGGTTCAGATATTAGAGAGATTGGGAGCCAATTTATTTACATAAATGACTTCACTTTGCCTAGTGAATAGCCCTTTCTGAACTATTCTTAAAATTATTTAATGAAATTCAGAAGGAAAGTTTATTTCCATTTGAGCTACAAATTAATGTCATTTGCAGACTGTAGAATAGTCTGAGTTGTTAAGTTGAAATTGCCAGTCTTAGGCTAATTTTCTGTGAAGATGTATCAGTGCTTCTAAGTCTTCAGCATCGTACTGTCTGACATTAACTATTAATTTGTCAGCCTGATGCACTGCATTAAAGTTAAAAATAATTTATTTGAGAGGGCATTTACTTTTATGGACTTTAAAAATAAGTGGCATTAATCTATCCAGTTAATGTCAAGAATTTAGATCATAAAAATCCTGAATGTCAGCTTTGTAATCTCATAAATCACTCTTGTAATTTGTGATTGAGGGAAGATATAATAATAATTTAGCAAAAATATGCATTCTATAATAATTTTCTTCAGAAAACTTGCATATCTACAACTCAATAAAGGAAGGTGAAAATAAACTCAACAGCTCCTGCCAAATGTCTGTCTGTCTGTCTGTCTGTATTAGGAATATCCCCTCATTCAAATATGCCTTTGACACACTCTGACCTCTGCGGTGCATTCACTAGTCATGATAGAATAATTCTCTATCATGATAGAATTATTCTATCATGACTATAAAATAAAACTGGCAATTTATTTTCATCTAAGTTTATTAGCGTTTCCCCCATCTCTAGCACTTGGACTCCCCTTATCTATTTATTTCCAAGGCACAGTTTTTAAAAATTATTTATATTACAAAAGACAAAATCCATGTCTCTTATTGAGTATCATCACAGGGACAGAAAAAAAAAAAACTGGGTCAAAGTCAAGTTCTATTACATACAGTTGAAACTCAACCTTCTAAGCCTGCTTCCCACTAAGGACACGAACCCTTGGTGTTTCAACAATCATAGCAAGTTCTTGGTCCTAGTTTCATGATAAATAAATGAATAGCCATTGTCATCTCCCCTATATTCCCTGGGTGCCTTTTTCTTTCCTTTTTCCTAAACCTTCCTTCTGCATTACTACTTACTTCCTTTTTCCACTCCCATTTCTCTAAGCAGTCCCCTTCCCTCTGACCTTTCCTGGGTTACTCCTTCATGCCTCTGTGTTATTCCTTACCCTTTTATTGTGGTGATGTCTCTTCTTCCTGCATCAACTCTAATGCTTCAGGAAAAGTTTCCTGCTCCACACTCCCAAGGCCCAGTTCATCCTTTCATTTACAATCACAGAAAACCACTCATTCTTCCTGTTCTGTAAGCACAGTCAACAATAAAGGATTAAAGTAGGTAAAGTGAACTATTTGCAAAGTACAGTCTAGGCAATGGAATTTAACAAAGGAAACAGTATGTCTGTACCTTCAACTCACTTAGAAACAGGTGGGATGACTCTAGCTAGCTATGCCATTTGTGTGACCATAATGACTGCTCTGGCAAATGCCACATCACCATAGAAACACTGCTTCCAAATACAGATTTATGATTTCACTAACGAAATATGTGAACTATTAAGTAATGTCCCCAGAGTTGTTCTGCGCCCTGACCAGAGAGAGAGAGATAAGGAAGATCATTTGATTTTCACTGCTACCCTCACCCAAGGTGAGAGGGTCTATACCTAAGCACAATAAGAAATTCCCCCACCTATTTCCAAGGTCAGCTGAGGTGGCATGTTCCCAGATGCATCATGAAGAAGGAAGAAAACAGACTAACCAAGGGCAGTGAATTAAAATAAAGCAAAGGTGGAAAAGGAAACATATGAACAGACATTGTTTTGAAGAGCTCATCCCATGGTATCTTGCCTGGTCCCTTTCCTACCTAGCTATTATTTTGACCAGACTTAGAAAGCATTTACCTATCTAAATCAGCATTTCAAATAAGTGGCTCTGCAGGGCTGGAGAGATGAGGGTTCAGTGTTTATGAGCACAGGCTGTTTTTGCAGAGCATCTGAGTTCAGTTGCCAGCAACCACATGGTGCTCACAACCATCTGTAACTCCAGCTCCAGCAGATTTGATGCCCTTTTCTGACCTCCTGAAGCATTACACACACATGGTATACATACAAATGTGTATGCACATAAAGATTAAAAATGAAAAAGGAATAAGTGGCTATGTTCTATTTTATCTAGAAACATGGCAAACTTAAGAAGCAGATCCACTCTCACCATCTTCAATCAGCTGAGACCCCTTTCCAGTTGTTACATTACATCATAACTGGTTCTCATGGAAAAAGTTTAGGACTCACTAGAGTTTGCAACAATGCCTGGCATCCTTCTCCTTCTCTTTAATGTTTCCCTGTGAAGAACTGTCCCTGTGAAGGCTGTGTTCATGCTCATGCAGGCCTCTCAGTGATGATATGAATATGAAACATACACATAGCTAGTGCACTTTGCCTATTCCATTTATTCTAAGTAATCTCCCACAAAAGACTACCTGCCTCATGAGATTTTCATGTTGTTAGCTATATGATTAATTAACAAAATGACTCAGTAAAGTAAAGTATGTCACAAAAATACCAATTCTAGTTCTTTGGGGGTGGTTTTTGTTCTTGTTCTTCATTGGCAATTGAACTCAGGGCTACATGCACAATAGGCACACTCACTAATGGAACCACTTCCCCAGCTTACAATTCTGGTTTTATTTTTTGTCAGAATAGATTGTCCTTGTGTTTTAGAATACACAGCATCAAGAACTACTATGTCTCTCTTTAAGGGATAGATAATATTTTTTTCTTCTCACATATTAAGGAGAAGCAGAGCTGGCATCTCTCAGGTTTAAACTCAAGTTACAGAACCAGAGACCTGGTAGCAGGTAGGTGTGACTTGTTATACTATACTTTTCTTACTTCCAACCTATGAAGGATAAAAAAGCAGCATATAAAAATCTTGAGCTTTGCCGGGCGGTGGTGGCGCACGCCTTTAATCCCAGCACTTGGGAGGCAGAGGCAGGCGGATCTTTGTGAGTTCAAGGCCAGCCTGGTCTACAAAGTGAGTCCAGGACAGCCAAGGATACACAGAGAAACCCTGTCTCGAAAAACAAAAAAAAACACAAAAAAAAAAAAAATCTTGAGCTTCACATTTCTACTGGTGGAAATCAAAGCAGCTATGAGCTGTTTGATCAGTTCAGAGAAAGGACTCAATATTTAAGGTTGGCTTTTTCTGGCTTAAAATGCACATTAACAAAAGCAATAGGTCATTTTGTTGTTTTTGTTTGTTTGTTTGTTTTTTTATCAACAGACAAGGCATAGTCTTCTAAGGACAGGACAGAATGTCTAAATTCTGATTCAAATAATAACATTCATTTACCCACCCTTTATAATCACAGAGAATGTCCCTATTCTTTATCACAGCCAATCTCCATTACTAGAGTATGGAATACACACACATACCTACACACACACACACACACACACACACACACACACACACACAATAATGAAAGAGAGAGAGAAAGAGAGAGAGAGAGAGAGAGAGAGAACAAATTTTGAAACATTTTCTGGTGTGTTATCCCTTTCCTGTAAAGTAACTTATTTTTGTGCTCCTAGAACTATTGAAACTAATGATATGATTTGTTTTGTTTGTTTCCTAAAAGGAGAGATGTAAACAAACCACTTGAATATAAGAAGTTCCCAAGATAGAGAAAAGGCAGATATTACCAGGGCTGGGGATAGGTCCTATCAGGAGGATGGGTTTGGAGCTCACAAGGTAAATGTAAAGGTCTCCTAAGTGTATCATCAGAAAAGCCACAGTACACACCTACCATCCTGGACCTGAGAGTACAAAGAGGCATTGAAGGCAAAAGAGCTATGGCTATTCTCTATATAGAAGCCACATACCAGTATGCCCTCTCCCTGATGTAATAGTTGAGATGGAACAGTATGAGAGTGTAGAGGAGACAGAAGTGGAGAATTCAATATCTCTATATCATCCTTAGCTCCTGTTTTATGGATACATGAGCCAGTGATATGGGGAGGTAGCTAAGAGTTAATATCTAAATAGGATTGAGGTTGTGGGTGAGGTGTCCTGCCAGCAAAGACAGTGGGATGCACAGCCTCAGCAGGGACTGAATGGGTTGCTCCACTAAAATTCTAGAATTTTGAACACCAGAGTAGAAGCAAAGCAACTTTGTTGTAGGGTGGAGTTGGAGTTAATGACTCTAAGAAGTCAATGTGTGAAAAAGATATAGAGTCAAGACATACTGGCCAGTGATATTTTATCAGCAGATGAAGCAAGGATGAAAGCAGTGCCCAGAGGCACCCACTGTATCTCAGGAAGAAGTCATTAAGCACCCACAGAGAAGAGAATCTTGCAGAACTGTTGCTGTTCACCAATGGCACAGAGTTACCGTAAATAAGTTGGAAGAAGAAGAGCTTGCTGTGGCTAGGGAGGCAGCCATCATCACATGTGTTTCGGCTGAGAGCAAAGGCAGGTAGAGGAGTAAGTAGTACAGCTGATTAGAGGGAAAAGGAAAGTCTTCGAAGTATGAAAGGAATGGGGCTGTTGTCCTGGGGAAGCTACAGGTAGGCTGACAAGAAATGGATCAACCCTGTGGAATTTGTTATGATACATATGTTTGGCACACTTTAGGTTGATCCTCTGGTTAAAAACAGATACACAAATTAAGGTGCCTCTCAGTTATTAATTGATTGACAGAAGATATCATAGGCTCCTGGGTTGCTAATAGAGAAAAAAAAATCTATCTCATAAATCTTATCTACAGCAGGGAACTTTCCTGAGTGTTTATTGCAGTCTGAGTTCTGGATTAATATAGGGGCTGGTCAATGCCCGCTTGTATGCTCAGTTTCTCATGGGCACAAATGTCTTCTGTCACTTAAGTGGTGTGTTGGAAAGGAAGATTCTGAGGAAATCTCAAGAGAAGGTGAAGAGCTGCTTTGGAAGTTTCAGAGTTTGAATTGATTATTCAATCAGAAATAGAAATGAGTAAACCAGGAGGAGGAAAAGATAGCCTGGGAGAGAACAATTAACCTAATGGCAAGATTAGTCTTCAACTTGTTTCTGCTAGTAACAGAGTTGATAGAACCAAAGCAAGGAGAAATTGGATTCCCCAAGCTTGGAATGTGTGAATTTTTACCCTGTTTACATGATTATTACATATAATTTACAAATGAGGAATCTGACACTAAGAAATATTCAAAACAATAACCATCATCAAAATCAACATTTCAATGTGTTATTTTGAAGGAATCTCCTAGGTTCTGCCCAAGACACTTAGACAGAGAAAATGGAAGATATGGTACCTGAGGCCAAGCTCCATGCAAACAAATCAAACCCCATAAATTACTGTCATTTGGTAATGTGAGGAAAACACCTGATCATTCCTACAGAAACTAAGGGGTATGTTTCCTAGTATTATCAAAATTCAGATATTTTGGTCCATTGTTCCTATAAGAACAAACACATGGCAGCCAGAGTTCTCAATGTATGAAATCCTCAATATAAAGTACAAACATGTTGGGATTAGGTGGTACAAACTGAATTAGACCTTTGCTCAGGAAAGTTTTAATTACAATTCAATACCAGAAGGGAGCTGTTGGAGATTTCATGTTCACACACCGCCTAAGGCTACTCCTTCCCAACCCCACCTCTGTAGCTCCACCTGTTCTCTCTGGCTTCATGTGCCAAAAGCATGGAGCAGAGGTTAGGTTAAGTAAAAGAAGGCAAATTGCCATGGGCCTGCTGTGATTAGTTAGCCCATAAATGAGGATGAAAAAGCACCTTTGTGTATGAGAATAGCAAATGACTTCTTATTGTGAATGTTGATAACACACTTTGAATATCAAATAATTAAGGTTCATTTTAAACACATCACTGGAATTCTAATCCTTTAAAGGTTCTCTTAAGCCACCCTCCACTCTGACAGCCACATTTTCAAATGTCCTAATACAGAAAGTGACTATGTCTCCTACATTCTATATTGATGTTACAACAGAGAATCAGAATGATTCTGGGGTGGTTTTTCTTCACACAATAATGTCCTATTGCTTTGGAAAATAATGACTCTCAATTATTCTAGTGCAAGATGTATTCATCTTAGCACATTATCTAAATTTGTGTAGGTATTACAGGGTTTTATGCAGTTCCTGCTAAGGACAAAAAATGCTCCAATTTTTCTCAATTATGCTTTTTTTGTATTACTTTGTATATGTAAATGGTATTTCCACACTCCTCTTATTCATTACAAAATAGGTATCATGTTGCTCTTAAACATAATGGACATTGATGAGCATACATAGTTTTTGTTACATTGGACAAGTCTTCCTATTTGTTTTTAAGCCCTTCCAGGTCTGTTTCTCCTTCTACAACATAAAGATAAAGCTCTTAGGCAACAGGACATAGAACAGTTAAAGGATGGAAATGTGCATGCAGGGAAAGGAAACTACCTTTGGATTCATGAATAGAAGATCGAGAGATGAAAGTAGATTTATCCAAACAAATCTCAACAAAGATACATAGAGACATAGTATTTTAGAATACTTCACAAAGGCATTTTCTTAAAATATTGGATGCTGCAAACTCATTGTATGAAAATAATCAGTAGTTTCACAAATTATTATAGTTTCATTATATGGAAACTCACAAGCTATTAAGCAATCCTGTTGAAAGAAGGAAATGGTCTGTTACAGTAGGAAAAGGTGTAGGGTGCATGGGGTCAGCAGGAGGAGTATGAAGGAATAATTTGTTCTTGTTGTGGATTCTTTTTGTTTCAAAATCAGAGTGCAAAGTCTATGTTCCTGTTCATAAGTAAACATTAAAAACAAAAACAAAATCAGAGTGCAAAGTCTATGTTCCTGTTCATAAAAAACATTATAAAACACAAAAACAAAATCAGAGTGCAATGGGATAATAAATTAGTAGAAAAATTTTACTAATCACTATGGTTTCTCTCTAAGAACACCAATTAGAATTGTTTTGTTTTTATCTCCCTGAAGTGGTTTTACTTTGGGGAGTAATTGTTCATTTGGGAAACAGGGTGATAGATCCTTGTCCCAGATTACTTTTCACATCATCCCTCTAAGCCAAGGCACATTTTGGATGTCCTAGTATCTGGGTATCATTTCATTATTATTTAATGCATTTTTTATTTCAAACTCTTCTCCCCTCCTCAACTTTCCTAAATCCTCAAATATTTCCCTAAGTTAAGCACTTCTTTGAATCATTTTTTCTAATGACAAGCATGGCATGATGATATGGACTGTTGTTTGAAAGGAGTGTGTGCATAGTCTTGTGTGTCTGAAATATAAAAAAAAATTCAGTGTATTTACTTAATAAACATAAAAGTAACTTAAAATTCCAGGGGAAAAGCAGATGTCAGTGATTTCTGCCTAACTATGAAAGGTTGGTCTACATTTCTCTCCATACTTGGATGATTAAAGTTGACCTGTTGCATCTATTGTATGGAATAAAGGGTAACCTAGCCTGATGTATAAACAAAATTTTAACCTAGCCTGAGCATAGATTTGTAAACAAGCACTATATCAGACATTAACAACAATTAAACTTTAGCCAATCACAAGTTGCCAAACAATCAGATCAAGTTTATATAAGTCTATTGTTAACTACAGTTACTTAGGTTGTTTCTACATGGCAATTATTTTTCTCTAGCTATAAATTTTGCCTTTACATTTAGTAGAGTAGGACATTCTGTACCAACATTCCTTAGAATACTAACCAATTCTAGAATCTTTGTCTTGTTTCAGAAAAAAACTTTTAACCTGGAGATGGCTCGAGATTAAGAGCACTGGCTGCTCTTGCAAAGGACCTGGGTTTGATTCTTAGCCCCATATGACAGCTCACAACCATCTGTAGCTCTAGTTCTAGGGGACCTGATGTCCTCTTCTGGCCTTCTCAGATACTGTATGAACATGGTATATATACAGCCACGCAGGCACATAAAATATAAAACAACAACAGAAACCCAAACAATCATAGAGACATAGCTCTATTAATGCAAAAAATAGAAAAATTGATCCTTTTATTTTCTGAAGGTGTACACCCTGCACCTTAGCCATCTAAAGAAACCATTGCACAAGCATATAGTGGGACAAAGATGTCCAATATAGTATTTCTTGGTGGGGGGGGGTGGTAACCAGGGGCCTAGGTGCCCATCACTAGTTGAATGTATAAAGACTTGTTTAAAGAGTAGAATAGAGATGGATGGATGGGAACTGTATAGTGAATGAGCACATCTTGCTGCATTTTCCAGTCAAAGTGAGTTTTGCCTGGGTTGTTTCATTTTACTCACTGACACCTTCCTCCAAGTAAGCTCTGTGTCTTGCAATGACTGAAACACCTTAGGAATCATTTCACACTTCTTTTTGCAATTCCCCATTCTCAATAGGGAAATGATAAGGCCTTAAAACAACACATCAGCATTCCCTCTTAGGGTTATGAGCTTCCCTTCCTTTGACTAAATTCTGTATTCCTTTCTTAAACAGTATGTTCGCACCTTCCTCCTTCATTCAATTCTGCACTGATGAAATTAAGATTTAATTTCTTGTCTGACATGTATGTAGTAACTCTTCTAGGAACTGAAACATAACCATGAAATGAAAGTTGAGTGCTTCCTCCCTCTAAGAAGGTACAAACTAAGAAGAACTTTTGATGTAATCAAATAGAGGAGTCAAATGTGCTCCTAGAAAAGAGTAATGAACTTCCATTCACTTTTCATTGGTCACAAAATACATGGGAAAAGTCAATTTAACATCAGAAAGGTTTGTTCGTGTTCTATGGTTCCAGAGATTTTAGTGTGCAGTAAGGAACTTCATTGGCTGGGGACCATGTGAGGCATGACATCAAGACAAGGAGTGTGCAATGGAACGACTCTGTTCATCTCCTTCTAGCCATGGAGCAGAGATAGAGAAAGCACAAAGCTGAGGAAGAGGGTACTAATATCCCCTTCACAGGCACACCACCAATAATGTAGCTGTCTTTTATTGGACTCCCTCTCTTGAAAGACACACCATTTCCCCAAAGCACCTTAGGTTGGTGGCAGTTGAGCCTTGAACGCTATCACATTTGGTATGAAACTTTGAAATAATACAGATAAATAGAAACTTCTGGAAGCATCCAGGTGGGCTATGAATGAAACATTTTACATGACTTTCCAATGCATTCCCAATTACTTGGGGATGAGTAAGTAACTGACTCATGGTAAATGGGATAAAAGAAAGAGCCTCAGCCATTGCTGCAAAAAGAAATTTACTTACATGAAGTGTATCTTCTTAAAACATAAGGCAGAGGGGAGTGTGCTGGAACCCAGGATCCTTTTCTTTGGGCATCTGACTTAACTGCTGTTCTCCCCCACCTCTTGCTAACATTTAATATATTCTGAAAAAAAGTTAAGTGGCAGAAAAATTTGCAAATGCTAAGGTCCTGTATTCAGCCATTGTCTTTCAAATTAAAAAAAAAAAAAGAAAACTCTTGCTCTAGATTTCTTCTCTATTCCCCCCATTCTTCTTGGTTTTCCATTACTCTTACAAGGATATTTCCTCATTGAAAGGCTATTAAATATTTTCTTTTTAATTTTTTCTTACATCTCAGAAGATGGCTCTGAAACACTCAGTTTTTTATTTGTAGAATGGACACTTATCCTCTCCTTGTCTGGTTGTTGACAGAGCCTGGACACTGGGAAGTTTCCAACAATATTGGGCACTGCCCAGACAGAGGGGTCCTTGCTGCAGTGGTAACAGGGATGTCTGCACTACCATCTAGTCCCATCACATTGTCAAAACCAAGTCATATCACTGAGTCTATAAAAGATAATTTCACAGGCTGGGATCAGCATGTGCACTCAGTAAGTGTTTGTTGACAAGATAAATCAATATATTTGAGAATAAGTGGTTGGTTCTGGAGGCTGTTTTCTATAAAATTGACTGGCCTATTTATAGTGAGGTGATCTTTCTGGTCAGATTCCTCCTTGGAGGATTCTATTTTTATTTTAATTGAACAGCAGTTATAAAAGCTAATTGACTACCCACAATTTCAGGAAACTCTTCCCTCCTTCCATCAACCTCAGGGCCCAAGTGGTAAACAGTGCTCAGGGGTTCCCACCTAGACACAAGGCTCAGAAGAAGCAAATTCCAAGATGAATGCATCTGACCTGCCACACACAGACTTTGACTTTCTAAAATAAATAAATAAATGAATAAATAAATAAATGCAACTCAAGCAAGTCAGCAATTAATGCCATGAAAATCAGCTCAGCAGAAACTTAGTTAAAAAAAAAAAATATATATATATATATATATATATAGAGAGAGAGAGAGAGAGATAATGGAGTTATTGAAAGAATGGCTGGCCAAGGTCACTAGTTTTAAAAAGTTCTGTGCACTCTTTCATTTAAATGAAAGCAAAGATACAGGCCTTTGTGTTCTATGTAAACATAAACCTTCACTCAGGTACTTAGAACCAGATTCAATATTGCCCTAGTTTGTTTTCTGTTACTGTGATAACCACCAGAACCAAAGCATTGTGAGAGGAAAGGGTTTTATTTAGCTGTGGGGTTTGAATCAGAGATGAACCTGTTAAGCCCAGTTTACAAAACCATAAGACAAGCCAGGAAGACTCCAACTTGATGCAAAGGCAAAAGGATCTTTATTCAGGGTATGAGCCAAGGCAAGGACCACCTCACTGTTCCACGCAGGGAGCCAGTAAACAACAATGTCCAGACTGGAAAGCCTGAGGGTTTTAAGGGATTGTAAGGGAGGGGGTGGGCAGTTAGGGAGACAAAACATACAGAATCACATTTGGTCTTGTAAGATGAGCTCAGAGAGTCCTCTGATAATCCTGTTCTCAGGAGGAGAAGGAAACTCCCAGTCAATCGTTTCATGATTAACAAGCCACAAAACAATCTTTCAATCCTCTCAAGGGAATCCTCACAGTTTCCCAGAGGAGGTGTTTGAGATAGTTTATGGTCCAGGGTGGGGATTAGTCTTACCTGCGAATACCAAGAGGTTCATGACCTGGTCTGGGGTGGAGGTCAGTCCTCCTTGCGCATACCAAGAGCCTCACTGAGAGGGGCTCAGAAGGGCTATTAACCAGGTTGTATAAACATTAAGTTCTTTTGAGAGCTCTTTATCTATGACTCTGTCCAAATGGTCACTCAAGGCCTCTGAGGGAGGGAAAGATAGGTTTTCAGGCCTTGTTGTTGTTGTGTGGGTAAGAACTTAAGACAGGCCAGTATGAGAGACTGGAGTTTTTGTTCTTTCAAATCCCATAGGCTCTGGCATCTGAATGCTTGGTCCCCAGTTGATGGCCCTGTGGAGAGGTTTAGAAGGTATGGCCTCTAGGTTAGAAGAGGTTAGAAGAGGTGTGCCACTCATTGTAGACAGGCTTTGAGATTTAAAACCTCAAGTCATTTCTAGTTCATTCTCTATTTCATGGTCGTGGTTTAAGATGTAAGCTCTGAGTTTCTTGCTGACACATGGGGACGGAGTGCAGGGTTTTTCTCACCACCTTGATGAAGTGTGTAGCTAATTGGAAAGAGAAGAGAGAGCACAATGTGAACCCTGTCAGTCTAACCTGAACAATGAGCTTCAGGTTGTCTTATGTCTTTGCATTAGGCATTTTCTTCTGTCACTGTAATAAAACACCATGACCAAGGCACCTTACAGAAGGAAGAGTTTATTTGGGTTTGCGGCTCCAGACCATTAGAGACCATAACAGTGGGGAGAGAGGTAGCAGGCATGGCAGCTAGGGAAGAAGCTGTGGGCTCCCATTTAAACCTCAAGCACAAAGCAGAGAGTGCACTGGCTTGTGGCTTTGAAACCTCAAAGCCTGCCCCCAGTGACATACTTCCTCCAGTAAAGGTGCAACTCTCACACCTCCCCAAACAGGACCAAGGACCAAATATTCAAGTACCTGAGACTATATGGGAACATTCTGATTCAAACTGTCACAGATTTCAATCCACCACCCTTACCCCAGCCTCCTGTTGGCGCTGCGCCACCTTCTCAGGTATATTAGAATTAAATTTCAAACGCTAGTTAAACCACCAGATTTAAGATTTTTTTCTTTGTTACCACGTTTAAACCTTACCTAGCCTGGGGCCATGAGTAATTCTGCGGAAGCCAGCTCAGGCAAACTTTTCAAGGCTCAAGGAAGAGACCTGAGCAGAACCGTTGTGAGAAAGGCGGTGTCAGAGGAGGAGGGAGTTTAGTTTAGGTCTAATGTTCTCAAAGGAGGGGGGGGGAGTTTTAATGGCACAGAACAACAGAAAAAGCATACAAGGAGAATCCTCTCATGCTACCTGAGCCCTGATAAGTTATGAACCTTGGGTGTGCATACTAGTGGGATGTAGGAGGAATAAGGTCTGCCATTGAGCAGAAACAAGGCCCACTGTTAACTAGCACATGCATAGTTGACCTGAGAGACCTGCTCCCCTGCTCCAGTGTGCCTGAACACGCCCGGCCTGAGACCTGCCTGGAGATTGATGACACCCACACAGGGTAGTGAGACAGGAGCCAATGAGAAAGAGCAACATCACCCTGCCGTTTGGGAGCCAAGGGGACCCTGGGTGGAAGTTATAAAGGGAACCCTCTCTTTTTTAAATATATTAGTCTGCTTTTGCCTCTTACCGGACTCCCAGAATCTGGGTCGGTCGTTGAGTCCACGCCAGCACATCCCACCCCCAAGAGTAACAGTGGGATTTGTAAACAATGGTATTTTTTACTTAAATGGAACCTAGAAGGAGGAATTATGAGAAGCAGTGTGGATTAAAATGGCCAGTTTGCCACACAATTTTACCAGGGCAGAAATGGAAGATTCTTTAGAGAAAGACAAATCAGGGATTGGAGTGATGGCTTAGTAGGCAAAATGTGCTTGCCTTGCATGTACTGAAAGACTAAGCCCCCCATCCTGGCCTGAGCAAAAGTTTGTGAAATTCCAATGCCTTGTCCTGGCAGTGACCTTCACCATCACTCCCTTCTCCACTGCTGTTGCTAGGAAATGACTAACACAACCACCCAGCCCCAAGGTCTCCTTGAGGAAACACCAGCCCAGCCCCAGAGATAAGAAGCTCTCCGTGGAGAAACAGCAAGGGCCCCTCCTCCAGGAATTTACACCGATGTCTAAACTATTATGGAAGCCTACCCCAAAATGTGTATAACCCAAAGCTTTGCAAAGTTCGGGGTCACCTTGCCTCTCCCTCTGGTGTAGGCCACCCCACGTGTGTTGGTCATGCACATTGGATCAATAAATTCCTCCTGCTTTTTGAATCGATTCAATATTCAGTGTCTATTTCAGTGAGGTTCAGTGGGAAAATTAGGGCGTTATCTCCTCCGAAGGATGGGCCTTATAAAACGAGACCTTGAGTTCTATCCCCAGAACCCTCCAGATGTGATAGCGTGCAATTGTAATTCCAGCTCTACCAAGGCAGAGACAGGAGGATCCTGGGGGTTGTTGCTGGGTAGCAAGTCTATCCTAATTTGTGGCCTTGAGGACAATGAGAGATGGATAATGTTTCTGAGGAATGACACCCAAGGTTGTCCTCTGATTTACACACACACACACACACACACACACACACACACACACATACAAGCATGTACACATACATATAAATACATACACATACAAGCATGTACACATACATACAAATACACACACATACACATGAACACACAAGAAAGATAAATCAAGAAGGAAACACGATGTTTCTGGAAACTGGTTCTATAAGCAATTGAAGTTTTTATTATATACCAAATGCATATTATATATCAATTGATAATGACAAGCAAGGGAGAGGGGGAATCTGGTTCTCAGAATTGAGTATGAATCATTGCTGGGACCTCTGGTCTCCCAACACTCTTGGGCACTGAGTGGTATGAGACTGCCATGGGTAACCTTTGAGGAAAAAATATGGTCAAAATTACCTTCTTTTAGAAAAATGCAGTCTTGGGACAAATTAGAAAGATGGAATTGGAGATGAGTAGAATAGCCAGGAGGGGGAACTAGAGAGCCATACTTGTGTGAGATATCACAATTTGTATAAAATGTGGAAATCTGATTGGTAAGAAATGAATCTCTTCTCCCTTGGGATGCCTACCACCTTCATTTTTACTGTAGTTATGCCACTGATTCACACTGCATTATGGTTTTCTGTTTTTATGTTTGCTGTGGAAAAAGTCTTTCCAAACAGGTGTCTCTTTTTATGTGTGTTTCTCTAGGGGCAGAGTCAGCCAGACATAAGGAAGCATTGAGAAAATCTGAGGTTGGTGGAATAGGTAAGACATATGGTGAGGCTCCGGCCACGCAAGCAGCATCAGGGACAGAGGGAAACAGTTATCAGAGTGTGGTGACAGACTGAAGGGAAAGCTCAGCAGCAGTGACTACACCTAGCCTGAGAGGCAGGTTGAGAAGTATCCTGGCACATCAGCCTAGCTGGAGACACCACAAAAATGCAGATTGAGTTTGATCCTAACTCAGAGCCCACCACCTCCTCCTGCATCACCAGCTGTGGTTTGTACATGGGGTAGAGGACAAAAGAACTGGAGATCATAGAGAACAAAATGTGATTACATCATGCTATCATGAAAGTAGTATTCAAATCTAGGCTTAAAGGTACAAAGTCAGCAACGAGCCCTAGATACAGTTCAAGATGGAGAGATGTATTGAAACAGGACAAAACTATTGACACTTCTGCAAGACTAGTAATGATGCTTTTAGCTTTTTTGGATGTTGTTTTTGGTGGCAGGGTTTGGCTGTTTAGTCCAGGCTAGCCCCAAACTCATGATCCTCTTACCTCGCATTCCTTAGTGGGAATAATCCCGGCAGATGCTCCTGTACTTAACAAGGATCCCTCTAACTTCTGAGGTACCAGATTTGACGGGAAGCCTGCATCATATGCACACATATTTTGTCAATTCCAGCACCATTATAAAAGACCCTCAGAGAAGAGTACATGGAATATCCTGTGCATATGTGAATGAGAATTTTATGACCTAATGCAATAAATCATTAGAATCTCAAAGCAGAAACAAACGGAAAAAAACAGGAATTATAAATATGGTGCACAAAAGTATTAAAACCTCCCAAATAACACAGCATTGATAACTTTATAGAATAATCAATACCAATAGAATAAGAGTGCTGGAAATAATGAAATCACCCATAACAGGAGGGAAACCACAGTTTTCCAAGAAGATTAAAGTACAAACTTGTCTAGACCGTTAATAGAAATCATTTTGTTTTTCAGTTATATGGAAGATACATAGAATATTTCCAAATTTGATCAAATAATCCTAGGCATGACCTGGTAACAACAATGAGGCTTTCTCTACCATGAGAAATAGAGAAATCCAGGTTAGCTCTGGCTGATCTACCTGGAACATGTAGTGGCTTAGTGGAAAGATGATCTGTTCAAACAGGCATAAGCCTTGGAAAACAAACTCTAAAATACAATTGCTCAGCAATTCTTCTTCGTGAGAAGTCAAGCTGGGGAGTTTCCATGGTATACACTTCACCGTACAACCACATAAGCTACCTGTTGCTGTCCACACACATCCTTAGCCACTGATGGGGTCTAGGGCCTTGCCTTTCATACTAGGGTTAGTGTATAAATAACGTTGAGGAAATGCTTATAGAGATGACTTTAATTCTTGGGATGGAGCCACATCTCACAGTCTTAGAAACTGGGAAACATGAGACTATGATACCTTTTGCCTGTTTTATTATTGTAAACAATCTCATTTCCTCTCTAGCTACTAAACCATATAAGTACCAACTCATGCCCATGTACTTTCTGACAAAGAGTGAATGGTAAATAACAAAGGTTAGTGTAAAAATGATATTGAAACACTTATTTGTGTATTTTCCATATTCTACCAATATAGATGTGTTTAAGGAAGAGTTTATCTCGGGTTTGAATTCCATCTGGGCAGGCAGTAGCTGAATGCCATCTTTGTCACAGAGCAAAAGAGGTAAGTTGACCATAGGCTTCATCAGCCATAGTTTGTCTGATCCAAGATCCTGAGTAAGGAACCTTCATTGAAATGTTTGGCAGCAGCCAGTCCAATCTCCTTTGAAGAATATTATTTTAACAGGTTTAATTAAGGAAGGAAGACAAAGATTCTTCATGTGTTCCATGGGCTTGTCAAAGATAGGTTAGGGTTAGGACATGGTTTTAACTGTGGTATAAATGGTACTATTAATTTTGTCTACTAAAAATTCAATAACTAATGTTTTATTAGTTTCTCTTTCTCTCACACTTTGGCTTAAGAAATAAACTCCATGTGAGTTTTATTTATCACACTTTTCTGTGATTTATGGGCTAGCTTGAGACATTAGGAAAAGAAGTAGATCTAGTCTGATTAAAAAAACAAAAGACCCCAAAAAACAGCAGAGTTCAGGCCTCCAGCACAGACATCTCTTTGTTATCTTCAAATCCCATTTTCTTCTAACACCTGCAATTACACAAAACTTGTCATTATTGGAAAGTAAGTTTTCAGAATTCTAATGGGACATCAACTTCTCCAACAGATTATATTGGATTTGTCTATAAATGAGTACTCACTGTCTCTAGGCTATTTCCAATGGGAAATAACAATAAGGGAAAAACAAGTCTAGACTTCAGGCATACTTCACATCAAAACTTATATCTTAATTTGGGGCGTGGTGGGAAATAGTGCGTATCCCTACCTGCAACTACGCCTTGCCAGCAGCTTGACTCTATGCTATCTTTAAGGCTGTTTCTTAAACCCATGTGAACATTAAATAGCTCCATTTACCTCCTCCTGCTAATATTATTAAAAGGGTAATAAAGTTATTTTTATCTAATTAAAGAGGACTGTCAAGTTGTTATTATACACAGAAAGTCTACTACCTTGCTAACTGAATGGATATTCAGTGTATATCAATGACTGTGACAGACAGTCAGACCATATGGAGCCAGTTAAGGGGACTAGACATTCTATTTGTTTCTTGAACACCAACCTTAAAAAAAAAAATTAAGAATCTTATATAGGTGGGTCATTCTTTGTTGTTGCATATTCATTTATGGATCAAGGAGGTCAGAAGCTTAACTAAGGTTAAGGTCACAGGGAATATCCATCTTTGCAATTCTTCAGGCCAAAATTCTGCTAACCTAAGAATCTCTTCTGTCTGCTTACACATGCCTAGGGAACTCATATATTTGAATTTTTATCTTAAGTTCCTTTAAATCCAGACCCATTATTTCTCTCTTGGAATGAGAAATGGATCACATTTGTTTATAAGAATATGTTTCCTACATAAAAACAGTACAAATACAAAATACAGCACAGTAAAGGGTGGCATGTCTGAGAGGACCATATCTGGAGGGTATTCTGTTAGCCATTTTACGTCACTGCATCACTGTAACAAAACACCTGAATGAATCAACTTAAAGGAAGAAAGATATCTTTGGACATTTTAGTCCATGATTAGCTGACTTCAAATTCATCTCTTTTAAGCCTGTAGCAAGGCAGAAATGTAGTAAAAGGCACTGTAAAGAAATGACACTTATTCATGGTAATTAGGTAGCAGTTTGCATCTATCCCTCTAAAAATGAAATGGGCAAGAAGAAGGGAGAAAACAAGGTATGTTGTATATGCACAGTGGATTAATAATTTCAGTAGAAAAGTAGAAACTCTGAGACCCCTGGTGGCAGCAAGAGGATTTGGTAGCCTCAGAATTAAACCTTCTTCAGATTTGGAAATGCCCTCATAAATTGCAGGTGTAACAGTTATAATCCCAACAGGCTGTGGTGTCTCAACAGGTCTGCTGAGAGTGAGTATGTTGCAGAATGCAGGTCCCCAATTGGAGAGAAAGGAGCAGCAGCTCCCCCCACCCTGTCTTAGATGGACTGAGGCTGCAATTGAGGATCTCTTGGACTGCAAGCACCTGCAAGGACAGATTCCTATCTGTAGGTGAGATGCAGAGTTGGAGGCTAAGGCAAGACCTTACCTACCTGCAGATGCAGGTCTAGTCTTGGAGGCTGAAGCAATGGGAGCAGAGCACTTTCCCTGCCAAAAGCAGACGCTTCAGGTGCAAGAGACTCCCGTGAATCAGTGTTGAAAACAACCTTCCCACTGTCATAAATGAGATGGTTGGGATCTTGGTCCTGTCTCCTTCTCTTCCTCCATTGACTTCTGCAGGGTTTCTAAATTATAAGATGCTAACTGGGCTCTGATTGGCTGAATGTGAGTATGCAAATAAGGTTCAAAATGGGACCAATCAGGGAAGAGCTTCCAAACCTTGGTTGAAAGCAGAATATTGAGCCCTCCAAAAGTTGTCAGAAATTCACACTCAGATCTGCAGGTGTTTGCCTCTGCTTTAGTAGAAAAAAGAGCAGATGTTTGTGTAAAAGTTTACCTGTGTTTTTTAGTTGCTATGGTGATATTTGTAGGCTGCCACATGTCTCCTCCCTATCAATTTTGATGAACAGGGAAGTTTACAAAGTTGGTTTTGGTTTCTTTTTATGTCTTTTGTGACTGATACCTTGCTGAGGCCAGGTTATCAGATAGCTGTTAACAGCTATCAACAGTTTGTTCTTTGTGGCCCCTTTGTCCCTTGGGCTTAGGACCCTCAGCTTTCAGAAAGATCCATATCAGAGAACCCCATCTATTTGTAACACTTAGAAAAAGGCTCCTGTCCCTATTGGTTACTACTTAAATAACCTGGGGGATGAGGTGAGGTGGTGATTATGGATCTTGTAAATTTTAGAAACTTCCTAAGACTTGCCAGTTGAGTTTATTTGCTGGGCCTTTTTTTTTTTTTTTTTAATTCCCTCAGTCTTAATTGCCTTCTTGTAGAAGGAAATTATTCAAACAAGAAAGAGATATCTATGCAACAGGTAAGCAACCAAGGCTTAGACACACACACACACACACACACACACAACTTATAGAAACATCTCTGGCTCAATGGAGTACAATTTTACATTTTGTTGCTTAGAATGAGTTGTCCAAGCTGCATGTCTGGTTTATCACATACCAAAGCCATTTTTCAAACTTTTATGTCATTAAAAATGTGTCAGATCTGATCTGCTGCTATTGTCAACACTACTTAAGAGGAACATAATTCTAATTTCTGGTACCTCCATTGGTAATTTGTGCAGCGAATTTTCTTTTAAGACACCCCTGAAGGTTGATTAAAACAGACACATTTACAGGCCTTTGGAATGAGCTGGAAAAAATTAGATAAAGAAAGAGGCCTCTCCTCACCACTCTGCTATAGGAGTTTGGCAGGGATTGAAGGAAAATGTTTGTGTTCTCCACAGCAGAATCACTCAAGTCATTATGGGCACATCAGGTTGCACTATAGAAGGAATTGTATAATTCCACTAGATGGGGGTTTAATCACATCACACCTGCTTTCTTCTTTGTGAAAAATAACAATCACAAAGCTATGACTCCTGAGCATGTTTAACCAGGAACACCTAGCATCAAAATAATTAATTAAAAATTTAAAAAGCAGATTTTTGTCTCAGCTCACTACCTTCAGCACATATTAGGCTACCACCCTTAGGGGGAGAACATCAAATGTATATTCAGAAACAGTTCCACAGGCAATCCCTATGTGTGTAATTAGTTGAAATTTGTGAAAGTAAGTGAAAACAGCAATAATCATATTACATCTGACACTGAATGAATACACTCCATCTTCCCAGTTACTATTGCCACCCTCCTGTAAGCAGCCCTCACTACTCACCTGGGGTGCTGTCTTTACTCTCTCCTGCTATCCCCAGTTCTGTGTTTGTTTGTTTCCTCACCCCCACAGCCACAACAGCCAGAGCATCTAAAGGGGTTATTGTTTTCTGTGACTTTACTCCCCAAGGTCTGCTAATGACTTTTCATCTCATTCAGAATAAAATCCAAAGAGATCATCCAAGTTCATTACTCCACTCACTGCCTCCCTCCTGCCCTGCCCTCTGCTGCAGTAGCCCAGGCTTTCTGGAAAAATTTCTCTCTCTCTCCATGAAAAAAAGATTCTCTGTCATGAAGTCCATAGAACTCTTCTTGCAGTCCTACTATCTGGAATTTTTCACCTGTGTAGCCCCCTCTAATAGTCTACCTTGCTTCTAACAAATGGAAAACAGTAGCTCTGGTTTGTGAGGATTGAGGGGCGGTTCTCATGATTCAAGCTTCAAGATTGTTACTTTCACCTTGTAGCCAATTCTTTCTGGTTTTATAAGACAAGCCCCCAATGGACAAGGAGTAGGCATGCTGTGGTCATCAGCTAGCATGTCCAGAGGCTTCCAGTATATATTGGATCCCAGGAAGGAGCTATTTTTAGCCATACGCCACACAAGGAAGTATGGAAGTGGCTCTTTTCCTTAGGCCAGCTTTCAAATGAGACCTCAGTCATTCCAGCTCCTTGACTGCAGTCTTGTGAGAGAAATCTAAGGCTATGTTAAATCCAATTCTCAATCTATAGACACTCTAACATGACGTGTGAGTGTTGTATATCATTTAGATTGAGAATAATTGTTTATTCAGTAAAAATTAGCTAGTATACCTCCCTTGACTATATTTTACAATTTAGCTCTGGCTATTCATCCTCTGTCTCTTAGCCCTACTTTGTTTTGTTTCTTATGTCATATATATGTAGGGGTTAGATAAATTACATTTAGAAAATATATAGGAGTTTCTGATACTGTCTCTTAATTCGGGGCCTGAAGAGCATTATCAGCATGAAGTCAGCAAAAACAGGAAAGACTTAATAGACTGAAAAACAAGGTTGAAGTCAGGAAAAACAGGAAAGACTCAATAGACTTGAAGAAACAAAGTATCTGGCCTGATATTGTTTTCAGCTGCTAAGTGGGCGGAGCCCAAATTAAGCTGAAACAGAGTTCCTCCTATTTAAGGACAGTGCATGGAGCCCAGAAAGAAGAAGAGGCCCCTGATGCTAGAGAGCTCCAAGAGTCCTGCTGAAAAAAGGGCTGGCCATTGATGGCAAGCTCTCTCCCTGAAGCAGAAAGAAGCTGGTGAGCAAAGAAAGCCTGAGCAAGACACCAAAAGGCCAAGGACTAAACCCTGTGGCTCAGCTTTTGCCTAGAGGGGTTTGATCTGTCTGATCAGTGGCCTAGGGGAAACTGTGCCTGGCATTAAGGACTGAGGCAGAGCAGCTGAGTTCCTGATTCAAAAGAAGTAAGTTGGCCTGCAGATGGCTGGGGTCTCCCACAGAGAAGAAAGCATGAAGCCTTATTTAAGGTGAGACTGCAATAACCAACTTACCCTGATGAACCTGCATCTGAGAGATCCAGAAAAAGGACTGCTAAGTGCGTTAAAGAATCTACAACAAAGACTGTGTTCCTGATGACTGAGGACCTGCCCCAGAGACTGTATCATTCTAAAAGGTTATGAAAGTAGTTGTTATAATTATCAATAGGTATAGTGAATAGGTTAAAGGGGTTGTAGGAATTTATAGGATTAATAGTTAAGAAATTGTTGGTGTTTGTTATAAGTGAATTTAGTAATAAATAAATAAGTGTTAAATAATAATTTAAAAGTTTGGTTACATATATATATTATATATATGCATATATATATATACTAGTTGTCTTATGATCATGGCCTAAAAGCATTCTTGGCACGTTATAAATCTTAATATATTTTTCACTGAATTAGTGATGTGATTACTGCATTTCCTAATCAATACTATGTGTGTGTGTGTGTGTGTGTGTGTGTGTGTGTGTGTGTGTGTGTATAATAACATGCTGATGAAAATATGAGGATGTACAGATTTTAAGTTGCCTGAGTATACTAACAATTAGTTGAAGTAAGATTTGAATTCAGTCTGTGTGATCTTTACTTTCTCCCTTATCAAAAACTTGCACACCAAGGGGAAATCTCATGCTTCAGAGTATTAAAGTTTTCTTAAAACTAAAAACAGACTAGGGCTGGGGAGATGGCTCAGCAGTTAAGAACACTGGTTGCTCTCAAAGCTGGACCAAGGCTCAGTTTCCAGCTCCCACGTGGTGGCTCACAATCATCTGCAACTCCAGTTCCAGGGGATCTGATGTCCTCTTTTGGCCTTCAGGGACACTACATGCATGTGGTATAGACACATAGAAACAGCAAGACACTAACACTAACACACGTGAATATAATCTTAGAAAGCTTAGAAGAGCTTCCCATGAAGCAGGTCAGTTCTAAGCAGTATTAGCATCTCTCCCAGGACCTGCCTCTTGGCCTCACCTTCCTGAGCTTACCACCCTCCACAGCTGCTCCATTCCACGTGCCTGGAACATCGACCAGCATAGCATGGAGCAAAACAGCCCCGGGGACATATGTGTATTATACAGGGCTTTATTCAGAAATAGAATTAAGAGCTAGCTTAGATAGGCTAAGATTGCTCAGTTCAGGCCAAGGCTTTTTAAAATCCATGTGGTGTCCATGTGCTCATTTATAATGGCTGGTTAAGGATTAACAGCTGCCAATCCATTAACAATAATATCAATACTGTTAAACAATTTAGTTAATTAATTCTACAGGGCTGTTTCCAGTTTCTAGCTATTACAAATAAAGCTGCTATGAACATAGTTGAGGAGATATCCTTGTGGGTTGGTGAGGAAGTGTTTGGATGCATACCCAGGAGTGGTATGGCTGGGTCCTGAGGTAGAGCTATTCTAAGCTTTCTAAGATATGGCTAGACTGATTTCCATAGTGGTTGTACAAGTTTGCACTCCCACCAGCAATGGAGGGGTGTTCCCTTCTCTCTACAACCTTGCCAGCATGTGCTGTCATTGAGTTTTTGATCTTCGGGTAAGTAATTATGAGGCTTTGATAACTAGAAATTTTCTGGCCATCACCAGAAATTTCCAGACACAATCAAAAAGCTCTGTTTCTATACTTTCTGACACACCTGCCACTCAGATTTTCCTGTGAATCCTGGGCTTTCCACCTGTCCAAGTTCCAGAGCTGTGCCTAAGCATGCTTCTCATAGCAGAAGGATACTGTGTGGGTTACCTTTACATTTTGACTTCAGCTTTATCTCTAACTCAGTGTTACATTGAGCAGGCTCTGGATACTCCCTTACACTTTGATAAAAAGGACTGTGAGAAACATCAGACCATACGTACCCTTTCAAAAGACCAAAGTTCTGTTTTAAATGTCACCATGCAGGATGCTCTTTATTCTCTAGCTTTTAAATCACGATGCCACATTTAGGATAGTTGGTCCATGCCTTCCAAATAAAAGCCATGGAGCAATGCACAAATTCAATCATGCAGACAATATGGCCAAGTTTGAGGAGTTCAATTAATATTTACTTGAAATATAAAATTTCTGTTTTGAATGGACTCTATGAATTGTGTAGGAAACATTTTCCATGAGATAGTTTATATATTCTGTCATTATAGCTATTTCCTCCAGGACCTGGATGTTCCCAAACTATTTTCATTGTTAGTTTTATTTTCCCTCAGAGAGATCATAATGACTACCTATGAAACACCTACTTATATTATGTTCCACATAAAAGCCTTACCATGTTATTCTGCTAAACTTCCCATCAGACTGACGAAGTAGGCATGATTATGTGCAACTAACTCAGGTCGCAGAGCTGGGAGGAGCTGTGTAGAACAGGCTAGTAAACCTGTCACCTGACTCAAAAACCTGTAATTTCAGCCTCTCCTTTGAATTCCTCAGCTCTGGTTATTTACTTTATACTGCAGGAGACTGAGATTTTCATGAGCATCTTAGTATTTTTAAAATTTATTTCTAGATAGCCTATGGTGGCCTCCTCAGTTTGGTATAAGAAATGTAATATATATATATATATTACATTTAATATATAATACATTACATGTGTAACATTTATATATGTAACTATATATATTTCATTTAATATATAATACATTATATATATATGTATAAAATACATTTTAAATTGTTTATTTTTTTGGAGGCTGGAGAGATTGCTCAGTGGATTAGAGACCTTTTGCAGATGATTGGGTTTTGGTTCCCAGAACATATATGGCTGTTTACAACTTCCAGTAACTCCAATTCTAGGGGATGTGACAACCTCTTCTGGCTTCTGCTGACACTGTATATACACAGTACACTTACATCCATATAGAGGCACACCATACATATATTTTTTGAAGTTTCAAAAATAATTTTGGTCCAAAATTACTTTCTTATTTACCATGTACATAGAATCTGGGTTGCATAGGATTCTTTTGGTTAAAAGCAGAAAAAGGCTGTGCCTTAAATACTCAATTTCAATCTTCAATTACCATATAACCCTTGACAGAATGCCCTCCAACCAAATTGAGACCACTGATTACTAATGTCATAATCATTTCATCAACTTCTAAGTTCTGCTGTAATGAACCAGAGCATCTCAAATCTATGGCCAGGACCATATCTCTTTGTATTTCATGTTTTCCCAAATGTGCAATAGACAGTTAAGTCTTTATGTAGTTAGAAAAGCCTTTCACATGATGCACCTGTGTTTCTGAGCAAATAGCCTATGATAATGATTATGTTGCTTGTTCATTCATCCTCTTAATAAATATCTCTTTTAGACACTATGTTCATTACTAAGGGAATAAAAGCAAAAAAAAAATAGACATGTGTCTTGATGTTCTTGATTTAACAAACTAATAAGGATAAAAATAAATAAATATAATTAATTAAAATTATGTAGTATGATGGCTGGACAGATGGCTCAGTGGTTAAGAGCTCTGGCTGCTCTTCAGAGGACCTGGGTTCAAATCCCAGAAGCCACATGTGAACTCACAACTGTCTGCAACTTCAGTTTCAAGGTATCTGACTCCCTCTGGCCTCCATAGGACCAGGAACTGCATGCACATGTGGTACACAAACATACACTCAGGCACACACACAGATGCAAAATTTTTTTAAAGTAAATAAATCTTTAAAATGATATAGTATGCAACTTTATGTTTGCTGGTAGATTAGCTGTTTTCTGAAATAGCAGCTGTTAGACAGTCCATCCCCTGAGGATCGCACTCTGAGTCCATTGCAATGAGCAGTTAATAGGGGACTTGCTTGCATAACACAGGCAAAGTCCAGGGTGTGATCCAGGCACTACAGAAACAAACTGAGTCCAAAAGAGTACCACAGCCTCATTGGTCTCTTCTCCACAGCAAAGAGTCTTTTCATTTATGAAGTGGTTTTGATTTGTTGTTGTTGTTTTGTTTTGTTTTCAGAAAGAAGGAGATAGGAAGCTTTTCTGCTACATTTTCTCTGTTTCCTTCCCGGTAATGAGGACAGGATGAGGAGGCAGGGTGGAATTGGGAGAAGGAAAGCAAATTTCTTTCAACAAAGACTCTGAGAACTGGTGTGTGTGAGCATAATTGTTCCCTGGGAACCTTCCACAAGTGGAATGTCTGAATGCTCTGGAAAGTAGACTCAGACATGCCTGGAGGAAGACTGAGAGAGAATCCTGGCAGAGACTATCCCCACCCCAGGTCTGTGGTAGCAATGACCTTGGAAAGCAGCCTGGTCACAGAATACACAGTTAGTATTAGAGGAAATTCCACTAGTGACTCAGATTCCATAACCCTCAAGCTCATTGCCTCTACAGCAGTCTCATGGCAATTCTTTTTTATTTTATTTTAAATTTTTATGTGTATGAGTATTTTGCCTGCATTTGTTTTTTTTGTGTACCATGTGTGTGCCTGTTGTGCATGGAGGCCAGAAAGGTACATGAGAACTCCTGGAACTGGAGTTATGGGTAGTTGTGAGCCACCGTGTGGTTGATGGGAATTGAACCTGGGCTCTCTGAAGAGCAGCCAGTGCTCTTATTGGCTGAGCCATCTCTCCATCTCTCTGCATGTACATTCTTAATTCTGCTTTTTCACATTTAAACAGATTATGCATGTTGGAAGACTCTCCTGCTAAAGTTTCAGTCTACTATGACCTGGCAGCTCTGAGCTCAGTGCAAAATGGAGGACTCCCTTTTCCAGTGGGGGCTTCCTCTTCTCTGCCTGACCTCATCTGGGGAGCCAAACACCCTACATCCTCTACCTGAAGAATGTCATGTTAGAGAAATTACAGGTTCAACTTCCTCCCCCAACCATAAGAACCTGCCAGGCAAGCACCTGGGATTCTTGGAATGCACATGAGGCATTCCCAGTACCTTAAGCCTCCAGCCAATGATGTGCACCCACACTAGAAATCTCTACCCACTCCCTAAATAGCCCTTGTTCTATATCACCCTTGCTCAACTGGAATAAAGTTGAGCTGCCTCACTGAAGCTGATCCTGGAAGTCAGTCATTATGTCATACTCACAGGCCATCCAAATCCTGCCCTCCACTTCTGCTCCCCTCACCTTCATAGGGCGGTGGCCAAGAGCCCCTGATGAAAGGGGAGACCCTCACATAACCACAAAAGCTACATAAATACAAGATTAAGATTAATTTAGATTATGCTTATCACATTTTGATTACAATATCTACTGCAAAGAAAGTATTCTATAGATATTAATATCAAAAAAGAAATTAATAGAAAAGAGAAAGGATGAATGGTCAAGTTTCTATCAAGTTATGGGTGGCATTATGGGATAAGGAAGCTTTAAGGGCTAAGAAATGTTCAAGTGACAATAAATCTGAAGTCCCCTATCAGGGCTTTAGCAAGAACCCATAAAGTTATTACTATAACAAATTGTCAGTACTAAATGTTAACTCTAAAATTAATATCAATATTGATTTTTTTCATGTATACCCTTATTGAACTTCTGATATTTGAATCATTTAAGAATTGTATGAAAAGTTAATTTCCTTTGTTTAAAATAATGAGTATTCAATTGCCTGTAATTCCAGTTCCAGAGCATCTGATGACCTTTTCTGACCTCCCTGCATACTGCACACAGATGATACACATGCATACACTCAGAGATGTACTTATACACATAAAATAATAAATAAAATTTAAAATACAGGTAATTCCAATTTAATGACTGGTTTAACCAGATCAAATATTTGGGTGAATTTATATTTATCCAATCTATACTTAGGATGAAGTCCTTTGTCTCTTCTTGGCTATTGAGATGTTCCTAAATCATGATTTTCCCTTGAGTGACATTTTCTTCTTTGGACAAATTCTGGAAGACAATCAGTCTCATCCCATGCAGGGAATTTATATCTTCATCCACGATGTGGGCTCTGACTCAGAAGATTCTCTGTTCCCTACTACTCTTGAAGTGAATAGGAAGTCCTTTTCACTCACAGCATCCCAACAGTTTTATGAAAATGTAAGGAAAGTGGAAAGTTCCATAAAATAACCAATCTTAGCTTCCAGATTGCCTGTAATCCTTAATAGTTTCTTGTTCTGTTATGGTTTGGATCTTAAGTGTCTCCTAAATACTAAAATGAAAACATGTCTCCACCTGATGGTGGCATTAGCTAATAATGGAGCTTTGATGACATGGGGCTTAATGGAAAAAGTTAGATTATTAGGGTGGGCTTTGAGGAGAACAGTAGAATCCTGGCTTTCTTTTTTATTCCTAGTCAATGTAAGGTGAACAATTTGTTCAACTATTATGTATTGCCTTATCATAGACCCTAAAACAACATAGCCAACTGACCTTGAATCAAAATTTTAGCCAAAACAAACCTTTCTTCCTTTTAAGTAGTTTGTCTCAGGTATTTTGTCAGAGTATGAGTAAGCTAACACAGGTTCTCTTATTTCCACAATTTCCAGTTCTTCCATATATAAGAACAAATATCAAATAGGGATATTAATATTCACATTCTATATTTTGGTAATAGTTGATCACTAAGAGAAACTTTTTAGTTTTTGTTTTTGGGTTCAGGAAAAAATTAATGCCTAGGGCAAATGGAATAACTAAATTAGTACACAAGAATAGTTTTATGAGTGTCCCTGGGCAGTGAAGAACTATCTATTCATCCCAGGTAGGCACCAACAACAGACCAAAGAAATTATTATTTCATCCAAGTTTCTCTTATTGAACCAATGAAGTTGCTGGTGATACAGGAACATGGATGAGGGGTTTCTTACAGGAGCATGGTTGACTCAAAGACAGCTGCATCAACAGAAAGCATGGAAAACTGAACCCCGGAATATCTCTCTCTCTCTCTCTCCCCTACTTTCAAGCAGCCTGAAGAATCTCCTCTCTCCCCTACAGTGCTTGCTGCTTTTATAACCTTGTGGAGTGACCTCGTGAATCTTGTAGCTTTATGTGCTTTCTGAACCTTTTAGCTCCCTGAATAATAATGAGCCTCCTGCTTCCAAGAGAGGGTGTTACAATACAAAACAAAATAACCACACATTAGGACTCAGTCTATGATGATTGGTCAAGGGCAAAAACAGGCTAGCACCACCATCTCATACTGATCCCTCCTTTGGAAATCCCCCTTAGCCAACCAGAAGGAAGGGAACAATAAAAACCAACATGAATATAGCAGTGTTGTTTGCTGTTATTTTGTATATTTCTAGAGAATTTCAGTAGAATGGCTTCCAGAATCTTCACAGAGAGGTGCCTTTGGGGCATTTATAAAACACAGCATGATTTCAGTTTATGCTATAGACTTGTTCTGTGAATTATCAAACATGGTAGAGATTTGACTGAACTCATAAAGCCAGCTGAACACCACAAGAGCATCAGGATAAATGAATATTAAGAGGAAAAAATATGTGGCAATACAAAATTTTGGGTTTAAAATTTTCTCTACCATGGCTATGGCATTAAAGTTTCGATAGTTATTCACGGTTGTGATTTGATGTGGGACTTACTTTCTAAGAATTTTAAGTCTATTCTGTGGCATTGCTTTAATCTTCAATAGAACAAAATCATCCAACCTGGAGGCATGCAAACTTAGCCACATTGCCAATCAAGAGAAATCCCTGAATTCTGGTGTTTCTCAAGAAATACATTTTGCTTTTCACATGTGCAGACATCTAGTTAAGCAGGAAGATTGAACACACAGCCTGTCTCCATTACTTTTTAAATCACATTTAGAGTAAAAATAAAGTAAAGCGCAGCGGACAAAACACCCAGGGATAGAGATGGGCTTATAAGAGCTGGTAGCAGAAAGTCTGGGATTTGGCCACAGAATATGGACAACTGAATCTTCAGTTACACACTATGTCTAAAGTAAAGGATGCTAACAAGGAGTGAACTGACGTTCTCCCTAGAAGGGTTGGAAGTGCTTTGAAAATGGAAGTAAATCCCTCTGTAAGAGACCAAGGAAGGGGCTGAAAATCAAAGCATAAATTGAAGAGATTTCTACATTTTTGTGTGTATGTGCATGGTGAGTACAAGTTTCTCTCTCTCTCTCTCTCTCTCTCTCTCTCTCTCTCTCTCTCTCTCTGTGTGTGTGTGTGTGTGTGTGTGTGTGTGTGTGTGTGTAGAGGCTAGGGGAAATCTGAGCTGTCAATTCTCAGAAGCATCCAACTTAGTTCAGGATTCAGGGTCTCTCATTGGCTTAGAACTCACTCACCCAGTAGGCTCGGTTGTCTGGCCAGCAAGCCATGTTCCCAGTGCTGGGATTACAAGCACTTGTTACCACACTCAGGCCCCCCCCCCCCCCCATGGATTCTGGAGAGTCAACTCTGATTTTTGAGCTTACAAGGCAAACATTTCACCAAATGAACTGTATCCTAACCCCTACAGTTTCAAAAGGAACACTGGCCTCCTCTGGTGCTTTCCCAAAACAGCCAATGCCTACAGAACTAAACTTGAAAGGATCTGAAGCTAGGAACCAAGATGAAGCTTTGTGTTAAAAACAGGGAACAGGAGTGTGTCGCGTCCCCCTCAATCAGCAAGGATGACACAACTCGCAAAAGCTCTTCTCAAGCAGTTTATTCAGGTCCCTTGAAAACAGTCTTCCGAATAATGGGGCAGACCCAACCCACAGGCTAAATACTATATGAACAGCCAGTCAAGTAAAGCCACGTGGTGCTATCTTACAGGCCCACGTATGCGGAAGCAAGCCAGATCAGCGGTCCCAACCAAACATGGACCTGTTCACCACCGAGAGCGCTCACCATCGGGCTGGTGGAAGGTGGAAACCGGCGCCATCTTTAGGGCACGGCATGTCGCAGCTCTCTACAGTTCCTCCTTTTTTTTTTTTTTTTTTTCTAAAGTTGGTAGAAGTCCCTGGAAAGGCTTCGTAATCCCCCTATCTGGGGATCTCACGGTGGGCCTGAGCCTGTAGGAGGGCGGTGCTCAAACTCTTACCCGTCTCTGGGTCAGCCTCCCCACTCAGGACTGCCCTGTCTTAGGTGGCCGAGACTTACCCGTCTACTCCGCCATTGACTTGCCAGACCCTAATATCCGTGGAACGAATACCTCAGTGGGCAGGGACTATGCTAAGTGAAGATTTAAGGCTTCATGGCAGCGAGCCATGCCTGAGGGGACTGGCCCGCCTCAATGGCGACAAGGGCCTGTATAATCATGGCTGCATTACGCTTTTGTGTGGCTCTCATCTTGTAGATGCACCATAGGCAAACCAGAGAGACTAGTATCATCAGTATCGCCAAAGAGCCTATGCCCGCCCACTCCTTAAGATGATCCATAGCCGTCTGAATCCAGGAAGTCAAACCAGTGGCCAGGCTCAGATCCACCTGAGTGGAGTTGATGTGGACGATTGTCGCTCTCAGCTCTCTCATCTTATTTTCAAATTCAGCCGACCAATCCTGTAAGAGGAACTTTGACAATTGTCTAGACAAATTAGCAGCCTTTGTAAAATTTTGATATTGCACGGAAGTAACACACAAACCTTGCATTTTCCACTCACACCCCAATTGTGCTAGTTGCCAAAGAGAATCAATCTGTTCTTGTATTAAATCTAAGCGTTGATTAACTATCATAAGACCTCCTTTGAGATGAGAATTCATAGAGGTCTGGGTATCCAATGCCTGTGCTACAGTGGCTGAGATGTTATTCAGGGCATTGGCAGTCTGTATAGAACTAGACAAGGCAATAGCTGAGGCAGTAGCTCCCACAGCAGCAATAGTGATGGCAGTAACAATAGCTGCAGTGATGCCAAAATCTCTTTTAAACCTGAATAGCATCATGGTATTAGGGGCCTCTACAGGAACTGGTACATATCGAGGCATTCTAGTCACCACAGCCACAGGAAAGGCTGTGGCTTTCCAGCATAGGGCATAAAAACATGTGCCCGGAGTGCATACTAACTTTTCTTCACCCAAGGATGCACTCCCATTACTTACAATCCACAGAAAAGGAGGCCAGAGACATACTGGCGAAGCTGAAAAGGTCTTATTGCGGTAAGAATGAAACAAAGAATTCCAAGTACCAGAGCCACTACCACTAGAGAAATCCAGATTGGTAGCGGACCCTTGGGAAAAACTACCTCTTTGATAAATTTCTCCTCCAAGCATAAGTATAGGTCCCAAATCCATATAGCTACCATTTGCTCCACACAAAAGCCATAAATCAAAAGGATTGGTGGCAGTCTGTTGAGGATCCCTAGTAGATATATCAAGCATCTGATCTTTGATATGTATGTAAAGGACATTGTAATGACCCCACGCCCAGTAGCCAACCAGGCTGGTGCCATACCCGTCCGGTATCTTTTTTTTCAGAGATGGGAAACTAGGATACCAACCCATATGCAATCAAACATGCCCTTCTTGAAGTCACTAGAAGCTGACCCCAAGTGCAGTGCTTAGCCTCGCATCCTGAGCGTGATGATAGCTTAGTCCTTTAGGACAGTCAACCAAGCTTGTGGCTGTCTAGCCTCCAAGGCAGCAAAGGCTTGCACCAGCATGACATTACTTTTCCTCTGTGAAATCCTCATCTTACAGATACACCATAGGGCAATGAAACTGACTAGGAAGAGCATGCCTCCTAGGGCACCCATTCCCTCAGATGATTCATGGCTCGGAGGATCCATATTGACAGTCCTTCAGCAACAGAGACATCAACCCGGGTGGAATTCACATGCACGATGGCAGTTCTCAGATTCTGCATCAGCTTATCAAACTCGCCAGACCAATTTCCTCTCAGTAAGATACTGAGAGAGTTGCTTAGACAAATTTTCAGCTACAGTATAATTTTGATATGGCACAGAGGTCACACACAAACCAGTCATTTTCCACTCACAGCCAATCTGGGCCACCTGCCACAATACATCCAAGGCCGTGGCTACATTGGCTGACAAATTATTCAAGGTAGCGGCAGTCTGCACTGAGGCATCCAGGCTTCCAACCCCTTGTTCTTATAAGGGATGATAGCTGCTTTACATTCCTTTGTACATTGCTCATACACAAGTTGTTTAATTAAGGGCATTGCCAAATCAGGGTCTCCAAATACCCTTCCAGCTGCTTCAACCATTATAGCCACGAAGTCTGAGAAAGGCTCCAGGGGATCCTGAATAACCTTGGTTAGATTGCCATTCACTTCCCCTTTGTTAGGCAATGATTTCCAAGCTCTGGTTGCGATTAAATTGATTTGCTCAAACACCTGAGCCGGATACCCAGTTTGTTGTTGAGCATATTGACCTTGCCCAAGAAGCATGTCCACATCCCAGGCTGGGTTTCCTGCTGCACGATTAGCAGCAGCTTGTTCATTAGCAAACTCAATCAAGAAAGCCTTCCAATCTAAATACTGCCCAGAGGACAGGCAGGCACGTGCCAAGCTCATCCAGTCACTAGGAGTCATGCAATAACGACTAAGAGCTTCCACCTGAGCTACAGTGAAAGCAGCATTAATCCCATAAGTGCGGACAGACTCAGCGAGTGCTTTAATTACCTTAAAATCGAGAGGTTCATGATAACGATTTCCCCCTCCATCCTGAAAGACAGGGTAGTACAGCTCATGTCTCACTTCCCTCCAGACATTTGGACAGAATGACCGCCCACTAGGATCACTCAGAGGGGAATTCTCATTATATGAAGGCGGCGCCAGCACAGGCGGCCCCGGACCTGAGGGCTCTATCCGGGTGCAGTCAGAACTCTTCCTCAAAGATGACTTCTCCATTTTCTTTGTTAACATTTTAAGTTCCTCTTTAGACTCTGAGCTATCCTCTTCCAAAGTATCTTTCCCAGATTTGACCGAGCGCTCCTCTTTTAACTGTTCTAATGCCTTTTGTCCTTTTTCCACTGCCTTGCAATATCTCTGATCTCCTAAACAACTCTGAACAAGTCTCCAAATAGGCCGTGCTCCTCCCTGCAATGTACTTTGCTCCCAGGCAAAATCCAAGTCCCTGCCTAATTTGTCCCAGCAGGATACCGTAAGATTCCCGGACACCGCAAACCACGGAGCCACGGAGTCGCATTCATTCAAAAATCTCTCTAGGGTAGACTTCTTAAGTTTCAAATTCCTAGCTAAAAGTAGCTCCTGAAGAGCCAGAAAAATTGGATGTGACTGAGACGATCCCATGATTAAAAATTTACTTTCGGTTCGCAATTTCCCGCGAAACTTTACCTTTTGTTCGCAACTTCCCGCGAAACTTTACCCTTTGTTCGCAATCTCCGCGAAACTTTACCGTTTGTTCACTATCTCCGCGAAACTTTACCTTTTGTTCGCTATCTCTGCGAAACTTTACCTTGTGTTCGCTATTTCCGTGAAACTTTATTGTCCCAATTTATCCCAGGAACTTACCAGCGCGCTGCTCCTGACTGCAGGAGTTCTGAGTATTTTTTGGGTCCCCGTACGGGCCACCACTTGTCGCGTCCCCCTCGACCAGCAAGGATGACGCAACTCGCAAAAGCTCTTCTCAAGCAGTTTATTCAGGTCCCTTGAAAACAGTCTTCCGAATAATGGGGCAGACCCAACCCACAGGCTAAATACTATATGAACAGCCAGTCAAGTAAAGCCACGTGGTGCTATTTTACAGGCCCACGTATGCGGAAGCAAGCCAGATCAGCGGTCCCAACCAAACATGGACCTTTTCACCACCGAGAGCACTCACCATCGGGCTGGTGGAAGGCGGAAACCGGCGCCATCTTTAGGGCGCGGCACGTCGCAGCTCTCTATAGGAGTGTTCCTGAACCTTTGTGTACTGAACTTGGACTCATCCACTATCCTGTGTGGCTCAGCCTCAATGAAGCTAACATTCAGGTTTTATGTTCTTTAAGAAATAAACACAGTAAACTGATCAGCTCATAGGAAGAAACCAACAGAGATATACAAAATATCTGGATGACAAAAAACCACCCTGAATTGAAAATTCAGCAGCTGACAAAGCAAATTCATAAATATACTGTATTGTATGTCTCTTTGGTCAGTGGAAGAGTAACTCATTTTTTAAAAAAGAAATCAAATTTGATTTTAGAGAAAAAGAAGAATCCCAAGATAAAAATAGAGCAAAAAATTAAAAAAAAAACAGTTGTTTTTATTTTTACAAATATATTTTTATGGATAAGAAATTGCATTCAGGATGAAGATGCTTTTAAAAAGCTTTGCCAAGAGAAGAACATGTTCTTAGTTAATAAAACACAGAAAGAAACGAATAGCTCCACAGAGGAGATGAAAAGTACAACTCTATGGATATCTCAGAAAGAAAAAAGCTCATGAAGATCTAAGATGGGAGGAGGGTGTTCACGGGTCAGAACTTCCAAGTCTCTCCAGAAAACAAGAGGGTAAAAATGCAGGTCAGAGGCTTAGTGCATATATGTTTCAAGAGGACTCCCAGAACTCAACTCTATGAATTTCCAAGTAGAGAAAGGTAATAAGGGAACAAAAATGCCCATCTTCCTAAAAAGCATGTATTTCGGTATAAAGTTTCAACGTGTTAAAGCCAATTTTTAGTGTGAACAATCTCTCTGGAAGAGAAATAATGAACTATGTTTAAAGACTCATAAATAAACATGGTTTTATGGGAGCCAGAAAAATGTCAAACCTCAAGACCTGAATTCTTTCCCTGAGCCCAGGGTGGTGGAAGGAGAGAACCTACTTCTGCAGCTTGTTCTCTGGACTCATAGGAGAAGCCTGGGAAGGGGAGCTAAACATGTGGGTGCTGGCTTCGAGAAGGTACTTGTGCAGAGTGATCAAATACGCCCAACTCTAGAAAATATTCAGGGAGGCTGGAGAGAAAGGAGACCACAGAGGAAGCAGCTTCACGATGGGGGAAGCGAAGGGATATTTGAGAGTATGAGGAAGAAGCTTCCAGAAGCAGAATAGTCATTTCCACAGATGCCAAACAAAGATGAGTGACCCGTTGGCAGTAGCAGGAGGTCACGGGGCTGAGGAGTGCTGTTTGCAGGCTCTAACAAGACACTCAATGTTTTGTCATCCTCAGAACTTTGTCTGCCTGTCCGTCTGAATCATCCCTGACTCTCTAAGAGCTTGGGATTTTTGTCACAAGAGTGCTTTACTCTGGGTTTTGTTTTGTTTTTGTTTTTCCTTTTTTGTTTGTTTTTATTTTTGTTTTTGTTTTTCACTTCTAAAATAAAACAAAAGGATTCACTCAAGTTCAATCACTCAGATAACTGGTTAAAAAAAAAAGATATGAAAGCATATTGATGAGGGAATTTCTGCCTGTTGCTAAAGTCAGCACTGATAAGTGAAGTGAATCATTTCCTCTAGATTTATTTAAATATTTCTTCTTGAGAGCAAGGGGCTTGTCAAAATTATTTTGAAATCTGAAAAGTTACAGAGGGGAGCATACTGATCTCCCCTTGAAGGATAATTAAGTGCTCTGACTCACTTACCTATTTTGTAAAATCCACCATAGAAGATGTAACAACTATCATAGAAAGACAGCTGTTGTTGGGACATCGGCTACCAGAGACATGAGTTTGGAATTGCCATTCCCATTGCCTGAGTCATCCTGCATAAGAAGGTTGCCCTTTGACAAAGACATGTTCTCTAGTGGTTGCACAAGCCTTCACTCCCACCAGCAATGGAGGAGGGTTCCCCTTTCTCCACAACCTGGCCAGCATGTGCTGTCATTTGAGCTTTTGATCTTAGCCATTCTGACAGGTGTGAAATGGAATCTTAGAGTCATCTTGAGTTGCATTTCTCTGATGATTAAAGATGCTGAGCATTTCTTCAAGTGTCTCTCAGCCATTAGGGATTCCTCTTTTGTGAATTCTCTGTTTAGCTCTGTTCCCCATTTTTTGATTGGATTATTTGGTTTCTTGGTGGCAATATCTTAGAAAACTTAGAATAGCTCTACCTTAAGACCCAGTCATACCACTTCTGGACATACATCCAAATGATTTCTCACCAATCCACAAGGATATCTCCTCAACTATGTCCATAGCAGCTTTATTTGTAATAGCTAGAAACTGGAAACAACCCAGATGTCCCTCAACCAACAAATGAATAAAAAAGCTGTGGTACATCTACACAATGGAATATTACTCGGCCACCAGAAACAAGGAAATCATGTAATTTGCTGCCAAATGGTTAGAACTAGAAAAGCTCATCCTGAGTGAGTTATCCCAGACCCAGAAAGATGCACATGGCATCTATTCACTCATAACTGGATTTTAGACATATAATACAGGATAACTATCCTACAATCAACAGACTGAAATGAACAGGAATATAGGCTTTGTTACTTGTTAGTGGGACACTTTGCCCTAGTGGAGCTGCCATGTAAGCCCCCAGTGCAAGATGAAGCTCTTAGCCCTCATATGGCTGCTGAACTGAAGGGGGCTGATATGTAGGGTGCCCCACCCTGAGGAGTAGGATAGGTGGGAGAAGGGGGAGAGGGTGTGCCGGGAGGGGTGGAGGGAGGGGACTGTGATGGAGATGTAAATTGAAGTAATAAATGAAGGGTTAAAAAAAATCAAGTAGAATACATTTTCTACTGGGGGGGGGGGAATACATGTTCACAGGGTGATGAAGAGAGATGTCTCACCATTGCACCTGCTCCCAATTAGTGACTGAGGAAGCAGAGGAAGGGGACAGTAGTGAAGAGGACAGAACCTCCAAAAGTATCTGACAAGGTGGATCTTGATGAAGACTTGACCTCTAATGTGTCCAGTATTCTGAGATTAGTGCTTTCGACAAAAGTAGCCAGTTGCATAATTATTTCTGAATGGGATGTAATAATCTGTATGAATAATTTGACAATCTCTGTGATAATCTTACCTATTGGTTAACTCAGTTTTTTCCTCAGTAGAAATCCATGTAAGTGAAATCTTCGTAAACAAGTTATTGTTTAAACCTTGTTTGAGTATAAATCCATTTCTAGGACTTCCAAGGCTATACAAAGAAACCCTGTTCTTAAAAAAAAAAAAAAGTTAAGCTGATTCACCAAAAGCTGTCTTTGGATTTATGAAGCTTTCAAAGCTATTGTTTGAAAGGAGAACGTTGGAAAATATTTACTTGAGTCAAATGAATGGATTTATATGAAAAGGAGGTAAAAGAATATGCATGGCTAGCTTTTCCACAATACATTTTCTGTCAGAAATGTGTCAAAAGTCAAACTGTTTGCAACTATGGTGGCTTCAAATGACAAAAATTCTTTTTTTTTTTGACAATTAAAAATATATTTAATGTACTTCAAACTATTACATATTTTTAAATTGTTCAATTATTATCTTTTGGAAATTGGGATATTTCTTTTTTTTTTAATAAGTACTTTATTTTTTTTTCTTCAAGTTACATCTCAGTCACAAACCCTTCCCTATTCCCCCTTCCTGTCCCACCCTTCCACCCTGTTCCCCCCCCCAACAGCTTCTCTTTTCATTCCAACAAATGGTTCTTTCTCTTATAACAGTAAATTCTATACAAAACAGCAGAATTAACTATGCCACATTTATGAGAGTTAAATGGCCCGGTGTACCTTCCCAATGTCCAGTTCATACATATTTGGCCCCTGACTTTAACCTTCTACCTTCTAACCATCTCCATGAGTTTAAAGTTCTATAACTGACTTAGTTTTCATACTAACTTGCATCACTATTATAACCATCTTCTTAGATCTAGAACGCCCTCTTGATTCCTAAACAACTCAAAATTTAGCTATGAGACTCAAGCTGTCTATTCTTCAACCACCTCAAGAGCTGAGAAGGATAAATATATCTGATTGTATAGGAAGTGCAGGGCCTGCAGCTTCCAAAACTAAGAAATGACATAGCAGTGGCTGCCTGGACAGTTCCCATTTTCTCTCTATACATTCCAGCATCAGTCTTCAGCCTTTTGGTCCTGTTTCTCTGACAGACATTTATTGTAGAGCAGGAATTGTGAAGGACTAACCTACCCTGTCTTGGCAGAGCTAGGCTGTCGACTTCCCTGCTACCAAGTTTTGTCCTTTTTGGACAGCAGTCTGTCTGCAGTTGAAGCAAGGAGTTTTTACATGTCAAGAGATAGGCTTGCCACTAATTCAATCATCTCACATTGGAGATTCTTCAATGCTTTTCTTCTACTTGGAGTAGAATAGGGGGTGCTGTCAGGAGCTGATATGTCACGATATCAAAAAAAAATCTTAATTTAAGACCACATCTTTGAATGCCATATTCTGCAGATCTCTTGGGGTTTTTGAAGATGCCCTATCTATCTCTTGTATTTAGATAAGCAAATGTTGCTTGTCTCTTAACAACTTGATTACTGAGTAGCTTAGAGAATATGTGATAGACTGTCTTAGTAGCTAACAAGGTGACATGCATGCATGACTAGGAGTTTGTTTTTCTTAACTATCCTAAACAGTTTAAGACGGTTGGTGTCAAGAAGCCAGAACTTCACATTTCATTTTTAAGTATCTCTAAGTACGATACCATTAGGAAGCTTTACCTTAAATTTTGCATCAATATACAAAGATCTATTCAAATGTGGCTAAATATACTCTTAATTTTGTATCAATATACAAAGATCAATGCCTATGTGGCCCAATACAATTTTAATATTGCGTCCATATACAAGGGTCAATACCATTGTGGCCAACTATAATCTTAGTTTTGTATCAATATACAAATATCAATACTGACGTAGACCAATACAATCTTATTTTTGCACAATAAACAATGGTAGAGCTAAGGTAAAATATAGGAGAAATGTGGTGTTAACCCATGCCTTTAACTTCAGCAGAGACGGGAGGAGCACCAAAGTGTTAGTGGACTTATAAATTCTAGAGTTGCACGGAAAAGGGTGGTGAGGGTACACACCCTTAATCCCATCATTCAAGAAGAAGTACACCCTTAACCCCAACACACTAGAGACAGAAACAGGCAGATCTCAGAGCTCAAGGTCAGCCTGATACAAAACAAACTCTAAATAAAGAAAAACTTTGATCCAGGAGTGGTGGAACACATCTTTAATCCCCTTAGATGGGAACCACAGGTCTTGGATCCCAATATTTAGAATGCAGAGACACACACATAGGATTTGGAAGGACCTAAGTTTAAAAGCTACTTACAAAAGGCCCACACAACACAAACAAATTGTCTTTCGAGACCTCAAAATATATACACTAAAGCTGGTTTAGCTCCAAAAAAAGACAAAAATTCTTAAATTTAAAAGATTTATTTTTATTTCTGTGTATAGGTATGTATTTGTATATGTGTGTACAATGTGTGTGCAGTACACTTAGAATACAGAAGAGAGCATCAGAATCCCTGGAACTGGAATTTCAGGTGGGTGCTGGGAACCAAATCTGGTTTCTCTGCAAGAGCACCCAATATTCTTTGTGGCTGAGTCATCTTTCCAGCCGTTTTTGTTTTGTTTTGTTCTTTGTTTTGTTTTGAAAGAGTTCCTATCATGGACTAGCCACGTTTTTCTTGTGTTTTGATATCAAACAAACCTACACTGGCTAGTCACTATTTACTATATATTTTCTACTATGCAATCTTTCGGCATGGTTATGGCATTTTGTTCTAAGGTCAAGTGTTCTAATACTATGGTCTTAACAGCAGTTTAATAGAAATCTTCTAACTCTCCATTACACTGACCCTAAAATATCAAAAGAGTATTGCTTCTCACCCACAATGTTTTCATGTAATCTTTGAAATTCTAACTAGCACTGACATTCATCCATAATCTAATATTAGCCTTTTAAACAATTTACTGAAAATCAAAGGCCCAAAATAGCTCTTTGTTATTCAATGATTCTTTGGCAATTCAAGCATATCTTAATCTCAATCATTCATTGTCTAATTTTAAGTTACTATACTGTGATAATGGAGCCCCTTGAATAAAAATTCAAGAGTTTAATATCTGTAACTATGTGGCTTTTTTTTTACTTAAAATGCAAATTATAAAAACAAGCCTGTGCAAAAAGGATCATCAATTTGTTACTTTTTTACCCAGACTCAAAAAGATGCACATGGCATCTACTCACTTATAGTTGGATTTTAGTCATATAGTACAGGATAACTACAACCAACACACCAAAAGGATCAGGAACATAGACTTTGTTACCTATTAATGGGACAATTTGCCCTAGGGGTGCTACCATGTAGGGCCCCAGTGAAAGAAGAAGCTCTTAGCCCTCATATGACTGTTGAACTGAGATGGGCTGATATGTAGGGACACTCTACATTGGAGGAGTGGGATGGGTGGGAGAGGGAGGAGAGATTGGGAGGGTAGAAGGAAGAGGGGTGAAAAGGGACTACTATGATAGAGATGTAACTTGAAGTAATAAATAAACATAAAGAAATGAACTCCAAAACGATAAAAGGCATGCAGCATCTTAAAAGTAGAATTACTTGAGTTTTGACAAGTGTAATCAACAGCAGCACAATTAAGTTGTAGGAAGCTTCCAATGAACCCAGTTTCATTCATTCCCTTTGCAGTTCAACTCACTCTCACCCCTGCTTTCTGTATTCTGCTGACCTGTTTTTTGTTACCAGAATCGAAGACCACATTTTCTAGAATTGCCTATTAGTAGGATCAAACCACAAACTCCTTTGTATCTGGCTTCTTCCTCACAACCAAAAGTTTGGAAAGCCATGTATATGTAAATAGTTCAGAGGCCTTCCCTTTTGGTTTCTAAATAGTATTTCATTGTGTGGACACAGTGAGTGTATTCATCCCCTCTCCTATTGCTGAACATTTGAATATCTACTAGTTTCATTTTGGGGGGATAATAATTAAAACTGTTGTGATATTGGTGCCTACATCTTTGTGTGAATATGTGTCTACATTCCTCTTCGGTGAACACTCAAGAGTAAAACTGTTAAGTCATCTGATAATTATATATTTAACTTTAATAAAAAAAAATTAAAATCTTCCAGAATGTTTGGCATTTCTGCAAGCAGTATGTGTGTTCCAAAACTTCCACATTAGAGTCTGTAAAGAAAATATTTTTTGTGTTGGAACAGAATCTAAACTAAAAAAAATAAATAAACAAAATAAAATAAGAAAGAACCTTGGAAAGTTAATTTAAAACTGCATTATAGCAGGAGCACTCCAGAGAGATTTTTCTACCTCTGATCCACATTTTGTTAAGAGACAAACTTCTGCATAAAAATTGTACATCTGAATCTCTGTGTTAATATACAACACTTCATGAGCCAGGTAGTTTCCAGTTAGTTGTGGTTTGGGGACTCTGTGGATGAGATACACTAGGACAGCTGCTATAGGGCAAAAGCAGAAGCAGAGGAAAAAAAAATACATATATATATATGCAATTGGCTAGTCTGAGTGGCTGCCTTTTTCAGACTCCCTAAGTAAGAAGCTCCAGATGGGTTTGTGTAGGATGCCTGTGTAGGAACTCAGACACCATTGTTACCTCACAATGATGGTCTTTAATTTGATTACTTGAATTTTGTTTACATTCCAAAGGAATATAATGCATGTGACCTTGGAGACATCTCTTGATCATAAAAGATGAATACAAAGGAACAATCACAACTGAACCAAATTGAGTCCAGAAATAGACTCATCCATTTATGTTCCATACAATTTAACAATATGGTATTTTCATTAATTCTTTGAGAATTTTTTACATACAAAGTATTTTAGTCATATGCAGCTCCAAATTCCTCCCCATAACTCCTACTAGATCCACTTCTATCCCACCAGCCCATCTCAACTTCCTGTACTTTAGAAAAAGAAAAAAAATTATAATCCTTATAACCAATTGAATTCATTTTGTGCTGCCCACATCGTCCTGGGATGGGGCCACCACTCACTGGAGTGTGGTTGACCTACCAGAGAAGGCACTTTTAAAGAAAAGTGACTGTTTGCTCTAATAACTCCTTCAGTATGCAAGCTGTTTACTCTAGCAACCTCTTCAGCATCTCCTATCTGCTATCAGAGCTCCTCAGCTATAGGTGGAAGTTCATGTGCCTCTGCTGTTCAACATATTTTCTTTAAAAAAAGAAAAAAAGTAACCTAGTTGTTACATTTACCAACATTTCACAATCTCAACCTTTGAAAATGTTATTTTAAAATAAGTGATCTCAAAATGGAGCTGAAGAATGGGAAGTACTTAAAAGCACTGATAATTCTAGTGAACAGTGGGGCTTATGTGGAGCTAACAGATTTTCAACAGTTGTGACGTCATTCCACAGAGAGAGAAAATAACACAGTCAAAGTCTCACTTCATATCATTCTTATGATAATTCAGTACAGCTTTTAGATCCAGCTGTGAAAGCTAAAGATACTAACCTTCTTCTATACTTAAGCACAACCTTTGGGTAGGCTGAGATTAATTTTTTAGGAACCTTTTCAATGTTCAGTCCAAAGTGTGCCCATGAGAAAATGAGACGATCCCCTCCTAACTACAACACTACATATTGCAGCGAACACTGCTTGGAAGACATCCCTGCTAAAGATGGCCCAGCACAGGAACCTGTGATTTTAATCTACTTAAAAAAAAACCAAAAACAAAAACAAAAAACCAAAAATTATGATTGTTTTATGACCTCTCCTCTCTAGAGTATTTCTTTTTAAGGGTTGGCCCAATTTCTGTCAGGTTTTAAACAAGTTCTAATTAATTTCCTCTGCTGTAGTTATGTCGAGAGTATTCTCCAGGGTCTTACAAGGAACAGGGAAAGAAAGCTACAGTTAAGGGGAGGTTCAGATTTGCTGAATCAGGAAAAACGACAGCATGGGTGTGAGTGTGACTGCTGTGGAGATGCTGAATGGCAGGCATACTGAAGGGGTTGCTAGGGTAAACAGCTTGCATACTGAAGGGGTTGCTAGGGTAAACAGCTTGCATACTGAAGGGGTTGCTAGGGTAAACAGCATCATCCATGTTTTCTTCTACAGAGTTTAACACTTGTCTATTTTCATTATAATGTGTCATGAACATACAAAGTCCTGAAAGTAATTTCATAGTATCTTTGAATACACCTGTGTGTGTGTGTGTGTGTGTGTGTGTGTGTGTGTGTGTGTGTGTGTATGTGTGTGTGTGTGTGTTGGTGTGTGCTATTTGTTTTGCTTTGGTTTTTGAAACAGAATCTTACCACTTAGCCTGGGGCACCCCCAAACTCATGATCCTCTTGTCTCACCTCCCTAGTATTGGGATGACAAAGATGTGCCACCAAACCTGTGGTCCATACTAGATCCAACAGGTCCATTTGAAATGATGTTAGCTTCCTCTCACTTATGGGTTTTGCCATTCTTCTAATTTGATGTACTCAGCTCTCTTAATTTTCAAGGCCAAACACAGTTCTGTCTCCCAACTTCCTTTTTAACAGTTTTCATTGCTGAGGTTCAGGGTATTATTCCCTTCTGTGCTAAATTTGATATAGCCCACTCACTGGGATGCATATATTTTCAAGTTTAAAATAAATTTCTCTTACCAATAAATAATAGCCGTGGCACTTTTAAGAGGAAATATGTAAAAAGATCTGAGGAAATCCAGTATGAAATACAAAACACCGGTGAGCAAAGCCGAAAGACTCTGGTGCAACCTGTCCAGCAGGAAGACAGGTGTAATCTGGAGGAGCAGACTGCATCTCCCTGCCTTGTCTTCAGCCCAGATCTTTTAAATCATAAATTGGATTCTATAACCCATTTCTAGGGGAAAAGAAAAGCACAACAAAAAGGGCTTTGAAAACTAAGCTCAGCCCACTGCCTTTCATCTTTTCTGTGAATTGTTACTGTTACAGAGATGCTTTGGGGCTTTATACATGAAAGAAGCAAAGCAGAAAGCCAGCCCTGAAAACGCAGCCCACCTTCTCACATAGCATGGTCCCTAAGCTAATATTTCAGCTCTCTAAGTGTAATATTTCCTCTTTGTTTTGCTAAACTTTCTAGGAAAGTTTATGGAACATATAAACTCCTTTAGGCTTAACACTATAGGAATTTTAAATTTATATCTAAAGGGGAAAAACACAACAAAAAAAAACAATTCTAGAGGAAATAACATGAGGGAAAAAAACAATTCTTTTACCCTTTGAGCACATTTTGTGAATTTGTCTAATATAGGTTAATCTTTCCCTCTCTGTCTCCCTCTCTCCTCCCCAACACCTCTCTCTCCTCCCCACTCAGTTGGTCCTCTTTCTATTCTTTCATCTCTCTGTCCCTCTCTCTTCTACCACCCCTTTCCCTCTTTTCCTCTCCCTCTGCCCCACTTCCCTCTCTTTTTCTCTCCTCACTAGGTAAGCCCTGCCTGGCCTGGAAATCTCTATGTAGCCCAGGCTAGCCTGAAACTCATTGGGATCCATCTGCCTCTGCCTCCTCAGTGTTGATTTAAGGCATGGATTATGACATTCAGCTTAAGAAAGATGAATCTTGTTTCATTAACATCTCAAATGTTTCCAGTATTTTGAAATTATGCAATTGATTTATATTTGAAATAAGTGATCTGCCATTTAGTAACTGAAATAATCTTTAATCAAAAGATACCTTTAGAGTCACCTTTGACATACATTAAAAGTTTATTCATTTAATCCAAGTTACCTGTGCTATAAATGATGTGAAAAAAAAAAAAAGAATAGACCATAAATGAAGATGTAAAGGCTATGGTAATTCTCTCATAGGGTCATCAAAAGAGATGAATATTTGACATCATGATGGTTGATGATTAGTGAAAAGAAATCCAGCAGCAATATGTAAAGAAAAATACAAATCACTAAGGCTGGTGAAGAAATGTTTATTCTCACTTGTAAGTAAAAATATCAAATTAGAGGAAGAACAAAAGGCCATTTTTCAACTGTTTAATTAGAAAAGACAAACACTATGAATATGGTTTAGATACAGTGGTTTCCAATCTGTATTTCAAGCACAGATATTTATATTACGATTCATAAAAGTAACAAAATTACAGTGATGAAATAGTGACAAAAATAATTTTATGGTTGGAGGTCACCACAATACGAGGAATTATATCAAAGGGTTACATCATTAGGAATATTGAGAACCATTGGTTTAGAGAAATTCATAACAAATTGTCAACACTAGTCACTGTAAGTAGAAAGAATAGAAAAGACTAGCCAATTCTACATGAGAAATGCTAGAAATGTCCTGCCTGATTAAAAGAATATGTATTAGTCTTATAACTTAAAAATAAAAATGTGGTGGAAAAGTAACAAAGTTCACACACACATACACACGCACACACACGCACAAACACACGTGTGCGCACATGCACACACATGCACACACACACACACACACACGTGCGTGCACACACACACATACACGCACACACTTCTTCATGTTGCTTTCCTAAAATGGTACCACTTGAATTGTACTGGTGATTGTTAATACAGAAGCCAATAACCAGTTAACACTCAGAGAATAAGAGACTACAGAGTGCTCAGTTCTAAATGGAACATCTGCATCACACTGCCTGCCATTAAGACTCAGGGATCAAGGACTGGAGGGAAGAATGCTTGCAAGAGCCAAAGTGTCTGTCTCCAACCACTACTAGTGGACATGACAGGGGTATTTTACACATGAACTCACAGTGGCTGTGACTGCCTGCACAAGACCTGCATGAGATCAAGCCAACAAGAGTCTCAGGATGGATTGGGGAGGGCTCATGAAGTTCTACCCCATCTGAGAATCTTTTGGCAATTGATGGCTGGGGGAGGGAGAGCAGTTTTCCTCTGGGATTTGGCCCTGGGAGGCTACCAATGCTCCAGTAGATGGCCTTATACCCTAACAAAGTGGATAAAGAAATTCAAAAGGATGAGAAGTAAGAATATTCGGTTGCATGGGACAGCTAACTGAACTTTGCTGTTGTTCAGGGAGTTTCAATGGGAGAAAACAAGTAAGATTATCGGAAAGTGATTAAGAGCCTTTTGATGGTTTGACTGACAATGGCCTCTGTAGGGTCATAGGGACTGGCACTGCTAGGAGGTGTGTGTCTTTGTTGGAGGAAGTGTGTTACTGGAGTAGGTCCACTGTCTTTCTCTTCCTGCTGCCTGTAGGTCCAGGTTTAGCACTCTCAGCTCCTTCTCCAGCACCATGTCTGCCTGTGTGCCACCGTGCTCCCCACCATGAAGACAATGGACTAAATCTCTGAACTGTAAGTTACCCTCAATTAACTGTTTCCCTTTATAAGAGTTGCCGTGGTCATGGTGTCTCTTCATAGCAATAGAACTTTGCTTAAGGTAAGTACATACTGCCCTTGCATAGGGTCCATCTGTGTTCCTATCCCCCATATTGGGTGGCTTACAATTACATGGAACTCAAGTTCCAAGGGGGGCCAGATGCCTTCCTTTGAACCTCCATGGGCACTCAGAGTCATGTGCACATACTAACACATGTACATAATTAAAGCTAAAATAAATCTAAAGGAAAAAAAAAAGACTAGACAAGCTGCCTGTTTGCCAAGTGTGACTTCATTCGCTACCTGAAAGAGAGTGACCTGGAGAATCAGCTGAGACCATGGGCTGTTGCTCTCAACAATCTGCTGATCACCATGAATGCTTCTGTAAAACTTCATTTGCTTGTTTGCCTCACCTTGTGGCTTTAAAGTGAGAATACAAACTGGACTCAGGATGGAGACCTTCCAGGAGCTGTCCTGATAAGCCTACCTTGCCTTTTTTCTAGAAATTAAGTTAGAACAAAATTTAAATATCCAGTACAAGATCTTGGGTCTGGATTAAACAGGACCTTGACCAGGCCTGTTATAGATGGCATTGGTGTGGAGTTACTGTGAGGTCACACCGTAAGCCCCTTCAGATTTGAAAGTGGGTAAACCTGAGTCCTTGAAGGCACTTCTCCAAGCTGCTACAGCTCAGAAGGTAGAATGTTGCAGTGCAATGGACTAATGTTTATTACACTATTTATATCTGGTATCTCATTAAACTTTCATGACAACCTGCCAAGATATGCCCCTCAGTGGGTAAGAAATGACAATTCCGAGTGTCTATAATTACTTGCTGAAGGTCAGCACAGGCAGGCACTAAGCCACGCTGACCCCCAAGTCCATTCACTTGTCAGAATCATAACTGAGGGGATTGCCAGTCTGTGAGGCACAAAGGTTTGTTTCACTCCATAACACAGAGTAAGAAATAAGATGAACATGGTGCTTTTAAAAACAGAATAGATCATCTACTGAGGAAAAAGATTGTAAAAGTCAGATGATTTTTAAAGATGAAACTTGAAACATACATGGATCTGAAAACGTATCACTGGGTGCTGGGTTGGAGGGTTACACTGTCTAGAAAGTGCTAAGTTTGTAGAACATATGCTAGGAATCAAAATCTGATGAACTCAGTTGCAAACCAGGGAGTTGAGAGACCCTGCCCAGAATCAGCTACAGCCTGCCCTGATCCCCTCCACAGAACCCAGGCTCTTAAGTGTACACCAGGCAACTGGTCAGCTGCAAATGTTACCCAGAGAGATGTGCCTGCTTATTGTTTGGCTGAAATACAGAGGGCAAACCTTCCTCTAGGTTTCAAATGAAAGGATTAACCTTTCTATCTTCCATTCCCAGGTGTGTGTACCCTCTCCCCCCCCAAAAAAAAAATTTGTATGGATTAAAGTATAAATGATAGGCAAATACCCAATAATATCCAATATATTCATGTTGCCTTGCTTATGTAGTAAAGTTACCTTTGATCGATTATGTTCCGATGCCTCCTGGGAATTTTGTCTCTATCGCTATTACATTTGTTCTGACTGTACTGACTGAAGGAGGATTCTTTGAACTGATGTGGATTTGGTTGATCGTATCTCTTCTCAAGCCAGGAAATCCTATTTATATCTATATTTAACATATCTTTTAAATTTTCATATTTTATATCTGTGTATAATTTGTATTCTCTACAACACAATAATCATTGCTATTAAAAGTGACTTTTAAACCTTTTGTTGAAATTGTATGTCCTTATGCACAGGGAAACAACTGAAGTCTAATAATCTAATCTGTGTCAAAAGTTCATTTTACTTTATTTTTATTGTTTTTTAAAAAATAGTGAATTTCACATCATTCATCCTGTTCACTCTCATCTTCCACATCCCCTTGGACATAGTCTTCTCCCTTGCAACCTCTCCAAACATTAAAAAAAAAAAAACCAAAAAACCTCTCATTGTGGAAGCCATAGTGTTTCTCAATGTGTCCCACAATATTCCATTTTGTCCACACTTTTTTTCTTGCAAATGTTCATTATAATGACTCTTTGGTCTGCTACAAGGCCTTTGGTTTCTGCTATTTTGTCAATACTGGAATCTCACTGAAACTTCTCTCAGATACCCTGTTGTCCTGTGTCATGGAGATCCTGTAGTTTAGGGTTGTGGAACTGGCCTCTTCATGCACCCTAGTAGTTCATCTGTGTGGTATATGTTGGGGTAGTTCTACTCAAAGCACTGGTTCTGGGCCTGCAACCCCACATCCAGAACCAGTTCTACTAAGCTACCCAGGAAAGGTGTAGGACTTGCTCTCCTGACTGCTGCAGTTAAGGGCCTGGGCCAGCTCTCCTGCTCTCATGACGCCATCAGGGTCAACTCTCCCACCTGCTGCCTATGATAAGGGCATCAGAGAGTACAGGGGATCTCTCCCTCACCAACATGACAAAAAAAGACAGGGCTGGCTCTCCCACACTCAGTTCCTCAGGGCCAGCCAACCCACATCCCCCACATTGTAGGGGGACCAGTTGTACTTTGCTGTCCAGGGAGGAGCAGGACCTGCTCTCCCGAGTGCTGCAGCACACGAGGGGCAGGAACTGCTCTCCTGCTCTTGTGACCCCATCTAGGCAAGATCTCCTGTCTGCCACTTGTGGTGAGGGCAAAAGGGAAGGGAAGGAATCTCTCCCTTGCCAACACCACCATAAAGGAGACAAAAGGCAGGGCTGATTTGTTGGACTGAAAGGGGGAGCTATTGGGGGGAAAATATACCTTAAACTTAAGAAAAAAGGAAGGGGTTGGGTGGGTTGAGGTGGAAGAGAGTGGGAGGATGGGACTGGAGGGGGGAGTAGGGAGGGGATTGTGATTGAGATGTAACTTGAAGAAATAAAAAATAAAGTCAAAAAACCAAAAAACCAAAAAAAAAAAAACCCAAAAAACAAAAACAAAAAAGCAGGGCTGGCTCACCCACACTCACACACTTGGGACTGGCTCACCCACAATCACCACATGCAGGGCGCCGGCAGGGTTCTTCAAGTCTCTGAATTGCTTCCTGTCTTATGAGCCCATTTGGTGCTTGCCTGGTGCTAGACTGTTTGTTGTCACAGGCTAGTTCCCTGTCTGGGCACAATGGAACTGTTAAAATGGTCTTGGTCTCTGGTTTGCTTTTTTTTTTTTTTTCTGTAACAGTAAATTTTTATTTATCACACATATATTTATCAATACTTAACAATTACCTAACAATTGTCTATAAAATTCCTAAATCCTAAACCCAAACCCTAACTCTGAAACCTAACACCTAAAACTTCTTAGTATATATAACACAAACATTTAGCATTAACCTAAGGTTTCTCAAAAGGATATTTTTTTCTGAGCATGGATCCTGATGGATGGCTGGTCTTCATACAATTTTTCAGTTTTTTTTCTTTTTTTTAAATAATTTATTTTTTATTTCTTCAAGTTACATCTCAATCACAATCCCCTCCCTACTCCCCCCTCCAGTCCCACCCTTCCACCCTCCTCCCCCTCAACCCCCCCCCATCCTCTTCCTGAGAGGGATAAATATATCTGATTATATAAGAAGTGCAGGGCCTGCAGCTTCCAAAACTAAAAAATGACATACCAGTGGCTGCCTGGACAGTTCCCATTTTCTCTCCATACATTACAGCATCAATCTTCAGCCATTTGGCCCTGTTTCTCTGACAGACATTGATTGTAGAGCAGGAATTATGAAGGACTTACCTACCCTGTCTTGGCAGAGCTAGGCTGTCGACTTATCTGCTTCCAAGTTTTGTCCTTTTTGGACAGAAGTCTGTCTACAGTTGAGCAAGGGGTTTTTCTTGCCAAGAGAACGGCTTACCACCAATTCAATCATCTCCCACTGGAGATTCTTCGATGCTCATCTTCTACTTGGAGTAGAATAGGGGTGCTGTCAGGAGCTGACATGTCTCAATATCAAAAAATCTTAAGTAAAGAAAACATCTTTGAATGCCATATTCTGCAGATCTCTTGAGGTTTTTGAAGATGCCCTATCTATCTCTTATATTTAGATAAGCAAATATTGCTTGTCTCTTAGCAACTTGATTTCTGAGTAGCTTAGAAAATAACTGTGATAGACTGTCATAGTAACTAACAAAATGACAAGTTTTCATGACTATTAGTTTCCGTTTCTTAATTATCCTAAACAATTTATGTCAGTTGATAGTGAGAGGTCAAAACTTGACATTTCATTTTTTAAGTATTACTACGAACAATACCTTTAAGAAGTGTTACCCTTAATTTTGTATCAATATACAAAGATCAATACCAATGTGGCCAAATATAATCTTAATTTTGTATCAATATACAAAGAACAATACTGATGTAGCCCTATACAATCTTAATTTTGCATTAATATACAATGATCAATACCAATTTAGCCAAATATAATATTAATTTTGTATCAGTATACAAAGGTATAAGGCTATATTCAATAATCTGTCCTTTTTTTGATTTTTTCCTATACTATATCTATGTCCCATTTTTCTCAAGTCTGTTCACTCCTATATAGGAGAGAAAGGAGGATACAGAAAAGAAAAAGAGAGAAGTCCCTGGGTCTAACCTCCAAAACCCATTTAACAAGACCATTTAACAGCTTGTAGTCTTTTCCCCTAAACAACAAAATTTTCTATTGTCTATCAAATAACCAAAGTGGGGGGAACACCCTCCCCACCTTCTGGGGATGGGACGTTGTTCTCTTAAAATGACTTCCTGCTGATTTGGGAGGTAGTAAACCTGTTTGGGGCCCAAATAAGAATGGAAAAATGGTTAAAAATGTTAATAGAATCATTTGATGTTCAGTCCTTTTGTGCTCAGCTATTTAGATGTCCTAAGAAGTTCATAGACAGAAGCTGATCATCAGAGATTTACTGAAGATCTGGCTGGAGTAGTCTGTGGAGCTGAACGATCTTAGCGATTTTGAGTTGTTGTGGTTGTAGACTTTTGAGGAAACTGCTATTGAAGAAGTCTGCAAGGCTGGATCATCTGGGCCACTCGTCTTCTTTGGTGTCTGATCTGTTTTCTGCTGAGGTTTCCGTTGTCCAGTTGTCCCTGGATTCCTTGAATGGATGCTTTAAATCTCCTGGAAAGATAAGAACAGAGCCCTGCCCTAATCCTAACTCTGGGACAATTACCTTTTTTTGGGGGGGTCAGGTAATATTTTTCCTGGAGCAAATTTGGTTTTTTTGACAATATATAAAGTATTACCTTTCAATCCGGATTAAAGAAGAAATTATTTTGATATTTTGGAGCTAAACAAACCTTTAGTGTGTATATTTTGAGATCTCAAAGGACAATTTGTTTGAATTGCAGCCTGCCTTTTGTAAGTAGCTTTTAAACTTAAATCTTTCCAAATCCTATGTGCCTGTCTCTGCATTCTAAGTTTTGGGATCAAAGACATGTGGTTCCCAACTGATGGGATTAAAGATGTGCTCCTCCACCCCTGGATCAAGGTTTTTCTCTGTTTAGAGCTTGTTTTGTATCAGGTGGCCTTGAGCTCTGAGATAAGGGAGGGGCCAAGAGGGGAGGAGGGAGGAAACTATGTTCTAGAAGTAAATAATACTTTTTTAAGAAAAGAGTTAATAAGCTTAAAAATATAATAAAAATACAATATAAAATTTTCAAACTATAATTTACCTTACTGGCATGAAAGGAAAATGGCCTTAATTTCAGATTAGAATGTTAGACTGCAGGTGGCTACAGAGATTACACAAACTTGATAGCAGCTTAAAAGTTTTTTTTTTTTTTTTTTTTTTTTT
>CAJQZJ010031840.1:1004941-1017138 GCA_907164525.1 Lophiomys imhausi
TTTTTGTAGAGGTATAGACTATTTCCATGGTTTGGCATTAAAAAGCAGGTAACAGGTTTAAAACACTGTAAATAAATTAAAGGTGACAGCTGTTCAACCTGGTTTTACAAACCTCCAAGAGTTGAAAAAACTTAGAGCTAAGGTAAAATAATGCATGGTGTTAGCTCATGCCGTTACCTCCAGTAGAGACAGGAGGATCACTATAGAGTTAGTTGTCTTATAAATTCTAGAGTTACAAGAAACAGGGTGGTGATGGTACACACCCTTAGTCCCATCATTGGGGAAGAATACACCCTTAATCCCAACACACTAGAGACAGAAACTGGTTTGCTTTTTTCCAGGAATGTTGGGCTACTATTTATTCAGATGTTCATGGGTCAGAACATTGAATGTAGACATAGCCTCTCTCCTCTCTGCCACCTACTGATGCACATGTGAACACCAGCCACATCTGTAATGCCTCTAGGGGCAGGGTATTTTATAATTTTTTATTTAGTCATTTGTTTGTTTGTTTTGACTATGAGCACCAGACTAGCTTTGAACTAACAGAGATATGTCTGCCTCTGCCTCCAAATGTGGGATTAAAAGTGTGTGACACCATGTCCAGACTTTTTTTTTTAAGTTTTGCTATTTTAGTCAGTTTTACCAGATAACTTTTAAAAAATCATATTCACTTAAGTCATCCTCAGGTAAATTTTCCCCCAAAACAATGCCTTTATTATGTAAAATGATGTAATTGATATCATAACCTACAGTATCAAATTTCTACTCTCAATAATAATTATTTGTATGTGAGGGTTCACGTGATGGACAGGTGTGTGTGGTAATTATTTTTCCGATGCAGGATCCCATTGCTAGAATCCAGCAGTTCATAGTCGGTGTAACTGTTAACAATCACAATTTGTTATCTTTCTACATCATGGTGACATGAACTAAAGTATAATACATCTCTCTTCCCTCACCTCTGCCTTTTCTCTCCTTCCTTGACTATTCTTCATCTTCTGTCACTTCCTGGGCTTACTTCAGGCTCCAAATCACTTAGGAGTTGATTGTGTGGGGCCATATCAATGTATCTTTTCTCTCAGGCTGGGACTCATTAATAAAAGAGAACCCACTTTCATGAGACCATTAAACAAACACCTTACATCAACAAATTCAGAGCCCCTAGAATGTGTCAGTTAAGATTTAATAAAAGAAAAAAAGATTTAATAAAAGTGCATTCAGGAGGGTCTTCATTAAGGGCTGGCATTCTGTAAGTAGTGTTTACCTAATCATATTAGCTGCAGTTCCCACTGGCGATATTGCTCTGAAATATGTCTGAATTCTTTCAATTCAAAGAAAATGTTCCTCTATGCTGTTTATGTTTACATTTAGACATCCAACCCTCATCCTCACCTACATGCTCCTCGGAGACCATTTCCAACTGTGGTGTCTCACTATCAGTTCAAACTCAACACTCATTGCTTTACTCCTTGTCACAGTTTTTCAAAGATGCCTCATGTAAAGAGGACATGGAAGTTACATTTAGCATACTTTCACTTTGACTAAATCTACACATATTAATTGTCTCAGTAAATTAATTGTTTGAAACTATTTAGAATGACCCACCATCTCTCCAGCCTCCTATGAGGATGTTTTTATGAAGAAGGTAATTAGGGTATCAGTCTATCCACTGGTCAGATGTTTCTAAAAACAACCATTTTGCAGAGGTCCCAAGGGTTTTTTTTTCTATGTTTATTTATCCTGCTTTCTTTAAAGTATAGACTTTCTGAAGGCAGGCAGGATGCTGAAGTCATGAATTGATCCTCTGCAGTGACAAGGAGATTGGAGATAGGGTTGGCACATTCATTTCTGTAAATTCCCAGTTCCATTGCCACCTCTACAAACTGTGTAACCGTTGCTCAAGCTTCCAAGTTCTATGGGCCTGGATTTCTTCATATGCAAATGAGACCAAGAATACCAGCTCAAGGTATTATTTATTTAATTTTGAAAATTATTGTTGAAAGTATTTAATTTTGAAAATTAAATAAAGATCTTACCTGACAGATGGTAATTACGATTGCTTGCTGAGTAGCATGCAGCTGATAAAATCATTTGAAAAACGTTATGGAAGCTTTTGCTGCTCTGAGATTCTGTCCACAAAACATGCAGATATATATAGCACCCTATATAATGAAGTCCACAGAACTAATCACCCCGATTCAGGGCATTGAAATATCTTAACCTCTTGGCCCTTCTCTCTGTGGCAGGTACCCCAGTGCTGACCTGCTCTATATTTCCATGATACATCATTCATGTACCCCAGCCTGGAAGGAAGCATAAAGTTTCCACCTCCCCTCCTTCGTTTGGAAAAGTCATTAAGCACATTTTCCATTTGTTTCTTTGTTTCTTTACTGCCACTAGATGGTACTAGCCAGCTGCTTGTCATCTTCGTTGAGTTTGTTTACTGCCTTTGACATCAAACAAGGAAACTGAATACAGGAACATGCTTCTCAGGAAGGGTCTTACAAAGATTTTGGGTGGAAATCAGAATGTAGCTATGGTGCCCTTCCTGAGATGTGTTAGCGCTTACTTCTGATCTTTGCCCTCTCCTGAATACTGGAAATATTTAGCAGTCATAAAGATGACTCAGGCAATATTAGTCCCTGCATTTGGAGCCTGAGAGATGTATGATTCAGTGACTTTGAATAGCATAAAAGGTACCTAGAGTGGAAACTAGCTTTTCCAGTAAGCTTGGGAGACATACTCTGTTGCCAGCCTTTTTAGGAAAAATCTTTCTTGCCTTAGACTCCCAGCAGAAACCTGATCCCTCAGGTTTGTGGTGCAAATACTTGGACTGTGTTCTTTCAAATGGAAGAAAAAGCTGGCTATTGTAATAAAGCTCTTGGGAGATGTTGGGGAGATCTTGACAGGCTGTATGACCTTTTTCTACAGTGTTTCAAGAGCACTGAAGGGTAGACCTCTTCCCAGCTCCCTGAGTCTTTCACCTGCATTATAGGAAGTAAAGAAAGAGGCCTCAGTATTTGACATTACACCAAAGCTATGTTGTGGAAATTCATAGAGAAACAACATGAATATGTCATGGTAACCCAAAAGTGGCTACAGGCTTTGGATCCTTTGCATAAGAAAGTATGTCATTTTAAAAAATAGGATTGCCATTTTGAAAAGATAAACATTTTGTTTTTTTCTCCCACCCCAAGAAGTAGATATTGACACCCAGTGTGACTTATCAAAGGGATAGAGTGAGATGATGACCTAATATTTCCTGTATAAGTTAAAGAGAAATACGGTGAAGTTCACAGGCTACAGCACACAGATAATTGCTTCAGCAACACAACATGGCATTGACCTAACACACACTTTCTGTTAGTCCTATATCATTGGAAGGAAAATCAGGAAATTAGGTTACTCACTATAAACAATTGCTACTGGAACACAATAGAACATAAGCTAACATATAGGAAAAGAAAAGAAAACAGAACATTGTTTTATCGAGTATAGAGACTAACGGATTTACTAATCAATCAGTTGTATTGACCCCAATACACATTAAACATATCGAGGATGACCTCGTGAAATTTCACTTTCTTCAATTCAAGTCATCCAGCATCAAGTTTACTGCCCTCTAGCCGTCAAGTAGCTGACGTGAGCAAAGGCCGAAGTTTAGCAACTTTAAAATTGGAAATCTCCTGGTTGATTTTAAAAATTAAATTAGTTCAAAGGTAGTAATAGCTAAATGAGGACAAAGGTGAAAATAAATCTGAAGTGAGAGGAAAGTGTATGTGGGAAATCTCACCATAGAGTCTGCTGTGTGCTCTCAAGGGATTCATAGCCTTTGGAACACTGACTCACACAACAGAACAAACCTTGGAAGCTTGGAGTTTTGGGTGTGTTATTTATTATTTGTTTTTATATAGTCTCTCTGTGTGTATGAGTGCTCATATGTGTGAGGGAACATGTGTGAATGAATGTGTGTAGGGGCAGGAGCACATTCGTAGGTGTCATTTTCTGGGTACCGTCCTCATTTTTCTTTTGAGACAGGGTCTACCATTGACCTGGGGTTGCCAGGCAAAACTGCATGGTGAGCCCAGAGGTCTGACTGTCTCTGCCTTCCCAATTCTGAGATTACAGGTACACTCTGCCATGCTGGGGTATTTTTAAAAGTGTTCTGGAAATCAAACTCAGGTATGCCTAGTTTCAAGGCAAGAAATTTACTGACTGAGCAATCCCTCAAAAACCAGTTTTATAGGTCTCCTTTTCACATTTTCATACATGTGTATCATGCATTTGCTCATGTTCACCCTCTGGCATATTGTCTTGTGCAGTTTCCCTATTCCCACCACTACCAAGAGAAAATGTGTAGTATTTATTTTTATTTCCTCTTTTTCTTTTCCTTCCTTCCTTTCTTCTTTCTTTCCTCCTCCTTTTTTAAAGATAAAGCCTCACTATATAGATCTGGCTGGTGAAGAACTCACTGTATCACATACACTGTCCTTGAACTAGTTGTCAATCTTCCTCAGCATTTTCTAGATTATTTCAGTCGCCACAAATGCCACTCTTCTTTATGGCAGAATTAAACTCTATTGTGTATGGAGCTTTCTATCCATCTGTTGATAGACATCAAGGTTAGATCTATAACTCCACTGCAGTGAGAAGTATTATGATGAACGCAGATGTACAGGCATCTCTACTTTACGCTGATTTGGATTCCTGAAGGAGCAGACTGAAGGGAGGTATAACTGGATCACCTCTTTTTGTCTATTTTCTTTACTTTGGAAAAGCCCAGCATGATTCCCACAGTGCCTGCCCCATTTTATATCCCTTTAGCAGCATACAGCTCCTAACTCTTTCCACCCCTTCCAACACTGTTGATATTTGTTTTCTTGATATGAAGTCTTCTCTCCTGAGGTGAGTTAGACCCTCAGTCTAGGACGATCTGTTATTATTGTTGAGTTTGATTTCCAAATACTTTGAGAGCTTTTACATTTATGGTGATAAAGGAAATTTATCTTTAATTTCTTTTTGTTGTCTTCTAGTCTGGTTTTACTATTAGGATGATATTTACCTCTTAAGGTGAGTCTGATGTTTTTCTTGCCTTTCTATAGTATGGGGTACTTAGGTGAACACTGGTGTTAGTTGTTTTAACATCTGCGAGGATTTATCAGTAAATCTACTCAGATTTATCAGTAAATCTACTCAGCCCTGAGATTTTCTTTATGAGAGACTTTCTACTTCAATTATATCATTCAATATAAATTTATTTAGGTTGTTTATATCCTCTTTATTTGATTTTGTCTAGGTATTTGTCCATTCCTTCTAGATTTTCTATTTATAGTATATAAGTTTTCAAAGTAATCCTGAATGACCCTATGCATTTCAATACCATCTGCTGGAATGTTCCCCTCTATTTATTTATTTGTTTGTTTGTTTATTTATTTTAATGTTTATTTATTACCTCAAGTTACATCTCCATCATAGTGTCCTCTTTCCACCTCTCCCGGTTCTACCCTCCCACCCTCTCCTCCCTCTCCGACCCATCCCACTCCTCTGATGTGGAGTGTCCCTACATATCAGCCCCTCTCAGCTCAACAGTCATATGAGAGCTAATAGCTTCCTCTTGCACTGGGGGCCTACATGGTAGCACCCCTAGGGCAAATTGTTCCATTAATAGGTGTATGGTTTTGTTTAGAGGGTTTGTCATTCTCTTTCATTTAGTCTGGCTAAGTAAATCAATCTTGTTTGCATTTTTTTAAACACTGACTTGGTTTCATTGATTTTTATGTTGCTCTTTAAATCTTCCTTTCATTAATTCTTACCGCAATTTTCTTTTTTTAATAATTTATTTTTTATTTCTTCAAGTTACATCTCAATCACAATCCCCTCCCTATTCCTCCCTCCAGTCCCACCCTTCTACCCTCCTTCCCCTCAACCCCCCCATCCTCTTCCCTTCTTTTTTTTTTTTTTTTTTAGTTTAAGGTATTTCTTTTTTCCCCCCAACAGCTCTCCCTTTCAGTCCAAAAAATGGTTCTTTTTCTTATAACTATAAATACAATACAAAACAACAGAAATAAATAGGCCACAATTATAAGAGTTATATGGCTTAGCATACATTCCCAATGTCCAGTCCATATGTATTTGGCACCTGACTTTAACATTCTACTATCTAACCATCTCCATGAGTTTAAAGTTCTATATCTAACTCAGCTTTCATACTAACTTGCCTCATAATTTTAAAAATATCTTCTTAGTTCCAGAACACCCTCTTGATTCCTAAACAACTCAAAATTTAACTATGAGACTCTAGCTATCTATTCTTCAACCACCTCAGAGACCTGAGAGGGATAAATATATCTGATTATATAGGAAGTGCAGGGCCTGCAGCTTCCAAAACTAAAAAATGACATACCAGTGGCTGCCTGGACAGTTCCCATTTTCATCCACATATCTGAGGTTTGGCTTGCTCTGAGTTTTCTAAGATCTTGAGTTGCATCATTAAGTTACGTATTTGAGTTACATCTGATTTTTCTTTTTCTTAAGTCACAGCCTTGTAGTAGCTCAATGTCCAATGATTTGAATGCACTCATGATTTTCTGGGCTCCTCCAAGGGAATAGGGTCACTTCTTTGGCTCTGCCCTCTGTACCACACACAGCTTGTCTTTTGGGCTCTGTCTGACTGCACTCCACAACTGCTGCTGTCCTTGGTGGTCAACCCATGGTATTGGCATCTCCAAAATGCTGGGGTTTTCTGCTGTATCGGGTTTACACCAATAGCTTCTCATAGGCTCTCTTCATGATGTCAAGCCTCAACTTCTCTGCATGACCCTTTCAATCTTGGGCCTTCATCTCCCACTGAAGCAGCACCTTCGCCAGTGGTCTCTCCTAGTTTCTCACAGTGCCAAGCCTCAGCCATTTTCTATGACCCCTTCATACCTTCAAAACCAGTACCACCTGAGTGACTATGACTAGTGTGAGGTACAACCTTGGCTGCCTCTGGAACACAGCCTCTGTGTTCTGACTCTCAGGAAACACTTCCCAGAAAAATCCACCTCAACTAATCTGGTTTTTCTTCTTCTTCTTCTGTCTCTTTATTTTATTAAACATAGATTCCTTTCTCATACAATATAATCTGATTACAGTTTCTCCTTCCCTCCCATCTACTCCTCCCAGTTCCTCCCCACCTCCTCTCCCATCTGCATCTATTTCCAATCTGTCTTTCATTAGGAAAGAATAGGCCTCTAGGAGCTAGTAATAAAACACTATAAAATAAAATTTAAGATAAAATGAAAACCATATTCTGTTATACTCATAATCAGTGCCTTATTCAGCCATCATTTGAGAGGCTTCCTCATGAAGCATATGGGAACAAATACAGAGACCTACAATAAGACATCAGAGAGAAAGAGAGAGAGAGAGAGAGAGAGAGAGAGAGAGAGAGAGAGAGAGAGAAACAGAGACAGACAAAGACCTCAAAACACGCAGCTCTAAAGCCTGCTCTTGGGGATTTTGTACTCTTCTGTTGGCTTGGCTTGTCCAAATTTGATATTATGGTTTTTGTTCTACTTGTCTGATTTTTCAGTGTAAATACTTACAGGCATAATAAGCTTCCTGCTTAAAAATTCTTGGTCATCACTAAGATTCTGAGCTGTGTCTTCATTTTTGATCCAAGGAAGTTTTAAATTTCTTCTCAAGATCCTTCAATGATTCATTGACCATTGAAGTGTGTATAATATAGTTTTCTGTGCATTTGAGTAGTTTCTGCATTATTCTTTCTGCATATTCCTTGTCTTATTCCTCAGAGTCCTCCCGTCTTTGCCTCCCAGTACTAGATTACAAACACAGCACTATGTCCATCCACTTTTTAAATGCAGACACAAGGGATATGATTTCAGGTTCCCATGTTTGCATGGAAAACACTTTACCAACTGAGTCATCTCCCAGCCAAAAAAAAAAAAACCAACCCAATGGTTTTGTACATATTCATAGGCAATATGATACGAACTCGAATTCTAGTATTATAACTTTATGTTAATATATAATTATATTATTATATCATATTATACATTACATTGTTACGCATAGCTTTTATGACAATTACAAAGTAAATTGCTGATGAATACACACACGAGGAACATAAAAAGGAACTAAATATTTCACTATAAAAATTAGATTGTTGCAAAAATACAGCAACCTAGTAAATGATAGACAAAAGAAACTATAAGCTGTACAGAAAATCAACAAAATGACAGAAGTAATTATTTTAAATGGTTAAATTTTCTGATTGAAAGACAGAAACTGGAAGAATGGTTTTCAAAAAGCCATCCAAATATACACTATCTGAAAAATACTCAGATCAAAAGTCACACATGGGTTAAAAGGGGGAGGATGGAAAGCATGACCCATGCAAACATCAGCCAAAAGAAAGCAGAGTCAATGTCACAGGTGAGCTGAGGCTTTGTTACTCTCCTTACAATCTCAGGAAAGAGGAACAATTGTAAAATTGTGCAAATGAAGAAAAGAACTTTAACAAGGAGCCAAAGGAAGGCACTGAACACAGCCTAAGAAGGAAAGTTTAGACTTAAAGAGTAAATAGAATCCAGTCAGGGGAGAAGAAGCAGGTGTTCTAATAAAATAGTATGTTCAGTGAGAAAGGTACTGAGGACAAACCCAGTGCACTCTCACTCTGTCTCTGTCCCTGTCTGTCTCTCTGTCTCTGTCTCTGTCTCTGTCTCTGTCTCTCTCTCTCTCTCTCTCTCTCTCTCTGTGTGTGTGTGTGTGTGTGTGTGTGTGTGTGTGTTAGAAGTAGCAGCAAAAAGTTGCTGACTAATGAAAGTCCTAACCAGGCAATTAATTTTGTATCAATATACAAAGGTATAAGGGCATATTCAATAATCTGTCCTTTTTTTCTTGGTCTTTCCTATATTATGTCTATGTCCCATTTTTTCTCAAGTCTGTTCACTCCTACATAGGACAGAAAGAAGGATACAGAAAAGAAAAAGAGAGAAGTCCCTGGGTCTAACCTCCAAAACCCATTTAACAAGACCATTTGACAGCTTGTAATTTCTCCCCCTAAATAACAAGAATTATCTATAACCCATCAAATGACCAAAATTTTCTGTTATCCATCGAATAACCAAAGGGGGGAAAATCACCCACCCCACCTTCTGGAGATGGGATGTTGCTCTCTTAAAATGACTTTCTGCTGATTTGGGAGTAGTAAACCTGTTTGGGGCCCAAATAACAATGGAAAAATGGTTAAAAATGTTAATAGAATCATTTGATGTTCAGTCCTTTTGTGCTCAGCTATTTAAATGTCCTAAGAAGTTCGTAGACAGAAGCTGAACTTCAGGGCTTTACCAAGTTCTGGCTGGAACAGACTGTGGTGCTGAACAATCTTAGCGATTTTGAGTTGTGGTTTTAGACTTTTGAGGAAACAACTATTGAGGAAATCTGTAAGGCTGGATCGTTTGGGCTACTTGTCATCTTTGGTGTCTGATCTGTTTTCTTCTGAGGTTTCCGTTGTCCAGCTGTCCCTGGATTTCTTAGATGGATGCTTTAGATCTCCTGGAAAGATAAGAACAGAGCCCTGCCCTAATCCTAACTCTGGGACACTACTTTTTTTTTTTTTGGAAGGGGGGGTCATGTAATATTTTTCCTGAAGCAAATTTGGTTTTTTGACAATATAAAAAGTATTATCTTCCAACTGAGATTTAAAAAAATATTTTGATATTTTGAAACTAAACAAACCTTTAAGTGTATATATTTTGAGATCTCAAAGGACAATTCACTTTGAATTTCAGCATGCCTTTTGTGAGTAGCTTTTAAACTTAAATCCTTCCAAATCCTATGTGCCTGTTTCTGCATTCTGAGTATTGGGATCAAAGGCATGTGGTTCCCAACTGATAGGATTAAAGATGTGCTCCTCCACCCCTGGATCGAAGTTTTTCTCTATTTAGAGCTTGCTTTGTGTCAGGCTGACCTTGACCTTGGAGATCTGCCGGTTTCTGTCTCTAGTGTGTTGGGATTAAGGATGTATCCTTCTCAAATGATGGGATTAAGGGTGTGCACCATCATCACCCTGTTCCTTGTAACTCGAGAATTTATAAGACACCTAACTCTATAGTGATCCTCCTGTCTCTGCTGGAGTTAAAGGCATTGGCTAACACCATGCATTTCATAAATTTCACCTTAGCTCCAAATTTTTTCAACTCTTGGAGGTTTAGAAAACCAGGTTGAACTGCAGTAAACTTTAATTCATCTACAGAATTTTAACCCCCCTACCTGCTCTCCAATGTCAAACCACAAAAATATCCTTTATATCTACAAAAAAAAAAACCTTTTAAATTGCTATCAAGTTTGTGTAATCTATGTGGCCACCTGCATTCTAACATTCAAATCTGAAATCAAGGCCATTTTTCTTTTCATTCCAGTAAGGCAAATATACCTTTGGTAAATTATAGTTAGAAATTTTTATATTGTATTTTTATTATATTTTTAAGCTTATTAACTCTTTTCTAAAATAAGTATTATTTTTTTTCTCAAGTTACTTCTAGAACCTAGTTTCCTCCCTTCTCCCTCCTTGACCCTCCCTCCCTCCCTCCCTCCCTCCCTCCCTCCCTCCTTCCCTCCTTGTTGCTCTACTTGGTACTCTCCTTCTCAGATTAAGTGGGCCCTCACATTATCATACTCCCTCAGTTCTTCAGTCATTTGAGGGAACCTTGACCATTTTAAAAAAGTAATTTCAAAGTCAGGTTTATTGAGATATATTCTACCTTTCTAAGTGTACAGTTTGAAATTTGACAAATATATGAAATTATCTGACAATCCTAATATCAAAATAGAGAACATTTGTGTTATGTGATGAATTATGATCCATCAAAGCTTACAGGTTAAAGTCCCTAGCAGACTACAAGAGTCAACTACAAGGTTCATCTATTTGGCATAAAGATTATGTTGGGAAACATTAGATACTAGAGAATTTTTAAAGAGAGTACGTACATTTTCCATTTATGGAAATATGCCATCTCCCATTCTGCAGCAGGAAGAAAATTGCTGGTGGCAGGAGACCCTGAGAAGGGCAGAAGCTTGGCATAGCTACTCTGATTCACAACAGTCTCACTGCTCCCCCCCCAGACCCAAACCCCTTCCCTTCACTTTACCTCTGGGTGATGTACAAATTCAAGTTCAAGTCACCCCTTTGAGTGACCTATCCCCAAGTTTATCCAATGCTTTTTGAAGTAATTATGTTAATGCATTACTCTCCCCCCACCAACTTTTAAGTCTGTTTTTGTTAGAGAGCCTCAGGTGAGAACCTATTTTCATACAAGGGAACCCCCCCATTTCCTTTCAAATCCTAAGTATGTATAATTACTTGGTTTTCTCAGGAACTCTTGAAATCTTTAAAAGATAAGATCCAGTGGATAAGTACACATCTTTAGATCACTAAGGAGTGTGTCCTCAAACAAGATCATGGGACACTGGTCTTTTCTCTTGATCTTTTTCACTCCCTGTCCAGAAGGTGAGTGACTGGACTCTACCGTGGACCCCTGCCATAGTGTATGACCACAAAACACCAATCCACTGGGCTAACGATCAAGAACTCAAACCTCCAAGCTGTTAGCCCAAATAACCCCTTTCACTTTATAAATTGGTTCTCTCAGGTATTTTTGATACTGCTGAACAGATTACATAGTGGCCATGTCAGATGTACAGGGAATCTTGGGAGTTGAAGATGACAGCTCAGTTGAGGTTAGTTACAATAGTCACTCTAAAATTGCCCCTCTGCTTTGCCATGCAGTTCAGCTTCTCATGCAGTTTTCTGATCTGACTCACAGATTTATTCCAGGGATTTCTAGGAAATTACAATGCTTGTAAAATGATAGTTAAGACCAGATCTATTTTGTACTTTTGTTTAAATTCAGCAGAAGCCCTTCACAAAGGGGCATGGACTTTAAAGATGTTTCACTACAATTCCCATCATGCTATTCTGAGTGATTCACGGATTGGGATGTTCAAATGAGTCAGGCCCATTTGATGTATGAACTAATCTCCATTATAAATGCAGAATTCATAGGGATGGTGTTAACAATTAAGGTCTGTAAAAAAAATTAAATTAAATTACATTGGGTGTCATTTGTAGAAATAATTAATTAATGTCCAAAAAGGACAAAACTTGGAAGCAGGTAAGTCGACAGCCTAGC
>CAJQZJ010031840.1:1017538-1040273 GCA_907164525.1 Lophiomys imhausi
TGTGATTGAGATGTAACTTGAAGAAATAAAAAATAAATTATATAAAAAAGAAATAATTAATTAAATTGTTTAAGAGTATTTATATTATTATTAATTGGTTCGGTGGCTGTTAATCTCTAAGCAGCCATTATAAATGAGCACACAGACACCACATGGATTTTTACAAGCCTTGGCCTGAATTGTGCAACCCTAGCCCATCTAAGCTAGCTCGTAATTCTATTACCCAAATATGATCCCATATATACATACGTCCCCTTGGACTGCCATTCTCCATGATATGCCAATGTTCCTGGCCATGTGGAATGAGGTTCTTTTTTCTAACCCATGGCATGCATCCTCCTTTCCGCTGCTCCTGGCTGGAATGCTTTAATCCTCTGTCTAAAGCACAGGCTTCCTGTTCTAATCTCAGGAAGTCCCACCTTTCTCTGTCTTTGCCCAATCTCAGGCCTTGGTATTTTATTTAACCAATCAGAGTCAATGTAAGTAACAGACAGCAAGCAGGACCAATTAACATTTAGAATGCTTAACACTCCCCCATCAAAGGTCTATGCAAATTTCTTCTGACTTCATTTCTACCTTCATTAATACTTCCTCAGCAACTCCTGCCTCAGGTCATTCTATGCTCTCTGACCTTCTTTGAACAATTATGCAAGTACTCAATCTCTTATGAGCACATAATGTTTGTATCTTTAGTTACTACATTTCACGTTTATGTGTGTGCACAATTTGTGTTTTAAGACATTTAACCTACTAACCACCAAAGGTCACTCAAAAAGCATGATAGCAAAGCCTTAAAGAAATGAATTGACTGTTCATGGTTAAATATTTGTGAAGCAGCTGCTATTGACTGAGTGACTTGTACATGCCAGGCACTATGACAACCAATTTACTTCTGTTTCTTCATTTGATCGCATATAATTCAATAAAGTTCCTACAACAGCCTTACCGCCCATCAAAGCTGTGATGCATTAGGACTAAGAGACAGGATTGAATTTTAACTGTGGCTTCATCATTTACTGACCGAACTGTCCCTGACAACCTTTTGAACATCTTACAGCTTGTCTGGTTAGTAACCAACAATACCTCACATAAAGGACCTAAAATAATACACACAATAATGCACCCAGAAAATGGGAATTATGTTGCTTATTTTAATACATATGATTAAACTAAAGGTGAATTAATTTGTTCAAGATCCCAAGTAAGTGGCAGAGCTGATAATGAGACAAAGAACATATACTCTGGACCTATGCTTGTAATTGGACACATCCTCTCCTTCTTTTCTCACTCTTGTAGTTCCTCATCACACCTAACTTCTTAAGTCATGCCTCTGGTAAATGAGTTTAGAGTAGAGGAATCAATGCTAGGGAGGGCTCTCTCTCTCTCTCTCTCTCTTTCTCTCTCTCTCTCTCTCTCTCTCTCCTCACTTAGTGATTGGCTTGCCAATCCAGTTCTGTTCCCTGATGAAGCTGAACTCACACTAAGATTAGAAGAGCCACACTACCCTGGACTGTGCCATAGTCTCTGCCTCTGTACATGCTGCCTTGGCCAGCTACAAATGGGTCCAAATGAGACACTGAGTTTCCTCACTAGATCTCATTAAATAAAATGTAAAAGGTCCTTGAACCATGGAGCTGAGATGAAGATTAATTTAAATTAAGAGGTTTCCCTTTGAGATGCAGAAAGAAACCTTGATAAGTGACTGAAATAAGGACATGACTGTTTCAAGGTATGATTGAGGAAAAGGATTTTATTGTACATACGAGGGAGAGCATAGCCAGAGGCATTTGTAAGAGTCTAGACTGAACCAGGCTATGAGAGGAGAGAGAGAGGATAGAGTGAAAGAAGGGTGAAAGAAAGAAGAGGAAAGAGCGCAAGCAGACCAAGAGATGAGCCTAGAACCAAGAGAGCCTAGAGAGAGGACCAAGATGGAGAGAACCAAGAGAGCTAGTGGCTGAAATGGCAGGATTACATAGGAAAGAAAAGCTGGAGGAGGGGATGGGAAGCCCCTGGGCTGGAGAGGTGTAGGGTAAGGGGCTGGATGAGAGATGCTGAGAGAAGCCCCAAGTACTGAGTGAGCCCAGAGGTCAAGTAGACATTTTGGTGTGCTAATAGGCACCACAAATAGCCATTTGTCCTCAGTTTCTTTGGGACCTGACACTAAGGTATCTCTTGCTTACCGAAAAGAGTCTTCCAGAAATAAAACTGCCACAGTCCTCCCATAGGAGGCTGTTTCCAGTTAGGAGGTGCCATGCCCCACACTCACACTCAGATTTCATCTTCAAAATTACCACAAGCTTCTCTACCCTCCTTAGTCCTCCCAAAGCCCATTTGTCACCCATAAGGTCCCTCCCAGGCTTCTCCCTTGTCCTTTAGTTGATATTTCAGCCCAGTCTTTAATTGTTCAGACAACCCTTCATCTAAAGCCTGTTGTATATATAATGACTTTTCTCCTGTTAATCTGTCCACTGGCAGTTAATTTGCAGACCCTTGATCACAAAGCTTGGATTAGTCAAGGGGAACTTGTTGTGAACAGGAGTTTTCTTTATCTTCTCACATATATTTCTGAAAGCTAAGCAGTTGGGGGAGTGCTCTCACTCAACTGTTCTCTGTTACTGGATCAGTCACACTCTCCTAACTCCCTTGTGTATCATTCCCCAATCAAGCATTCAGGGAACCCAGCAGACAAAAACACTTGCTTTGAGCAGTGACTTTGTACTAGTGCCTCATTACTTCCTCCAGGAGTTAATGAGGCTACCAGTCATGTTTTGATATGTTCACTCATGTCTGTTTGAGTGGCACCTGTCATGTGCTGCATCCTTTTCCACTGTTGTTCCATTGCTCACTTCTTATCACGGAACAGGTAATGATATCATCAAGAGGCCAAAATGGTTGATATGGAGATAGACCATGGCTTATGGAACTATTTTCATATTTAAGAATTTGTGAAGAATTTTCTAAACACCTTTCTCTTAAATGCTGAAGTTTGATGTATTTTCCCTGTCTTGACTGCTTATACTTCTGTCTTTACAGTGACCACCTAAATAAGACATGAACATCGTTCACCTGTGCTTCTGAAATCACATCATAACTAACACAGTATTACCACATAGTAACTAAGTGGTCCTTAAAAATGAAGGCCAATGGGGTTGGATAAGAAGTGCTTGCTGCTCTTCTGGAAGACCCAAGTTCAATTCCCTGTGCCTAGGTCAGTAGGTCATAATCGACCATAACTCTAAATTCGAGGGATCCAATATTCTCCTCTGGAATCTGAGGGCACCTGCACATGTATGGCATACTCACACACAGACACAAAGGAATAACCAGTCTTAAAATGTTAGGCCAAAGAATCTGCCATTGCTTAGTATCTAAATTATCCAATGTTATCCTAAGTCGCCCTCTTTAGCATTCCCCCATCACCTGCTTCAACTCTTCCTTCACACTTTGATTCTTAACATCTTTTTACATGATACATTTTCCTTGCTAGGAATCAGATAAAAGATTCATCTTATAATGTGGGTACTTATTGCTGTGTTTCCTAGTAGAACATAAATTTCTTGAAATCAGGTAATTTACCTTTTATAAATATAACTAAGTGCCTAGAACATAAAGGGTATTCAAGTAGAACCTGTTGCATTAATTGGGTGGCCCTCTCATCTCTTTTCTTCTGCTATGTTCTCTTTCATGCTCTCCCCTCTGGTCTGAGCTGGCTTCCTGTCACGTTAGCAACAAACATAAAATATAGATTCGGACATCAGTGTTTCATTTCACCAACCAGATAATTTTACTCTTCTTTTTAAACATTTCTATTCATTGCCATTGCTTGAAGAAGGAGGAGGAAGAAGAAGAAGAAGAAGAAGAAGAAGAAGAAGAAGAAGAAAAAGAAAAAGAAAACCTCTTGAGGTAATATATAAGAGCCTTGTCTACCTTTTGAGGCTTGTTATCTTCTCACCGTTTCTTCAATATGGTACTCAGGGACCATGTGGTCAAATGCAACTAAGTATATTAATATCTCCATAATGGATAAAGTAAAGTTTTAAAGCCCCCAAGCAACAGGGATCACATTCTTTTCATTGTATCACACATTGCTTACTCATTATTTGACCATTTAAGATTTTCTTCCCTAGTCCTTCCTTCCAACTTTAACCTCTCTCAAATATCCCACTTCATTTGACTGTCTCCACCATAGTTCTGCATCCTTCTAGAGTTTTAAGATTGTTCATACAGGATATCAAGTTTGATGGGTGATGAATTCCAGACCCAGCCTGACTCAAAACTTCTTATTCTATGAACATAGTCTACTTTCCCACTGGATTGATTTCATTGACTCAAAACCCCCAAGATACAACATTAATTACAAGCAGAATGAGTAGCCTGCTTCCAATTGATACACTCTAGACTGAAAGTGTTCACATATCTTGTAAACTGAACACAGAGGAGCGACTACATACTTGTGGTTCTTGTCTTATGACTATTAGGGATTCTAGGAAGTGTTTGGAGCAACAAAGAAATGGGTTTCCCGCTAAGTGAGCATCTGGGATTGCCCCCTAGAAGCTTCTGAAATCCAGGGATGTTGCTTGAAACAGTACTTGCATCTTCAGCACCAACTGTCAGGATCCTACCAGATGATTTCCAGGATACCCAAATAATGCACACCACAAACCTACAAGTGTCACTGTTAGGAGAATAACCAGTTTACTCCCTCAAACAGCTGCTTTTTTCTTGTCAACCCAGCCTCTGACTTCTTCCTGTAACTGAGATCTCCAGAGTAACAAAGCCCCCCTCCTTCCTTAGGAAGTGCTGACCTCATAGTCTCCTACACTTACCCACTTACCTCCTCACATTTTAGGAACATTAATTGATGAGCATGATCCTAATATCTTGTGGCTCCAAGTGGTGTTAGCCCTACTAGCTAGTATTTTTTTCTGAAATGAAAATGTCTGTTTTGTCTAGTTTAATAACACGAAAACCAAGTGTTGTGGTTTTCTATTTCTATTGAGAAATGTCCCACATAAGCTAATGTTTTCAAACACCTAGTCACTAGTTGGTAGTACTGTTGGGGATATTTAGGAGGAGCTTATAGCCTTGCCTCACTTTTAGTTTGCTCTCTGTTCATGTTTTTGATTGAATATGCAGTCACTAAACTTCCTTCTCTGGCTGCCCGCTGCTGTGTTGTACTTACCATTATGGACTCTAATATTCTGGAACAGAGGACCAAAACTAACCCTTTCCCCTATCATTTTCATTGATTATGGTATTTTATCATTGTAACAGAAAAGAAACAAATACATCAAGTAAGTCTTTTTGGATTCTGAAGACCAGGTAGAAAGCAATCCTCTTGTCTATGCATTATCACCACACTAACTTTGCACCTTAATTTTATTATCTACATTATATTAGAAAAAAATTGCGGATTTTTTTCCAGCTTTTTTCACATATATGTAAACTCCCCATAACTAAGAGACTGTTAAGAATCACTGGATAAAAATAAATAGTAATAATTTTTAAAAAGTCAAGAGAATGAAAGGACAGATCATAGGTTAAGAGCACTCACTGCTCTTAGAGAAGACTCAAGCTTAGTTCCCAGCACCACATGGCAGGCAGCTCACAGTCACCTGTAACTTCAGTGATAGGGAATCTAACTCCCTCTTCTGGCTTTTTAAGGCACTGCAAGCACACAGCACAGGAATAAAACATGCAGACAAACACAAAATAAAAACAAAAATGGGTTAGTACTGGATTGGGGGTGGGGAGTATGGGGTAAGTGGATGGGAGGGTGGGACTGGGAGGAGGGAAAGGAATGGAGATTGGAATGTAGGATAAACAAATTAATAAAAATTAATTAATTAAAATTAATCTTGGAAAAAAGAATTGCTGGAAAGATGATTGGAGAGATTGTTTAACTGATACTACTACTACTACTACTACTAATAATAATAATAATAATAATAATACCCAGTTCTTTTTAAAGAGAGATGTATAGCCAGAATGTCTATAACCCCAGTGTCCTATGATAAGAGAGGGGGCAGAGAAAAAAGATTCCCTGGAAACTCATCAGACAGTTAGCCTTGCGAATACAATAAGCAAGTAACAAAGGCCCCTCTCAATCAAGTAGAAGGTGAGGACCACCAATAAAGGTTGTATTTTGATCAAGATTGTCATTTTATCTCCACATCTATACTGTAAATCCCTGTACACATACACACACACACACACACACACACACACACACATACAGAGAGAGAGAGAGAGAGAGAGAGAGAGAGAGACCACATTTGAAATCCCAGCATTTAGGAGGTATTTGCAGAAGGACCACAAATTAGGGAAGCTTAGACTACATAGCAAGATTTTCTAAAGCAGACAGATATGCAAACAGAATATACATATCATCAATATATATCATAATAATCAAAATATTATCAGAATTATTCAGATGATTTCACATTAAATGTGCAACCATTTAAATGAAATCAAACTAAAAGTAACATAGGTAAACACCCCATTTCTAGATTTCTCTATGAAAATATAGTAATATTCCATTCATGGAATGTTCACTAGAGAAATAACATAACAAAATTATATTAGAACAAAACAGAGTAAAAACATTTGAACTCTAGTCCTACCTCAAGACCCAGTCATACTAATTCTGAGTATCCACCCAAACGATTCCTCACCAAACTACAAGGACATATCCTCATCTATGTTCATAGCAGACTTATTTGTAATAGCTAGAAACTGGAAACAACCCAGATGTCCCTCAACTGATGAATCGATAAAAAAATTTTGTGGTACATTTACACAATGGAATACTACTCAGCTATCAGAAACAATGGAATCATGCAATTTGCAGCCAAATGGATGAAACTAGAGAAGCTCATCCTGAGTGAGCTAACCCAGACCCAGAAGGATGCACATGGCATCTACTCACTTATAATTGGATTTTAGCCATATAGTACAGGATAACTATCCTACAACCAGCACACTAAAAAGATCAGGAACATAGACTTTGTTACCTATTCATGGGACAATTTTCCCTAGGGGTGCTACCATGTAGGCCCCCAGTGCAAGAGAAAGCTCTTAGCTCTCATTCTCATATGACTGTTGAACTGAGAGGGGCTGAACTCTAGGGACACTCCACATCGGAGGAGTGGGATGAGTGGGAGAGGGAGGAGAGAGTGGGAGGGTGGAACCAGGAGGGGTGAAAAGAGGGCACTATGATGGAGATGTAACTTGAAGTAATAAATAAACATTAAAAAAATAAAAATCATTTGAACTCATGCCATGCACGGGGAAAATCCTGAGTGTCATTGACAGTCAGATCATTGAGTAAATGGCAAAGCACATAACAATAAGGCTAAGCTTCTTTACCTTTTACACTTGTCATTGAGTATAGAGATGTTGTGATTAATTTCATGAATGAAGTTGACTCTCTGGTGTGTGTGTGAGAATGTTTCTAGAAGAGACTGCCAGACTAAAAAAAGGTCTCTTGACCCATGGAGATGGTATGACCCAATCTGCTGAGTACCCAGGGGTACCAAAATACCAAGAAGGGAAAATTACATCCCCTCTTGAACTGAGACACTCATCTTCTCCTACCCTGAATGTCAGAACTCACTTGAGTTCTAGCTGGGACTTATGTCACTTCCCTCCACCTACCCAGTGGGTTTCCTGCCTTCAACCTAGAACTATGAATGGCGCCCAGCTTTCCAACTCCATTCTTTGTTGTATCACTAGCGTCATTGGCCCTCTCATCTTCAGACCAGTTCCAGTGTGCTCAGTTGCTAAGACTACAGAAAGTTCTCCCAGCTTTCAGAGGGTGTGTCCTGGAGCCGCTCAGTCCCCATAGCCAGGACACCAATATTCATAATCAATCTCCTCTAATTTATTTGCATACTGCATATCTAATTAGCTGTTTATCTAGAGAACCTTGATGAATACATGCTGGATATATGGATATACTATGGATATATTGCCAATTCATATTTCATCACAGCATACTTCGCAGACACATTGTACTACAGAAATTCAATTCACATATTTGCAGGGCTTAGTTTTCTAAGCTCTGTCACTGAAATAAAAATTAGCTGATTGATCAGAACACCTGCCAAAACACAGATCTGGTATCAAGACAATCTTTGCCTTGTTAGATGCACATGGTAAAATACACGGGTTCTCAAAGAAATAGCATGGTAGAGAGTGGCCTCATGGGACTCTCCAAATAACTGAGAGGTCCCAAGAGGTCCCAGGCTTTCAGATATTTCCTGCTGATGAGGTACATTTTTTTCACAAAAAAGAGACTCCCACATAAGAATTTTAAAAAAACTATCAATTCTCATATAGCATTAAAGAGGATGATAATCAGAAGAGCTGTATGTGGCAGCACACAGGATGTGACTCCACAACCCTCTCTTATTTGTGTGTAGATTCATACATGTGCAGGCATAAGGAGAGAGTGCATGTATTGGACAAAAGCAGCAACTGAGGGTGGAAGTGAAAGGGATGTTAATGGTGAGGGATTTAGGATTAAAAGGTGAACTCCTTGCTGTGATAAAACAAATATCAGTATTTATTGCTGGAGCTAAGACTGTGGTGCAGGAAGAAAATCAACTTTGCTGCTGTCATTCTTAATTCTCAGCTGGGAACCCTGTAGCAAAAGACAGATTAAGAAAGGAAGGCTTATAAATGTACCATGCATGGGAATTTCAAGAAATGAGACACTCAGAGAAGAGGATTCAACTAACTCTTGTTGTATAGCTCATTCAACAAACAGCATACTTTCAGAGCTGTGTCCTACCAGAGAAAAGAATCCTAGTTTCTAGGATGAGTAATTGCAGCGGGGGTGGGGGTGGGGTGCAGAACATAAGAAAGTAATGGTAGAAAAGAGACAAAAATATGCCACTGGTGCAATTTCAAGGGAAAGAGACAATTTTCTTTCTTTCTTTCCTTCCTTTCTCCCTCTCTCCCTCCCTCCCTCCTTCCTTCCTTCCTTCCTTCCTTCCTTCCTTCCTTCCTTCCATCCTTCCTTCTTTTTTGTATCCTCTTTTTAAAAATTGTCTTGTGCCATTTGGCTGCAAATTGCATGATTTCATTGTTTCTGATAGCTGAGTAGTATTCCATTGTGTAGATGTGCCACAGTTTTTTTTTTTTTTAATCCATTCATCTGTTGAGGGACATCTGGGTTGTTTCCAGTTTCTAGCTATTACAAATAAGACTACTACAAACATAGATGAGGAAACGTCCTTGTGGTTTGGTGACGAATCATTTGGATGTATACCCAGAAGTGGTATGGCTGGATTTTGAGGTAGAGCTATTCAACGTTTTCTAAGATATCACCAGACTGATTTCAATAGTGGTTGTACAAGTTTACATTCCTACCAGCAATGGAGGAGGGTTCCCCTTTCTCCACAACCTCACCAACATGTGCTATCATTTGAGTTTTTGATCTTAGCCATTCTGACAGGTGTGAGATGGAATCGCAGAGTCTTCTTGAGTTGCATTTCCCTGGAGAATCTCATCCTGAGTGAGCTAACCCAGACTCAGAAGGATGCACAGGGCATCTATTCACTTATAATCGGATTTTAGCCATATAGTACAGGATATCTAACCAACGCACCAAAGGGAACATGGACATAGACTTTTTCTTTTTCTCCCTGTCAATGAGACACTTTGCCCTAGTGATGCTGCCTTGTAGGCCCCCAGTGTATGAGGAGGCTCTTGGCCCTCATATGACTGCTGAACTGGGGCGGTGGACTGATATGTAGGGACATTCCACTCTGGAGGAGTGGGATGGAAGGGATAGGGGGTAGAGGGTGGGAGGGAAGGGCTGGGAGGGCTTGAAAGAGGACACTGAGATGGAGATGTAACCAGAAGTAATAAATAAACATTTTTAAAAATTGTCTTCTGCTTAAAATATATTTGTGTTTCTGGCAGTAGTGGTGCAATGCCTTTAATCCCAGCACTCTGGAGGCAGAGGCAGGTGGATCTTTGTGGTTCAAGGATAGCCTAGTCTACAAAGAGAGTTCCAGGACAGCCAGGGCTACACAGAGAAACTCTGTCTCGAGAAAAAAATTTTTTATATATATATATATTATATATACATTATATATATAATATATATATATTACTGAGCATTATCAGCTGCTCCAGTGCTACCAGGCTCTAGGATGCTTTCAAAGTATTAGATTTGATGAGATGGGAAAGAAGGGGGTCTGTTGGGAGAAGATGCATCACAATGGGAGGGGAGGGAGCAAAGTACAATGATGTGGACAGATGAGAGAACCACCATGAAATCTAGGACTTTGCCTCTTAACTTTCAACATGAATTTTAAAATGGGTAGTGGGTGCTTCAGGAGGAAAACTTCATGAAAATATGATAGATAAAGGGAAAATTACTTCCAGAGAATATTTGTACACTTTCTTGCTCATATATTTCATAATCATAAGTAGGTAGGTAAGTAAATCATAGAAAGAGGGAGGGGAGGGGGAGGAAATGAGAGGGAGAGGCTTACGGTAGAATCCAAGCAAGGGTCAGGGGAGATAATAAAGGTATATATTGAGAATTACTTGAGTCCAAGACGCATAACATCCTAGACAACCATGGTAAGAACTAAATAGGGTTTAGCACACTCTCAAGAACATCTCTGGACATTTTGATCAGTGATTTAGTGACTTCTCTGGCCACTGAATCACACTTTCATGCTAGATTTAGCTAATAACACCACAGTCACCAAAACCATTCTGTGTATTACAGCACTGAATTCAGCTGTCTGTCTGCTTGACTAAGCTTCTCCATATGCTACATGTGGTGACTGGAGGAACTCAGCTCCATAGAAAGAACATTCCAGAAACAGCAGAGTGGAGTTCTCTGCAGCACCTGAGATGGAAGACCCTAGGGCCAGGGCCATGAGTGGAGAAACAGTGGTAAGGTCCCAGATCTCTAATCAAGGCAGTGTTTATGACAAGGATCATGAAGCCCACACCATAAGATACACCAAGTAGGGGGGCCAAGATGGCAGTGAACTGCATGGACGCATTTTGAATGTGGGAGAGAAGAGCCATAGAAGACACAGAGTTGTGGGACACTGTGCAAAAACCGGAGGGTCTGGCCCCTCCGGGAACACACACAGCTCCCAAGGGACTGTTAAAAGTCCCAGGGCAAGGCTCTCCCCCCATCTCTTGCAGACACAGAAGCCACTAAATCCGGGAGTCGGGAACTCCCATTTGGAGAAGCGCCTGGTAAGATCGATCCCAACACACAGCAGGCAGAATCAAAGGCCACATGGTGATCGCCCACTAGCCTACTTGGCTTCCCACACCTCAGGAAGACCTTATAACTGGCGGGGCTGGTTCCTGGCGCACCCATGGCAAAGAAGCTAAGGAAGGAGGCTGGCTCAGTCGGCGAGAGGGGCCGAAGCTCCGCCCACCCACGGCAAAGCAGCTAGAGAAGGAGGCTAGCTCAGATGGCGGGAGGGGCCAAAGCTCCGCCCACCCAAGGCAAAGCAGCTAGGGCGGGAGGCCGGCTCAGACGGCGGGAGGGGCCGAAGCTCCGCCCACCCAGAGCAGAGCAGATAGGGAGGGAAGCTGCCAGGCCTCTGGCAGAGAAGCCTAGTGGGTAACCAGAAGCCAGGGGACCATAGCTGTATTCTGGTAAACCCAGACATATTAGGTGTGGAGCCGGGCCCTGTCAGCCTCCTTGACGACAAACAAAGCCCACAAAATCTGTGCCTGGACAAACAGGTCCATAGCATCAGAACCATTACAGGCTGATCACTCAGTGTGCAACATAGAGAAGTCTGAACTGGGAGCAGTGAAACAATTCCAGACCATTACTCACTACCTGGGAATAGGCTGCACCAGCTCACAGCGATTCAGGCTATTAAAACCACAGTGACCCTGAGATCCCCCTGTAAGCAACGACAGATAGCCAAGCAATTCGACTCCTTCACCAAAGCATCCCCTGTGGATCCAAGCACAGAAAACGACAAGAACAGACAGCTAAACACACCCACATGGCCAAAGTTCCAAGAAAAAATAGAAATAAAGGAAATATGACTCCAACAAAGCAGAATTATCCTAGCTCATCCAATTCGGATGACCTCACACCAAGAGTAACACATGAAAACGATGACAATTCTGCATTATGGAAAGTGATAGAGTCCCTTCAAGAAGAACTTAAATCTATGAAGGTATTCAAAGAAGCCACAATTTTACAAGCCAAAAAAATGAATAACACCATTAAAGAACTCCAAGCCAAGATGACAGAGCTTGAACAGGAAAAGGACAAAGCAATGAAAGATTTTCAGACAAAAACAAGCAAGCTGGAGAAGGAAATGTACAAAATGAACAATACCATACAAGACATGAAAATAGAAATAGAAACAATAAAGAAAACACAGAGTTAAAAGAGGAAGTGGAGAACCAAGGGAAGAGAACAGGAACTATGGATGTGAGTATCAACAATAGGATGCAAGAGATAGAAGACAGGATCTCAGGCATGGAAGATTCGATGGAAGAAATCAGCACAACATCCAAAGAAAATGAGAAGGCTAAAAAATCTCTCACCCACAACATTCAAGAAATCAAGGACTCAATGAAAAGATGGAACCTAAGAATCACAGGCATAGAGGAAAGAGAAGACTCCCGACTCCAAGGTCCAGGAAATATCTTCAACAAAGTCATAGAAGAAAACTTCCCAAACCTGAAAAAAGAGATGCCAATAAAAATCCTAGAGGCTTACAGAACACTGAACAGATTAGATCAGAAAAGAAACTCCTCTCGACATATAATAATTGAAACACCAACTGCACAGAACAAAGGAAGGATATTAAAAGCTGTAAGAGAAAAAGGCCAAGTCACATACAATGGCAGACCCATCAGAATTACAACTGACTTCTCAGAAACTTTAAAAGCTAGAAGGGCCTGGACAGATATCCTACAAGTCCTGAGAGATTATAGGTGCCCAGCCAGACTACTATACCCAGCAAAACTCTCTATCAACATAGATGGAGAAAACAAGATATTCCATGACAAAATCAAATTTAAACAATATCTACCCACAAACCCAGCCCTACAGAAAATCCTAGAAGGAAAATTCCATCCCAGAGAAGAAAACTTCACCCAAGAAAACAAAGGGAATAGAAAACCCCTCAGCAACTAAACAAAAAGAGGCACAGGACCATCACCTATACCAAAGTAATGGGAAACAACAACCCCAGGTCACTAATATCCATCAACATCAATGGTCTCAACTCCCCAATAAAAAGACACAGATTTACAGAGTGGATCCACAAGCAAGACCCGTCCCTTTGCTGCATACAAGAAACACATCTCACTACCAGAGATAGTCACTACCTCAGAGTAATGGGCTGGGAAAAGGTTTTCCAAGCAAATGGACCCAGGAAGCAAGCTGGAGAAGCCATCCCAATATCAAACAAAACAGACTTCCAACTGAAGTTAATGAAAAAAGACAAAGAAGGGCATTATATACTCATTAAAGGGAATATTCATCAAGAGGAAATCTCAATACTGAACATCTATGCCCCAAATACAAAGGCACCTACTTTTGTAAAAGAAACACTTCTAAAACTTAAATCGCACGTCGATCACAACACATTAGTAGTGGGAGACTTCAACACCCCACTCACAACAATGGACAGATCATCAAGACTGAGGCCAAGCAGAGAAATATTGAGTCTAACAGAGATCATGAAAGAAATGGACCTAACAGACATCTACAGAACGTTTCACCCAAACACAAAAGAATACACCTTTTTCTCAGCACCCCACGGAACCTTCTCCAAGATCGACCACATAGTTGGTCACAAGGATAGTATCAATAGATACAAAAAAATTGAAATAACACCTTGTATCTTATTAGACCACCACGGGATAAAGCTGGTCTTCAACAGCAAAAGAATCAACAGAAAGCCTACACACTCATGGAAATTGAACAGCTCCTTACTGGATGACCACTGGGTCAGGGAAGAAATAAAGAAGGAAATGAAAGACTTCTTAAAATCCAACGACAATGAAGACACAACATACCCAAACCTATGGGATACATTGAAAGCTGTGCTACGAGGAAAGTTCATAGCACTAAGTGCTTTCAAAAAGAAAATTGTGACAGCTCATATTAGTGAACTAACAGATAAGCTGGGTGAATTGGAAAAAAAAGAAACAAACACTCCCAAGAGGAGCAGAAGGCAGGAAATCATCAAACTTAGGGCTGAAATCAACAACTTAGAATCAAAAAGAACTATACAAAGAATCAATGAAACCAAGAGTTGGTTGTTTGAGAAAATCAACAAAATAGACAGACCCCTAGCCAAATTAACTAAAAGGCAAAGGGAAAGAACACAAATCAACAAAATCAGAAATGAAAAGGGAGAAATAACAACAGACATTGAGGAGATCCAGATAATATTCGGGCATTACTTTAAAAATCTATATTCCACTAAATTTGAAAACCTAAGCGAAATGGACAATTTCCTCGATAAATTCCACCTACCAAAACTAAATCAAAATCAGATTAACAGCTTAAACAGCCCAATAACACCCAAGGAAATAGAAACAGTCATTAATAATCTCCCAACCAAAAAAAGCCCAGGGCCAGATGGCTTTAGCATGGAATTCTACGGGACCTTCAAAGAGGAACTAACACCATTACTTTTCAAACTCTTCCACCACATAGAAACAGAAAGAACACTGCCAAACTCATTCTATGAGGCCACTGTCATTCTGATTCCTAAACCACACAAAGACCCAACAAAGAAAGAGAACTTCAGACCAATCTCCCTCATGAACATAGATGCAAAGATACTTAAGAAAATACTAGCAAACCGAATTCAAGAACACATAAAAAATATCATACATCATGATCAAGTAGGCTTCATCCCAGGAATGCAGGGATGGTTCAATATACGAAAGTCTATCAATGTAATTCACCACATAAACAAGATGGAAGAAAAAAACCACATGATAATCTCGCTAGATGCAGAAAAAGCATTTGACAAAATCCAACACCCCTTCATGCTAAAAGTTCTGGAGAGAACGGGCATACAAGGACCATACCTAGAAATAATAAAGGCAATATACAGCAAGCCAGTGGCCAACATCAAATTAAATGGAGAGAAGCTTGAAGCATTTCCTCTAAACTCAGGGACAAGACAAGGATGTCCACTTTCACCATATCTCTTCAGTATAGTACTTGAAGTTCTTGCTAGAGCAAGAAGACAACTAAAGGAAATCAAAGGGATAAACATTGGAAATGAAGAAGTCAAATTATCCCTATTCGCAGATGATATGTTAGTATACATAAGCGACCCCAAAAATTCCACCAAAGAACTCTTACAGCTGATAAACAACTTCATCAAGGTGGTTGGATACAAAATTAACTCAAAAAAATCAGAAGCCCTTCTTTATACAACAAACAAGCATACCAAGAAAGAAATAAGGGAAACAACCCCCTTCACAATAGCCACAAACAATATAAAATACCTGGGGGTAACTCTAACCAAGCAATTAAAGGACCTATACAACAAGAACTTCAAGCCCCTGAGGAAGAAATGGACGAGGCATTTAGAAGATGGAAAGATTTCCCATGCTCATGGATAGGTAGGATCAACCTAATAAAAATGGCTATTCTACCAAAAGCAATATATAGATTCAATGCAATTCCTATTAAAATACCAACACAATTTTTTATAGACCTGGAAAAAGCTATACTCAACTTCATATGGAACAACAAAAAGCCCAGAATAGCTAAATCAATCCTGTACAATAAAAAGGCATCTGGAGGTATCACCATCCCAGATTTCAAGCTGTACTACAGAGCAATAATAATAAAAACAGCATGGTACTGGTATAGAAACAGACCAGTGGATCAATGGAATCGAATTGAAGACCCAAACATGGAACCACACACCTATGGCCAACTAATCTTTGACAAAGAAGCCAAAACCACACAATGGAAGGACAGCATCTTCAACAAATGGTGTTGGTCCAACTGGATGTCCACTTGCAAACGAATGAAATTAGACCCATACCTATCACCTTGTACAAAACTTAATTCCAAGTGGATCAAAGACCTTAACATAAGGCCGGCCACACTAAAGATACTAGAAGAAAAAGTAGGAGAAACCCTCGAACTCATTGGCACAGGTGACAACTTCCTGAACAGAACACCAACAGCTCAGGACCTGAGATCAACAATCAATAAATGGGACCTCGTGAAACTGAAAAGCTTCTGTAAGGCAAAAGACACAGTCATTAGAACAAAACGGCAACCAACAGACTGGGAGAAAATCTTCACCAACCCCACATCTGATAGAGGGCTACTATCTAAAATCTACAAAGAACTCAAGAAACTAAATGCCAAGAAACCAAATAATCCAATCAAAAAATGGGTGATGGAGCTAAATAGAGAATTCACAAAGGAGGAATCCCTAATGGCCGGGAGTCACCTGAAGAAATGCTCAACATCCTTAATCATCAGAGAAATGCAACTCAAGACGACCCTGAAATTCCATCTCACACCTGTCAGAATGGCTAAGACAAAGAGCTCAAATGACAGCACATGCTGGCAAGGGTGTGGAGAAAAGGGAACCCTACTCCATTTCTGGTGGGAGTGTAGGCTTGTGCAACCACTATGGAGGTCTGTCTGGAGATATCTTAGAAATCTTGGAATAACTTTGCCTCAGGACCCAGCCATACATACCACTTCTGGGTATACACCCAAAGGACACCTCATGGAGACACAGGGAAGTCTCCTCATCTATGTTCATAGCAGCCTTATTTGTAATAGCTAGAAACTGGAAACAACCCAGATGTCCCTCAACTGAAGAATGGATTAAAAAATTGTGGTACATCTATACAATGGAATATTACTCAGCTATAAGAAACAATGAAATCATGCAATTTGCAACCAAATGGATGGATCTAGAGAAGCTCATCCTGAGTGAGCTAACCCAGTCTCAGAAGGATGCACATGGCATCTATTCACTTATAGTAGGATTTTAACTATATCATACAGGATATCTGTACTACAACCAACACACCAAAAGGAACATGGACATAAACTTTTTTTTCATTTCTTTTTCTTTTTCCTTTTCCTTTTTTTCTCTTTCTTTTTCCTCTCTTTTTTTGTTGTTGTTCTTTGTTTTTGTGGGTTTGTGTGTCTGTTGGTCTTTTTTTTTTAGTTTTCCCCTCGTAGCAAGGAGACACCTTTCACTGGCAGTACTGCCTCGTAGGCCCCCAGTGTATGAAGAGGCTCTCGGCCCTCATATGACTCCTTATCTGTGGTGAGAGACTGTTATGCAGGGACACTCCACCCCAGAGGATCAAGATGGAAGGGTCAGGGGGTAGAGCATGGGAGGGTGGGGCTGGGAAGCGGGAAAAGAGGACAATATGTTAAGAATGTAACCTGTAGCAACAAACAAATAAATTTATTAATTAAAAAAAAGCAGGTAACAACGTTAAAACACTGTAAATAAAATAAAGGACACAGCCGTTCATCCTGGTTTTATAAACCTCCAAGTGTCGAAAAAACGTAGAGCTATGGAAAAATACAGGAGAAATGTGGTGTTAACCCATGCCTTTAACTTCAGCAGAGACAGCAGGAGCACCATAGAGTTAGTGGACTTATAAATTCTAGAGTTACAAGGAAAAGGGTGGTGAGGGTACACACCCTTAATCCCATCATTCAAGAAGAGTACACCCTTAACCCCAACACACTAGAGACAGAAACAGGCAGATCTCAGAGCTCAAGGTCAGCCTGATACAAAACAAACTCTAAATAGAGAAAAACTTCGATCCAGGAGTGGTGGAACACATCTTTAATCCCCTCAGATGGGAACCACAGGTCTCGCATCCCAATGATTAGAATGCAGAGACACACACATAGGATTTGGAAGGACCTAAGTTTAAAAGCTACTTACAAAAGGCCCACTCAATACAAACAAATTGTCCTTCGAGATCTCAAAATATATACACTAAAGCTGGTTTAGCTCCAAAATAACAAAATAATTTCTTCTTTAAACCAGATTGAAAGATAACACTTTATATATTGTCAAAAAACCAAGTTTGCTTCAGGAGAAATATTACCTACCCCCCACCCAAAAAAAAAGAGGGTGATTGTCCCTGAGTGAGGATTAGGGCAGGGCTCTGTTCTTATCTTTCCAGGAGAATCAAAGAATCCATTCAAGGAACCCAGGGACAACTGGACAACGGAAACCTCGGCAGAAATCAGAAATCAGAATCGACACCAAAAGAAGAGGAGTGACCCAGATGATTCAGCCTGACAGACTCCCTCAATAGCTGTCTCCATCAAAAGCCTACAACCACAACAACTCAATATCACTAAGACCATTCAGCTCTACACAATGCCCCAGCCAGAACCTCAGTAAAGCCTGGAAGTTCAGCTTCTGCCTACAAACTCCTTAGGACATCTAAACAGCTGAGAACAGAAGGACTGAACATAGAAGGATTGTATTAACATTTTTAACCATTTTTCCATTTTGGTTTGGGCCCCAAACAGGTTTACTATGACCCAAATCAGCAGGAAGTCATTTTAAGAGAGCGACGTCCTATACCCAGAGGGTCAGAGGGTGTTTCTCCGCCCCCCCCCCTTTTTTGGTTATTTGAAGGACAGCTGAAAACTCTGTTATTTAGGGGAAGAGATTACAAGTTGTTAAATGGTCCTGTTTAATGGGTTTTGGAGGTTAGACCCAGGGTATTCCTTCTTTCCCTTTTCTGTATCCTTCTTTCTCTCCTATGTAGGAGTGCATAGACTTGAGAAAAATGAGACATAGACATAGCACAGGAAGGACCAAGAAGAAGGGTCAGATTATTGAATATGCCCTTATACCTTTGTATATTGATACAAAATTAGTAGTATATTTGGCTAAAGTGGTATTGACCATTGTTTATTGTGCAAAAATAAGATTGTATTGGTCTACTTTGGTATTGATATTTGTATATTGATACAAAATTAAGATTATAGTTGGCCACAATGGTATTGACCCTTGTATATGGATGCAATATTAAGATTGTATTGGGCCACATAGGCATTGATCTTTGTATATTGATACAAAATTAAGAGTATATTTAGCCACATTTGAATAGATCTTTGTATATTGATAAAAAATTTAAGGTAACACTTCCTAATGGTATCGTACCTAGAGATACTTAAAAATGAAATGTGAAGCTCTGGCCTCTTGATACCAACCGTCTTAAACTGTTTAGGATAGTTAAGAAAAACAAACTCCTAGTCATGCATGCATGTCACCTTGTTAGCTACTATGACAGTCTATCACAGATATTCTCTAAGCTACTCAGTAATCAAGTTGTTAAGAGACAAGCAACATTTGCTCATCTAAATACAAGAGATGGATAGGGCATCTTCAAAAACCCCAAGAGATCTGCAGAATATGGCATTCAAAGATGTGGTCTTAAATTAAGATTTTTTTTTTTGATATCGTGACATATCAGCTCCTGACAGCACCCCTATTCTACTCCAAGTAGAAGAAAAGCATCGAAGAATCTCCAGTGTGAGATGGTTGAATTAGTGGCAAGCCTATCTCTTGGCATGTAAAAACTTGCTTTAACTGCAGACAGACTGCTGTCCAAAAAGTACAAAACTTGGTAGCAGGGAAGTCGACAGCCTAGCTCTGCCAAGACAGGGTAGGTTAGTCCTTCATAATCCCTGCTCTACAATAAATGTTTGTCAGAGAAACAGGACCAAAAGGCTGAAGACTGATGCTGGAATGTATGGAGAGAAAATGGGAACTGTCCAGGTAGTCACTGGTTTGTCATTTCTTAGTATTGGAAGCTGCAAGCCCTGCACTTCCTATACAATCAGATATATTTATCCTTCTCAGCTCTCTGAGGTGGTTGAAGAATAGACAGCTTGAGTCTCATAGCTAAATTTTGAGTTGTTTAGGAATAAAGAGGGCGTTCTAGATCTAAGAAGATGGTTATAATAGTGATGCAAGTTAGTATGAAAACTAAGTCAGTTATAGAACTTTAAACTCATGGAGATGGTTAGAAGGTAGAAGGTTAAAGTCAGGGGCCAAATATGTATGAACTGGACATTGGGAAGGTATACTGGGCCATTTAACTCTCATAAATGTGGCATATTTAATTCTGCTGTTTTGTATAGAATTTACTGTTATAAGAGAAAGAACCATTTGTTGGATTGAAAAGGGAAGCTGTTGGGGGGGAAGAGGGTGGAAGGGTGGGACAGGAAGGGGGAATAGGGAAGGGTTTGTGACTGAGATGTAACTTGAAGAAAAAACAATAAAGTACTTATAAAAAAACCTTTTGATCATGTGAGGGTTTTGGGGAACGTGTATTTCTCTACATATGCTCATTGTAATCATTCACTTAGAAAAATAGAAGGAAAGCACATTGTGATTTTTGTACTGCTTGAAAGATTTTGCTCAAATATATAAGCTGCGGAAAAAAAAAAAGATACACCAAGTAAAACTGTGAACCACCTGGCAACTGAAACAGAAAAATAAATAAAAACTTTTTATTATACAACATATAGTATATGACCTGCACAATGTTTAGAATATACCTATACCTTGAAATTATTTGTTTCTGGGATCATAATTTTTAATTTAAAAAGGTGGCATGCATTAATCAAAAAAGTGTGTATAAATGTTTTGCCTGCAATTATGTCTGTGCATGTGTTCAAGCAGTACCCATGTAGGACAGAGTAGGATACAAAATTTCCTGGTACAGGAATTGCAGGTGGTTGTGAGAGGCTGTGGGGTGCTAAAAACAGAACCTGGGTTCACTGCAAAACCAGCCTATATTCTTTCTTTTTAAATTTTATTAAGTTAATTTATTCATTTCTCATCTTGATCATAGTGTCTTTCCTCTCCTCCTCTGGGCCTTGCCCTCCTACCCCCTTCCTCTACCTCTCCTCCTTCTCCTTAGAAAAGGGGAGCACACCCTGTACCATCCTATCCTATCACCAGCCTATACTCATAACCACTGACCCATCACTCCAGTTCTTGTGGCCTTTGTTTTGTCTGGAAGGAATAAATAGTGAAGGGTATCGGTAATGAGAATACTTTGAGGTTGAATATAATGTACATGAATTGTAATGTACAATAGTCCACAAAGAGATACTTTAACCATGTTCTTCATTACTAATAAAATGACTTGTAAATAGATAGTCCTTGTGGGTAAAATGTTAGATGGCTCCCATCTTTTCTTCAATGAGACTGTCGCATAGGTTGATGTTTTGACGTGAGCATGAAGCACACGTTTGAGAGGTCCTGGTACACTTTATGTTCAGATATACAGGTGTGTGTGTGTGTGTGTGTGTGTGTGTGTGTGTGTGTGTGTGTGTACCTGCAAGTAGAGAAAAAATCCACTAATGCCATTTCCAACTGAATTATTTGGGGTCAGTTGCTGAAACATTCAACTTTCTCAACTGTAAGATAGGGAAGTACCTCACAGGGTTTTTGTATCCTCAAATAAAATATTTTTGAAAGCACTTGGTAAATCATAAAATGAGATTAGACAAGGTGGCATAGAAAAGTTCATGGGCTCTATATCAGATAACCTACAGTAATTCATAACAAAGACACACTGGTACTGAGAAAGTCATATGAATCCCTCCATGGGTATTATAGTTTCAATAGAAAGTGTCATGAATTGAGGTCTTGGTTCTCAGCTGATGGCATAACTTAGGGAAACTTTAGCAACTTTAGGAGGTAAGGCTGAGCTGGAGGAAGTGGGTTATAGCATGTCTTAGTCTGCTTTCTGTTGCTGTGATAAAACACCATGACCAAAACCAACTTGTGGAAGGAAGAGTTTATTTCATGTTACACTTCCAGCTAATAGCCCATCATGAAGGGAAGCTAGGGAAGGAACTCAGGGTAGAAACCTGGAGGCAGGAACTGAAGCAGAGGCCATGGAGGAGTGCTGCTTACTGTCTTGCTATCCATGGATTGCTCAGTTGGGTTTCTTATACAACTCAGAAGCACCTTCCCAAAGGTGGCACTGCCCACAGTGATCTGGGCCCTCCCGCATCAATCATTAATCAAGAAAATATGCCCTCCCACCCCACTTGCTTGCAGGCCAATCTGATGGAGGCATTTTTGTAATTGAGGTTCCTTCGTCTCTGATGACCTTAACTTGTGTCTGTGTTAAGTTTACAAATATTAAGCATCACACTGTGGCTGTAGATACTTAAGGACTGTGTCTGAGGTGTTCTGATGTTCTCTCTCTCTCTCTCTCTCTCTCTCTCTCTCTCTCTCTCTCTTTCCTCTTTCCTTTCTCTATACCATGAGGTAGAAGACTCCTCTGCTACTGTAACATTCTGTCCAAGCAATCATGGACCTAAACTTTTGAATTTTATGAGCTAAAATAGATCCCCCCCCACTTAAGGTTGCTTTGCTCAGGGGTTTGGCCACAGCTGTGTAAAGCTGATACTGTGAATTTACCCACCTGTCCACTTGGGTAACAACACTACCTTACTGCATATCTGATGTATGTTGAAGACCCGGGCTACAGCCTTGGTGCTACCGGCAGTGTGCAAAACATAAGATATGGAGGAAGATTTCTGGTCATCAAAGATGTTCCTTTGAGGGATGATGGGATCCTGATTTCTTCCACTTTTGTTGCTCTTATGTTTTTTATTGTTGCTCTTCCTTCCTTCCTTCCTTCCTTCCTTTCTTCCTTCCTTCCTTCCTTCCTTCCTTCCTTCCTTCCTTCCTTCCTT
>CAJQZJ010031840.1:1040283-1056793 GCA_907164525.1 Lophiomys imhausi
CTTCCTTCCTTCCTTCCTTCCTTCCTTCCTTCCTTCCTTCCTTCCTTCCTGTCTGTCTATGTGGCCTGGTCAAAATGTCAACAGTTTTGTTTTATCCTCCCAACTCTATAATATATTGTCCTACTTCAGGATCATAAGCAATGCAACCAATTGACCTGAAACTAAAGTCTTTAAAATTGGGTGAGCCAAATGAAGATTCCCTATTTAATCATTTAATATCTTGGGTAATTTGTTATAGTTACAGATATTACAACAATTCACCTCTAATATTGCTATCAAGACAAACAGAAATATTGTATGGAAGGGTATAGGAACCAAAGCAAAAATATACCTAGGATCGATCAAGTTTTAAAATTTGGGCAAAGTATAAAAAAAGAAGCCTCAATATTTTTCTTGCCCATAATCTGATTTTAGTAAGATCAAGTCTGAGTCTACACTTTTAAAAGTAATTGAAGCTACCATACATTTCCATCTTCCTTTTTAATGTACCACCCAGATGGCACTGCTGATGACTTCATCAATGATTTAAGAGTTGCTTATAAAGTACTGGAAATAGGTGACTATTTTAAATAATTTAAAACTCACTTAGATTATTCTCTCATACCCATGATAGAAAGAACTTACATTCTCAATTTGAGGCTGAGGCTAAGAGTATTTATTCTGAACAAAATTAAGTTGAAGACAGCTAATGTACAGTAATTGTGTAAACTTACCTATGCATTATAGAGAATTAGCTGACGGGGCAGAAGAAGGAACAGTGATTGATCAAGTTTACCAGTACAGATTTTCTAAGAATGGTGGTCACAGCCATTAAGTTAACTATGAAAAGTGTAAACACTGAATTACAGAAAATCACCATATTCTATAGACAGGTTTAGCCCTGAATTCGCATGCCCTTCTACATCTTGCCATTCTCAGGAAAGGGAACCTTTAGAAACAAACTGGCAGTCTATATGGAAAGAACCTTCTTTCAATGAAATCTGTGAAATTCAATCGAATTAAAACACTGAATATTTTCCTCTTAGGGATTCCAATTTTTGAACACTCATCTGTTTAGTTTTTCTTTTCTTTCCTTTTTAGCATATTGGCTTTTATTCAATCAGGGAAAAAGACTAAAATTATAAGAACATTGTGTTCTGAGTGTTCATATGAAAGCAGAGATCCACACACAAAACACAAAATTTGATAAGGAAGCCTGAGTGCCCATTACTGGCCCCCACCTCATGTCCTCACGTGGGATAAGACATTTCTTTTCAGTCATTGATACCTAGAACCCTGACCTGAAAAATAGGCAAATGAAGTCCATGGAGGCTTACTTCTGCTTTTCTTTTGTCTTCCACAATCAAGTATCACAGATCAAGGGTCTAACCAACAGGAAATTACTATCACACTGTAGCCAAGTTAGCAGCCATTGTTCTTCAACACTGAAGTCTGAGATCAACATTGACTTTCTTCAAGCCTCTTTTCCACATGGATATGACTCTCACCTCTGTCTTCACATGGTCTTTTCTCTGTGTGAGTCTATGTATCCTCTTCCTGTGGGAATACCAGACATATTAGGTTAGAGACCAAACATATGATTTAATTTTATCTTAAAAGGCATTAGCTTCAACCACAGGTTCTGAGGTAATATGAGTTTGAACTTCATATTAATTTTTAAAATGAGATTAATATTTAACATGTTTAATGTTTCTATTAAAATTTACTAACGATACAGCATAATGAGTTGATGACACTTTTATAGATTGTATCACTGTACTTTGCTCATATTTACTCCCCTATCATCTTCTGGTGTCCTTCCACCTCCCTTTCCATTAAGTTTAGGCTTTAATCTTTTAAATTAATTTGGATCTTCACAGCATGGATCCTCCGATTGGTTGGGTTTGCTCTCACAACAGGTTTCCTATTGTCCTAGGATTTTCCTCAATGTTGTTGACCTCTTTAACAATCATATCTCTTTTCTCCATACTATCTTGGACGTTCTTCCTTGAATCTTCCTCTGCAAAACAAATTAGCTCATTATTTCACAGTTTAGCACCACTGAGTTCCTCAGACATGATGGTAGGAGTGGGAGTGTGACTGGTCATGTCACAATCATGCTCAGGTATTGCAGCGTGAACCAGGAAGTGGAGCCAGGCTATAAAATATCAAGGGCCAGTGATCCACTTCCTCAAATGAGGCTGGACCTCCTAAAGGGTTCACAAACTTCCCAATTGAGGACGAAGTGTACAAAGATGTGAGCCCTTGGGGGAGGGAGACTGTTATCTTGAAGAGGTATTGAATTTTATTAAAAGAATGTGTGTGTGGGTGTTAATCTAATGAGATGATAAATTTGACTTCCTTATTTAATTCATTTTGAATGTTGAAACAAAGCCTCATCCCTGTAACTAAAATACTTGATTATAGTGTATACTCTTAATTTTTGGTCAAATTGAGTACACACATTTCACTAGAGCTTTGTCTCTACATTCAGCAAGGAAATTCGTCCATAGTTTTCTGTTGTTGTTGTGTCCAAAGTGCTGCTCCACACTCAAAAACCTGTGATCATTAAAAATACAACCCCTTTATCTGTCTGTTTCCTGCAGGCTTGTACTACAGATTCTCTTGTGTGCTCTCTGTGCCTCTTCTGTAGTCCTAGAAGTCTACGCTACAGACTGGGAAACTCTCACTTCAAGAGTAGTCTAGCTGCACAGAAATCTGTCTTTCAACTGATTAAAAGAAACATAGTGGTAAATATTCAGAGGAATCTAAGGAAAGTTGGAAGAAAAACTGCCCACTGGGTGTGAGGGTATGCCTGAAACTGGATAGTTGGGTTTCAGAGGGTTCAAGACAGCAATGACTCATTATAAGAGATTGGCCAATGTTCCTGTTCTAAGTTGGAAACATAAGTGTAGAGAGCATCCCAGGTTTATGCTGAGCTTTGTTTTTGCCTTTTTCTTTTCCTTTTTTCCTCTGGAATGCACAAGTGGGTAGGGGAGGATATCATGTGTCCTCTATATATGTTAAAAGAGTAAAGGACTTTAGCTGGGGAAGGCATTGGGAAGAGGAGTTAATCTTAAGGGCATCTCTGCCTTAACATTTAGTATGAGATTGGCAAATGGGTTTGCTTTTGGTTAACGTGATTGGCCTCATGTTTCTACAATAATCCAGTTAAACTCTGCATCTGAGATGTAGGTTTTCTGCCTAGTTTCTGGGAGGGAACAGTTGGGCATCATTCTTGTAGGCCATTGAGGATAGTGTGTTGCCTTGTGGTCCACCTTGGATCCCACCTTCTATTTCCCCGGTAGCACTACAAATGGAAGATTCACATTTTCCTCTCCTTAAGATTTAAAACACCACATGAAGAGATGGCGTTATTAGGGCTTTGTAGAGACCTCTTTAAGAGGAAATTACTTTCTTCTGGCCAAAAGAATAGACTACATTTGGCCCTGGATAAAGACTTTCTAGACTGATATACTATGGTCTCCTTCTGTGGGAGTTAATGTATTAGAGTGTAGAATAAAGTATTGCTTGTTTGATATATCATTTATCATTTTGTAATTGCTGCTGCCTCCCCTGACAACCCATCAAATGTACTGAAACCAATAAACCACCTCACAAGAGAGAACTCATTTGGAAGGCTAATTCCCCCCATTGCATGCTGGGATATGGGAGGAATAATTATCTCCTTAATGAAATAATTTACATGCCCTCTTCAGAAACCCTCCCTCAATGCAGTTGCTCACATAACCTGTTGCATAATTTTCTGAGTTCTAACCCAAAAGGTGTAATGCTTACCTTGGCATTCTGGGCTTTCTCACTCATTCCCTGCAGTTCTCTCTCCCTTTCCACTCATCTCCATTGCTGAACATGCTTGTTTTGCCAGACCCTAGCTCAAAATTCGGGCTTCTACTCTTCTTCCCCATCTCCCTCCTTCTGGTAGTTGCTGGGATTTTCAGTTTGCCAACCCTATTGTTTTCCTTTCAAACACTGATTTTTTAAAAAAAAAAAATGTCCTTGAGATTCCTTCTGAGTCTGTTTCAAAAACACATTTAAAAAAATTATTCATCTTATCCAACCTGTCCATTGCTAGGGAAGAATCGTTTGTTCTAAGAAGGATCAAGCTAGGCTCTGGGTGTGTGATATCTACTCCCTGCAGTTTGGTTTGCATTTTGCCTTGATCACTCTGTGTTCTTCTCAATTGTCACAATGGCTTCAAAATAAAAGTGCTATCCAAAAAAAAAAAAAAATTATTCATCTCATACATTACATCTGGACCAGTTTCCTCTCACTTCTCTTTTCCCAGTCCCTCCCCCCTCTCCCCTAGGTCCACTCCTCATTACTCCCCTTCAGAAAGGGGTAGGTCTCCCAGAGATATCAACTAAACATGGAAATATAAGTCATAATAAGACTAGACAAGTTCCCTCATATTAAATCTGGATGAGGCAACCTGGTAGGAGGAAAAAAGTCCCCAAAACAGACAAAAGCATCAGAGACAGCCCCCACTCACACTGTATGTACTTCCACAAGAACACCAAACTACACAACCATAACATATGCAGAGGATGCAGGTCTGAACATACAGGCTCCCTGATTGTTGGTTTAATCTCTGTGTACCCTTATGAGTCCTGTTAGTTGATTCTGTGGGCCACTTTCTTGTGGTGTCCTTGGCCCTTCTGGTTCCTACAATCCTTCCTTGCCCTCTTCCACATAATTCCCTGAGCTCCACCTGATGTTTGGCTGGGGAGGTCTCTGCATCCATAGGCTTTATCTAGCATAACTTTCAAAAAACATTTTTAATTAATAAACCTGAGAACCCTTTCCCCCTAGAGCTGTTGCAGGTATGGCTGCTGTGTCACATGTGAGTCAGGTATCAAAGAGGAGAGAGGCTATGTCTCTGTTCAGTGTTTTGACCTGTGAACATCTGAATGATTAGTAGCCTAACATTCTATGAAAAAAAAGCAAGCCTGATAAGACCACCAGTCTGGTGTCAGGGGTCCAGAACATGGAGCTAGCCTGAAACAACCGCCAGTCTGTGCCTCAAAGGCCCAGATGGGCTCCCACGATGGAGAATAAGTCTAAGGCTAGAAGAATCCCATTTACATGAGGAAGTGAGCCAGAAGACCCTCACATGGGGTAATTCAGGAAGGCCAGGGAGAGGAGGGAGCCCTAGGCAATCACCATAGCAGGTTTATGGGGCCTGAACAAGGAGCTAGCCTGAAATGACCAAAAATCCTCTCTATGAATACCTGGGTGAGGGGGTAGACCATGCCTGAGATGACCCCTGCACAGTGCTATAATGCACAAGTGAGGCATAGCACTCTGGAGACCAATCCTGAGATGACCCCAGACAGTCAGAGACCCCAGGCACAAATAAGAGGAGCAAGTACATGCTGAAGAAATGAAAGAAAAAGAAAGGGTATGGGCACAACAAAGAAAGGCAGAACTGGAGAACAGAGGGTAGTGAAGAATAGCCGGATGTGAGTAGCTGGTGATGCTACCTGGGATCATGGTGGGTCCTGACCTGTGCTGACACCAGGGGCCATGTCTGATTCCATGGCCCTGCAGGAGCAGGGGTCTGTTACCACTGAAGGACAGACAGATGTCCCTGATTTGGTCTGCTGCCCAGGTACATGTTGATATCTGAGGGCTGTGTAGAACTGGCCCCATCCCTTACCTGGGCATTGTGGGAAAGCTGGCCCTGCCAATTGTTTCCCATGCTGTGGCATGGATGAGGGGGAGATACCCTACTTCCTCCTCACCCCTTGTGACCTGTGGCTGTTAGGAGACATGGCCTGGGAGTCATGAACACTGGAGAGCCCTGGGAGTCAGACAGCACAGGGGAAGCTGCCCCTCACCAGCTGAAGCTCTTAGAAGAGCCTCGGTCCTGCACCTTGCCTGGGCAGCACAGTAGAGCTGGCCCTGGTTGCAGGGACTCAGGTGAGATAGTCCTAAGGGTGTGAACATGGGAGAGCTGGCCCTGCAAGTTGTCTGCTGTGAAATGAAATGGACAAAGAAGAGATGCTCCCCATTTTTCTCCTTGCCATCTACAGCAGGCAGGAAATCTGGCCCCCTGGAGAGCTGTCCCTGCCCTTCACCTGCTGCAGCACTTGGGAGAGCATACCCTGCACCTCACTTGGGCAGCATAGTAGAGCTGTCCCTGGATGTGAAGGTTGCAAGTGAGCCAGCCTTGTGGGCATGAGTGTGGGAGAAATGGCCTTGCCTTTCCTCTGCTGTGTGGTGGCATCAGTGAAGGCGAGACCTTTTCCTCTCCTTTTTGTTCTGCCACCTGTGGCAGGAGGGAGAGCTGGAACTGATGGAGTCATGAAAGCAGGTGAGCTGGTCCTGCCCCTCTCCTGCTGTAGCACTCAAGAGAGCAGGCTCTGCACTTTACTGGGGCAGCACAACAGAGGTTACCCTGATGGCAGGGGCGTGAGTGATCAAGCCCTGAGGATGTGATTGTGGGAGAGCTGGCATCAAAATTTCTCTGCCTTGTGACAGACTGGATGAGAGAGAGAGCTACCCTCACCCCTTGCCACCTATGGCAGACAAGTGGGAAAGCTGGCTCTGGGGTCATGAGGGCAGGAGAGCTGGCCCTACACTTCACCTGCTGGAGTACTGGGAGAGTGGACCCTCCCTCTTGCCTGGGCAGCAGGACAGAGCAGGTTGTGGTTGCAGGGGTTGCTGGTGAGCCACTGGCATGAGAGTGGGAGAGCTGTTGACTGACCAATTCAGATACCTCTCAGGTATCTGATCCAGGGCTTTGAATTGGCCTACCCCCGACATCTTCCTCATCAATGGACTGCTGGAATGCATGGTCCTATAGATCCAAAACTACAGGATCTCCATGACACAGGACAACCACAGGAAATCTTGAAGGAGTCCCAGTGAGGTTCCAGTATTGACAGAGTAGCAGAAGCCAGAGGCCTCGTACCAGACTAACGAGACATTGTAATGAGCATTTGCAAGCAAAGATGTGTGGACGAAAGGATATACTGTGGGACACACTACAGCTTCCACGATGTGATTTTTTTCTTCTGTGTTGTGGGAGAGGTTGCAAGGGTAGGTGGGTCTGAAGGGAGGGGGGATGAGTGGGATTGGGTGCATGATGTGAAATTCACAAAGAACCAATAAAATGTTTAAAAAATTAAAAACAAAAACAAAACCCGGAGAACTCTACTACTATTATATTACGATTACTACTGCTATTTTGCTTCCTCTCTTACTCTTCCTTCCCTTTTTTCTCCTCCCTTTCTCTGTCCTATCTCTGTGTGTCTCTCTGTCTATATCTGTTTCTGTCTGTCAGTCGGTCCATGTTTCTCTCTCTCTCTGTGTGTGTGTGTGTGTCTGTAGTTGTGCACAGTAAGTGATGAGCCTCTCTTTCACACCTCAGCATATCTCCACAGTCCCACAAATACCATCTGCATGCAAATTAGAGCATTACACCCACCTGTGCTCTGCACTTCAAGGGCAGCAATGATCATCCTGTTATTTGTCATCTGACCCAGTGAACCTTAGCTGAATCTCTCATTTACCAGACAATTCAGAGTTGATAGGTCTTAGTGTCATTAGTTCCTCTTCCACAGAAGAAAGACAAAAAAACCATCATGCTGTAACTTTAAGCACTAGCAACTCTGGTAATAACCTCATTGTGTTTGCATGATTTCATACATATTTTCCAAAAGTTTACCACGTCAGCTACTTAATTCAATCCTATTTTATATTGGTTGAGTTCACTGTTACATTGACTTTGATCCATGTGTCTTAATGCTCATTTATTCAGATCATTTGTATAAGAAAGAAAATAATAATTAGGAACCCGGGCACAAGTATTCTAGTTTCTAAGATATTGCAAAAGTTTACCTCCTTGTGAACCAGTATGAACATCCTGCCTTTAATGCCTGTTTAGTTTCTAAATATACACTCTGATAGGGTGAATACCAAATTAGCAAGGTCAGTGCAAAGTACGTGCAAATGCAAATTGCTTCTGCCGTGAGAACATTGATGAAAGAATAAAAAATGCAAATATAATAAGATGTCATCTACAGTTAAAGGTTTAATACAACAAACCTCTTCATTTAAAATTGCCCAAGGACAGAATGCATTTGTATTCACCCTCAGAATACTAGTAAGCAGAGGGCAGAAAATAGCATATATGTCTTTACCGCATCACTAAAGAGAAACAATGTGATTAATGATTAACTGCACACTATATATATATATATATATATATATATATATATATATATATAAAGTCAGCCATTACCAATGGACATTCAACAGATGAGAAGTAGAATTACCAAGGAAAAATTAGACATTTCAGTATGCATATTTGGGGATAGTAAAGTTGAGCCAGAGCATAGAATTGTTTGTTTTATTTATCATATATAATTACTGCTTCCCTTCAGTGAAAACTCATGACATGTACTGGATCCAAGTGATTCCTGTTTTGTTGTTGAAGGTGTAACTATTAAAACAAACATTCTGAGCCTTCTTATTTATAAATGTCCAGCCCATGGGATCCTTGCTTGCAATTTACAATGTTTTTGTTGAATTCCACTATGTGCATGACATTATTATCAGTCTGGTTGATACAGCAGTGAACAAGGTAAGGTGGATCAGAGACAAATGCATTCTTTGTTAATAAAAGAACCACCCTCATAGAATTATTGTACAGCAGTGTTGGTCAGAGATTTCCTTGTAAGGACAAAAAAATAGTGATAGACCAGTTTGGACTAACAATAAAGGAGATGAAAGACAAGAGATAGGTGTTATATTTTGGATGACAACCAATGGAATTCACTAATGATAGAAGCTGTGGATGAGTGGGAATTCAAAGGTAACTTCAAGGTGTTTGTCTTGGATATCAGTGATGGAGGAGGGGAATGGAACCATATGTAACCTTACTTTAACCCAGTGGAGTCTGTATTGTTCTACAGTTTTATGTTTTATCATCACTTTAATTATCTTCAGACCTATCATGATATTCAGCATACTTTTGTATATGAAGATAGCTGACTGGTGTCAGTATAGAAGGCCACGTAAGTTGCATGCTTCCAGTGTTAATTCAGCCACCATTTTACTGGGTTCATAAACATGCAACCTTCAAAGGCCATCTACTTGCATTTTTAGATTTTGATGGCATATGTGTTAGTAGCTGCGTTGTGAAGATGAATGAAAGGAGCTCATTCCCTGGTCCACACTTCTGCAGTGAGTTAACAGTGAAGGATCTACTCCCAGCCTCTGCTCTAGTTTCCTCACTGTTGCTGTGAGAAAACACTCTGACAAAAGTCAACTTCGAAAAGGAGGTTTGTTTAGCTTATACTTAGAAATCACAGTCCATTACTGAGGAAAAGTCAGGGAGGGAACTCAATCAGGAATATGAAGGCAGAAAACCACAGAGGAATGCTTCTGCTGACTCCCCTTGCAGGATGCTAGATCATACTTAGCTAGCTTTCTTACACAACCCAAGGCCACCTTCCCAGGAAGTGGTGCTGCCCACTGTAGACTGGGGCCTCCTAGAACAACTAACAGTACCCATAAGGCAATCCCTTAACTTAGATTCCCTTCTCAAGGGACTCTGGGCTGTGTCAAGTTGGCAGTTACAGCCCAATAGGACAACCTCCTTAATATTGATTTCACCTTCTTTCAGAAGGCCAGACTACAGGCTTTTGAGCTTCCTTAATGTTAGTGATTGTATTGCTTCTCTGGACTAGCTTAAGAAACATAGCCTCAGAAGGTAACCTGGGAAGAAGTAACCTTTAATTACTTCAAAGAGAGAGAGCAAGGCATTTCAAGGAATGGATAGCCACCAGACAGGCCCACCCCTAGTATGTAGGTGACAAATTACTTCTCTGATGCTGTGATAAAATGGCATGACCCAATTTATGGAAGAGAACTCTTTTGGATTACAGTTCCAGAACAAGAGTCCACAGTGACAGAGTACACATGGGAGCAGGCAGCTGGAGCACGAAGCTGAGAGATCGATGACGTCACCAATGCCAAGCATGAAGCAAAGACAGCAAACTGGAAGTTGGGTGAGGCTATTAACACTCACAGCCCATGCGTAGTGGTTATTTTCTCCAAACAGATACTAAGTGTTTAATCATTGAGACTATGGAAGACATATCACATTCCAACTACCACAACAAGCAAAGTGGGAAACAACAGACCTGTGACAGGGAGAGACAGAAAAAAGGTGCTTCAAGTCTGAGAACTGGAGAGTAAGAACCAGGGGACAGTGAAATAGGGAACCAGAAGAGAGGCCCCTGCTCACTTTCTCTCATTAATACTATTTTGAATTCGGGGTCCTCCTGCTTCCACCTCTTTATCATCATATCCTACAATCTTGAGCTACCATAACTGACTAGTCAGCACTATTTCAAATGTAAAGCCAACAAAACCTTGGAGTCAAATAATATGGAAAAAAAGATTTTGAAAATATTCCATAGTGATTTTGATTAGATTCTCCTTCTTCTTCTACTTAGTTGTACCATGTTTCTGTGAGCATGGGAAGGAAAGTTTCCTTGATTTTGCAATGCTTCTGTTGGAAGATGATGCATTGCAGTTGTTTTCTCAAGTGAATTCACACCCAGATGATACATCCCTCACTAAATTTCTTACTAGTTTAAGAAAAAAAAGGAGTTTGGGATCTTTTAACCATTATAGATAATAAGGAAGACTTGCCCATCTGGTAGTTATTTCTACAAATTAAGTATGTGCATATACACTATACACCACACATACACACACACAATGCACACATGCACAATGCACACACACGTATAACAGACACATGCATGCAGGCACACACATCACTCTACCATGTGGGTTGCCAACATTGCATTGGTGATTTTCTTGCCCCATACTGAGATGAAATTGTGCAAAGCTAATATGAGCACTGGATTCACACAAGAGAAGAAATCATTTAGAGAGAGAAGCTATTTCTGTTCAGGGATGGGAATTAGGCTTTCAATAGCCTGGTACTAACTGGATTAAAATGTGTGTGGGGAAACTGTACTTTAACATTTTGTTCTGAGGTTGGGGCAAGGGGAAGATGAGTTCTAGTAAGGATGGTGGAGACAGTGCCCTTTAGTGCCTTCCCAGCCAGTCTTTTAGGCTGCACAGACTCCTGAAAATTGATCATTTTTCTCCCCATGAAAATAATGATTCCTTAAAGGGGCCAGAAGTTATAGCTGATTCTAAGATGAAACTGAGTGAGACTGATGAAGAGTAAATGCAATTTCATTTTTGGTTCTGAAAGCTACCTACAAACGAGAGCAAGTGACATGATAGAAAGGAGTACTAGAGCGCACAGTGCCTCCCAAATAGAGGATCACCGGGGACCACTGGACCAGTCAGTGGGTTTCCACTTACTAAGCCTCACCCACTCTTTTCTTTGTGTTATGTTACTGTACTTTTTGAATTCTAAGATGCACATACTTCTAAAACTCTGAAATGTGAGATGGATCTTGTACAACTCATATGTCCAATTGAAATCTTAATAACCATATAGTTGCATATCTTTCCTATATTTTATCTCTACACAAGGGGCAGAAATTAAGTTAGCAATGAGCCATCAGAAATGGTATAGTCTCTAGTAAAATGAGGAATGGACACCAACTAAAGTCAGTGGGAAAGGGTACTTAAGTACTTGTCCTGTCCCAACATGTTAGAATCCATGTGCTTTGCCTGAACCCAACGAATATGAGTACAAAGAAATGCAAGAAGCTGTATATTAGGGCAACATTACAAAATACAATTCTTTTAACCAACAAAACAAAACAGGATATTGGCAACAAATGTCAAAAACACTCACTCATGTAGAGTTTTATGACTGTTTTAATTATGTTGTAGATGTCATCTCTTTTTTCATTACATTTATTTATTACTTCAAGCTACATTTCCCTCACAGCCCACTCCATCCACCCTTCTCAGTCCCACCCTCCCATCTTCTATCCCCTCTCCCACCTATCCTATTCCTCTGGTGTGGGGTACCCCCACCTATCAGCCCCCTCCGTTCATCAGTTATATTAGGGCTAAGAGATTCATCTTGCACTGGGAGCCTACATGGTAGCTCCATTAAGGCAAAGTGTCCCACTAACAGGTAAAACATTTCATGTTCCTGTTCCTTTCTGCTGTCTGTTGGTTGTAGGGTAGTTATCCTGTACCATATGGCTAAAGTCCAGTTATAAGTGAATAGATTCCATGTGCATCCTTCTGAGTCTGGGTTAGCTCACTAGGGTTGAGCTTCTCTAGTTCCATCCATTTGGCAGCAAATTGCATGATTTCCTTGTTTCTGATAGCTGAGTACTATTCCATTGTGTAGATGTACCACAGGGTTTTTTTTAATCCATTTTTTCAGTTGAGGGACATCTGGGTTGTTTCCAGTTTCTAGCTATTACAAATAAGGCTGCTATGAACATACTTGAGGAGATGTCCTTGTGGTCTGATGAGGAATCTTCTGGATGTATGCCCAGGAGTGGTATGGCTGGGTCTTGAGGTAGAGCTATTCCAAGTTTTCTAAGATATTGTCAGTCTGATTTCCATAGTGGTTGTACAAGTTTGCACTCCCACCAGCAATGGAGGAGTGTTCCCCTTTCTCCTTATCCTCACCAGCACATGCTGTCTTTTGAGTTTTTTATCTTAGCCATTCTGACAGGTGTGAGATGGAATCTCAGGGTCATCTTGAGTTGCATTTCTCCTATGATTAAGGATTTTGAGCATTTCTTCAGGTGTCTCTTAGCCATTAGAGAGTCCTCTTTTGTGAATTCTCAGTTTATCTCTGTACCTTATTTTTTTATTGGATTATTTGATTTCTTGGTGTTTAATTTCTTGAGTTCTTTATAAATTTTGGATATTAGCCCTCTGTCAGATGTGGGGTTGCTAAAGATCTTTTCCCAAACTGTTGGTTGCCATTTTGTTCTAACGACAGTGTTCTTAGCCTGCAGAAGCTTTTTAATTTCATAAGGTCTCATTTATTGATTGTTCATCTTAGAGCTTAAGCTATTGGTGTTCTGTTCAGGAAGCTGTCACCTGTATCAATAATTTCTAGGCTTTCCCCACTTTCTCTTCTATTAGATTTAGTGTGTCCAGCTTTATGTTAAGGTCTTTGATCCACTTGGACTTGAGCTTTGTGCAAGGTGATAAATATGGGTCTATTTGCATTTTTTTACATGTTAATATTTATTTAGACCAGCACTATTTGTTGAAGATGCTTTCCTTTTTCCATTGTGTGGTTTTGGGTTCTTTGTCTAGAAGTCATCTCTCTTTACTTGCTGGTATCTTTATCACAGTTTTAGGGTCCCCTACCAGAGGAGAAGAAGAAAAGAAGAAGAAAATAAAAGAAACAAAGAAATGAGGTTTTCATTCATTTACAAAGTGCTTACCAATTCATTTCTAATGAATACTTTGTTCCTCATTCATGAGGACATAGCCTGAGAATATTTTCCCAATCTAATTTTTCTTTAGCTTAATGAGAGGATTTGACTCATTCTTATAGCAGCTTCATCAAAATAAGACACATATTCCACTACCATTTATGAGAATGTCTCCACTGGAGGGGATTAGAAATATGAGACATATGGTCACTGCTCTCCAGAGTCTGAGTATCTAGCTGGAGGGAAGAGTTGACATGAGCTGGAACAAGAGCTAAATGCCAAGTTCAGCACAATGATATACATGATGTCACATTTAGGAAATGAACTGCAAATCCAATGCTAAGTATTTCAGAAGGAGACGGTTTGTATGAAGAGTCTTGGGGAAGCTTCTGTAAATGATGGTAATTTTATTCATTTGATGCCTTTCCTTATATCCTTTGAAGGGATTTCTTCTTTCCATACTCTGGGGTCCTGAATACTGTAATCCAGAAATGCAAACCATACCTCAGAGAGATTTTCTGCTTGATTTGAAGTGGGTAAATCCACTTTTAGTCAAGACCATTAAGGTGATAAGACATACATCTTTGATCTGGATCTTAAAACTGGAAGACAAGGGCCTTTAAATTGAATATTGAGGCAGAGCCACACCTCATGCTGGAAGCCTATATAAGTACATGGAAGACCGAAGCCTTTACTCTTTGCCTGTTGGCCTTGCTGACACATCCATTCCTTCATTGGCATTGGGATCTATTTCTTCAGGATTCCAGCATATACAGAAGACCAGCTGAGATATCCAACCTTATAGGACTGAGCAACTACTGGATTCTTGAACTTTCCATTCATAGCTAGCCATTATTGGGTTAGGTGGACTGCAGTCTATAAGCTGTTCTAATAAATCCCATACTCATTCCATAAGTTCTATGACTCTAGGGAACTCTGAATAATACATATTTATTAATACCTGCTCATTAGAAATGAGTTATACTCTCCTGAGATATCTTCATAAGAAAAGGATGTAGATGTCATGGTTAAAAACTAGTATACAAAAGAATGAAGCCAGGGTCTAGAAAGATGACCCAGTGGTTAAGAATCCTTTCAGCTCTTGAAGAGAACTTGGATTTAATTCCTAGCACTCACATCAGGTGGCTAATGACCATCTCTAACTCTAATTTCAGGGATTTTGATGCTTTCTTCTGGCCTCCATAATCAATGAACACATGTGGAATACATACATACATTCAAGCATGCATACATATACATAAAAATAAATGAATAAGGGTAAGCAGGGGATTCTCAGAGGCCAGTTCACTGCCAGATGGCATGAGAGGGATGTAGACACACAGCTGCCCATCTGCAGCCATGCAAAGCAGGTGGGAGGAGGAAGACATCCAGCAATTCACCTGCTTCCATGCCATGTGGTGGCTCAGGTGAGCAGAGGATACCCAAAGGCCAACCCAATGCCACACAGCATGGGTGGGATATAGACACACAGAGGCCTGCCTGCAGTCAAGGCACACAGAGCAGATAGGCAGACACTCAGAGATGGGCCACAAACCAGGCAATGCCGCACAGTGCTGGTGGAGGAAGACACATAGAGGCCACCAGCAGTGTGACCCACCCACAACAGAAGCCATTACAATGTATGAATATGTGGTGGCCAGATGGGAGAGAAAGAGAAGCAGAACATTATGAAGAGAGATGGAACTGGAGACACAAGGGTGGAGAGTAGCCTGTTGTGAGTAGCCTACCCTGCCACCTGAGGCCATGGTGAAGTACCAGCCCATGTTGCCACTGAGAGGCATGTCTGGGTCCATGGCCATGCAGCAGCAGGGTCCTATTTCTATGCCCATGGCTCATATTGCCACTAAAGACCATACAGGTGTTCCTACCAAGGGCTGTGCAGAGATGACCCCACCCCTCACTGCCTGCTGTACTCTTGAGAGCAGGAGCCACCTTTCACTGACTGCATTACTGGAAGAGTAGATCCTGCGCCTTGCCTGGCCAACACAGTAGAGATGGTTCTGGTGGTGGGAGCACAAGTGAGCTAGGTCAGAGGGAGTTAGAAAGGTAGAGCTGACCCTGCCTCCTGCCAACTGTGGCACTGGGTGAGTTAGCTGAGGCAGTGCTGGACAGCTCGCCCTGATGGTGCAGGTGCTGCTGGAGAGCTGGCAGGCTGATGAACCCAGCTACTACCGAGGCCCAGATCCAGAGCTTTGAGTTGGCCTATCCCAAAATCTACCCCCTCTATAAGTGCTGGAGTGTGTGAGAGGGACGGTCTTGCAGATCCAAGGCTGCAGGATCTCTGTGAGGGGAGTGCTGATGAGACTCCAGTATTCATAGTGCAGCAGAAGCCAGCGGCCATGAACCCGACCAATGAGTCACTGCAATGAACATTTGCAAGTAAAGATTTGTGGGCTGAGGGGTATACTGTGGGACACACTATGACACACTGCAGCTCCCACAATGAGATGTTTTCTACGCTTTGTCTTCTTTTGTTTATTTTTTATTTTTGTTTTTTATTTTCCTCTGGGAAAAGATTGAAAGAGCGAAGGGCAGATGCAAAAGGACAGGGGGGTGAGTGGGACTGGGGTACATGATGCAGAATTCACAAAGAATAGATTATTTTAAATGAGTTAAATTTTTTTAATTTAAAATTTAAAAATAGAGTTAAAATGAATAAATAAATAAAATCCCCTTTTAAAAAGAAATCTTAGATCAATGATCTTGGTATATTGATACATAATTAAGAGTATATTTAACCACAATTGAATAGATCTTTGTATATTGATACAAATTTAAAGGTAATGCTTCCTAATGGTATCATACCTAGAGATACTTAAAAATAAAATGTGAAGCTCTGACCCCTTGATACCAACCATCTAAAATGGTCTAGGATAGTTAAAACAAACTCCTAGTCATGCAAACATGTCACTTTGCTAGCTACTATGACAGTCTATCACAGATATTCTCTAAACTACCCAGTAATCAAGTTGCTAAGAGACAAGCAACATTTGCTTATCTAAATACAAGAGATGGATAGGGCATCTTCAAAAACCCCAAGAGATCTGCAGAATATGGCATTCAAAGATGTTATCTTAAATCAAGATTTTTTTTTGATATCGAGACATATCAGCGCCTGACAGCACCCCCTA
>CAJQZJ010031840.1:1057193-1068878 GCA_907164525.1 Lophiomys imhausi
TTACTGTTATAAGAGAAGGAACCATCTGTTGGACTGAAAGGGGAAACTTCTGGGGGGAAGAGGGTGGAAGGGCGGGATAGGAAGGGGGAATAGGGAGGGGTTTGTTACTGAGATGTAACTTGAAGAAAAAAAATAAAGTTTAAAAAAAAAAAAGAAATCTTAGAATGATGGTAATAAGCTGGGCACCGTGACATATTCCTTTAATCACTACACTCAGGAGGCAAAGGCCATCAGATATCTCTGAATGAGGATAGCCTAGCTTACACAGTGAGTTCTTGGACAGCCAGGAGAACATAGCCTCTGTCTCTAAACAATAACAAAAAAATTATGTCTCAAGAAAGCATTACAAAATGACTTTTCCAGCTTTTCCATCTTTGGGAGTGAGTTGTGGGTAATTACATTTTTGACCCTCAGTGGCCTAACATCAGTGACCTCACCAGGCTTCTAGCCCCAGAAGAGCACCTCCATTGATCCATGTCGCCTCTAAGAAGCTTCCAGAAGGTCTGTACAATGAGGGGTTGAAATCAGTGTAAATAAAAGCTTCACACCAACCATTTAATTTCCTATTTTGCTTTTGTCTGTTTGCTCAGTACCAAAGATTTGTATGTTCATGCAAATAACATTATTTCCACACAAGATGGCATCCTTTGTTCTTCCAGCTGCCAGAACATTGTTTGCTCTTCTATCCTGTTTCCAAGGCCATAGATACTGGTGTGTACAAGCAATTACTCCCTGTTTTGCCCAAACTTCTAATTGGCTCTGGGTAAGAGAAGACCATGCTCCTGAACTTGGGTTTTCTGTTGCTTCCAGTAGATATAAGAAGGAATTCTGCCAAAGACAGAACTGTGCATGGTCAGCTTTTACTGGAGAGATGTCCAGTCTGCATTTGTCCAGAGTGCTTTGAATTCACAGTGTGCTTCACTGCCAACTTTCTAAGTCTACAACTATAAATTTTGGTGATATCTGATTTCAACCTGTTTTTAAATTTTAGTTAAGTAGTATCCATACCTACTCCCTCACTTGATATAACTTACAACCAATTTTTGGACCCATATGGGCAATTTGTAGTAATCGTTGAAAATTCTCAGGTTTAAGTACATCAAAGCATCCTCAGAAGACCTGACAGGACACTGCATGACATCTCTCTGGTTACCTGGGGTATGCTGGAGTAAGAAGAGCTCATGATTTGATTCCAGTCTTTGGGGACTAAAGGAAATAAGCAATACCTCATGATCTGAGGCAGGTCTGTGACCAAGACCATAAGGTAGAAGTAGCTATGTTCTTTCCTTCTCCATTGCCTTAAACCCATTGGGCTATTATGACAAAACATCAGAAACCGAATAAATTGATAAAATATTTTCTTTGTATGGTTCAAAAGGCTAGTATATCCATGACAAGAACAAAGAAAGTTCAGTGTCTGGTGAGGGACCAGTACTGCATCCAAGATGTTTTGAACACTGTCCTTATGTGGCAGAAGATGGAAGGGTAAATAGAACATTGGTTGTTCTTTTGCATGGTGCAGGAAGAGAAGAGCAAGGAAACATATGATTTTTTCCCTCTACCACCAAACTCAGCTTTTAAATTTGTTTGAAAAGAATGTCTTTAAATAAAACCCAACTATGCTTCATAGTAGCTGGTCTGGAGCTTCCTTCTGTGTGGAAGTCAAGGATCTGATTATACTTGAGTCACAACTTCTAAAAGATGAAGGGAACTCTTCCAGCTGCTTCTGATGACAGCATGGAGCTATGTCCCCATCCTTGTAACCTCACACAATATGAACACAGTGTGAACACAGTATGTTTACTAAATGAGTCACTCGGTTCCCTTCATTATTTTGGGTTGTTATGATTGCCAGTGGGCATAATGTCAGCAATATGTTGAGAAATCTATCCATTTGTTTAGAAGTTTAGCAAAGTATATATAAGAAAAATTCATCCATTCAGCTTTATTTTTAGTGTTCAATTGTTCATATTGATCAATTATGATATAGTTGTGAGCATTTAGGCATAAATAGTTATACTAATCTTATACTCTTAGTTTGAATCATTTGAACTGAAATACTAAAATATTTTACCTAAAAAATAGCAACTTTATATTTGAAACTAATATATCCATAATTAGTGAGACTACAATGATGAGTCAGATGGTGAATTTTATTGCAAAGATCCAATTGAGTGAAGAAATTTCATTTTCTGTGAGTTTATATCTAAAAGTATAAACATGAATGCATAATCATCTTTGTCCATGCCTCTGTGCCCTAGCCGAAAGGAGAAAATGCAGTATATAACACAGATTCTCCTGTAATTTACATTGCTGCCAAATGAAAATCTTCTCTATCATCTATATTTTTGTTGAGAGTCTTAGTAAAATAAATGCATAGCTGTGTGTGCTATTTGAGTTTCTTGTAAAATATGCTAAAATGAATATTTCTTTCAATGTAAAATAAGACAATCTCCTTAGTTTTGTTAAGAGATGAAACAGGGCTGAGGGTATTTCTCAGTGGCCCAGTGCTTGCCTGCTATGCAGAGAGGGCTAGGTTTAATAACCTGCATGGGAGGAAAATCTCACCAGGTACACCCATGAGTACACATTGCCAACAGAATAGAAGGCAGAGTCAACATCATTCTACTAACTAGAGAAAGGGCTGTCATGGTCAGGTTCATGAAGGACTACAGCAGCCAACTACAAGTGAGAGTTATGGTCCTCCGGTGAACTCTCTTAATGAACACTCCCTATTCACGTGTTATCAGGGCTGGGTTAGGGACTACCCTATCTGTTCCCACATTATCCTGTCCCTACTCCCAGAATAAAGTCATAACATTCTAATGCACAGGTTTATTTATCTGTTTATCATCTTTCACACTGGGATAACAAAAGCCATCTTTTTTGGGGAGGAGGAAGGGTTTATTTGGCTTATGTTTCCATATCACGTATCAGGGTAGAAACTCAAGAAACAGAACTGAAACAAAGCAAGAAGCTGGAGGCATGAGCTGATGCAGACACCATGGAGGAGTGTTGCTTACTGGGTGCTTCCCATATCTTGCTTTCCTACAGAAGCCAGAATGACCAGCCCAGAGATGGACCAATCCACAATGAACCGGTCCCTCCTCCATCAATCACTAAGTATACAAATTTCTTAATTCATTATATCACTCATGATATAATGCCTAAGACACAGCAGAGCTCAATAAATTCTTGTGAGATAAGAAAACAAGTGAATATCACTTTTCTTGAAAGCAGCTGAACAGAGAAGGCTTGATACAACTTTTTTTCTATGAAGGGAAGGATGCAACATGCATGACTAACAAGTGGTAGTTGAGTTACATTAACTCTGAGTCTTAAAGCAACATATTTCACCAATCAAGACTTGAACCACTGGTGAACAAATGGTGTCATCACTGGGAGACACTTCTTTCAGATTATCTTTCCTGAACCATATTTGTATAAGGAAAAAAAAACATTAGAGGGGAAATAGGTATTTAAAAAAAAAAAAGCAAGCTCCTGTCCCCTCTTTATAATTAACTTCAAAGAAGTGCGTCCACCTGTGTAAGCACTGCCTCCATGGTTTTTCTTTCATTTTTTCCTTTAAAATCACTTATTTTTTGTTTCTTTGTTTTTTAAAGACAGGGTTTCTCTGTGTAACAGCCCTGGCTGTCCTAGACTCTCTTTGTAGATCAGGCTGGCCTCAAACTCACAGAGATCCACCTGCCTTTGCCTCCCAAGTGCTGGGATTGAAGGCGTGCACCACCACACCAGGTGCATCTTAAAACATCTCAAAAGAAGAAACCATTGCTTTTTAGAACTGTGAAATTGCAGAGACACTTGCAATTTCATTTATCACATTATTTTTTATGTTTATTTATAACTTCAGGTTACATCTCCATCACAGTGCCCTCTTTCCACACCTCCCAGTCCTGCCCTCCCACCCTCTACCCATTATCCCTTCCATCCCACTCCTCTGTAGTGGTGTGTCCCTACATATTAGTCCCCCACCCAAGTTCAGCAGTCATATGAGGGCCAAGAGCCTCCTCATACACTGGGGGTCTATAGGCAGCACAACTAGGGCAAAGTGTCTCATTGACAGGTAACAAAGTCTATGCTCCTGTTCCCTTTGGTGCATTGGTTGTAGCATAGTTATCCTGGACTATATAGCTAAAATCCAATTATAAGTGAATAGACGACATGTGCATCCTTCTGAGTCTGGGTTAGCTCACTCAGGATGAGCTTCTCTAGTTCCATCCATTTGGCTGCAAATTGCATAATTTCCTTGTTTCTGATAGCTGAGTAGTATTCCATTGTGTAGATGTACCACAGGTTTTTAATCCATTCTTTGATTGAGGGACATCTGGGTTGTTTCCAGTTTCTAGCTATTACAAATAAGGCTGCTATGAGCATAGATGAGGAAACTTCCTTGTGATTCGGTGAGGACTCATTTGGATGTATACCCAGAAGTGGTATGGCTGGGTCCCGAGGCAAAGCTATTCCAAATTTTCTAAGATATCACCATACTGACCTCCATAGTGGTTGCACAAGCCTGCACTCCCACCAGCAATGGAGGAGTGTTCCCCTTTCTCCACACCCTCGCCAGCATATGCTGTCATTTGAGCTTTTGATCTTAGCCATTCTGACAGGTGTGAGATGGAATCTCAGAGTCATCTTGAGTTGCATTTCTCTGATGATTAAGGATGCTGAACATTTCTTCAAGTGTCTCTCAGCCTTTAGGAATTCCTCCTTTGTGAATTCTCTGTTTTGCTCTGTTCCCCATTTTAAAAATTGGATTATTTGGTTTCTTGGCATTTAATTTCTTGAGATCTTTGTAAATTTTGAATATTAGCCCTGTGTCAGATGTGGGGTTGGTGAAGATTTTTTTCCCAATCTGTAGGCTGCCATTTTGATCGAATGACAGTGTCTTTTGCCTTACAGAAGCCCTTCTTTATACAAAACAAATAAATAGGCTGAGAAAGAAATTAGGGAAACAACCCCCTTCCCAATAGCCACAAAAAATATAAAATACCTGGGGGTAACTATAACCAAGCAAGTGAAAGACCTGTACGACAAGAACTTAAAGTCCTTGAAGAAAGAAATTGAAGAGGATATCAGAAGATGGAAAGATCTCCCATGCTCATGGATAGGTAGGATCAACATAATAAAAATGGTCAACCTGCCAAAAGCAATATACAGATTCAATGTAATTCCTATCAAAATACTACCACAATTCTTTATAGACCAGGAAAAGGCAATTATCAACTTCATATGGAATAACAAAAAACTCAGAATAGCTAAATCAATCCTGTATAATAATAAAAAAAACCATATGGAGGTATCACTATCTCAGATTTTAAGCTGTACTACAGAGCAATAGTAATAAAAACAGCATGGTACTAGTATAGAAACAGACCAGTGGATCAATGGAACCAAATTGAGTATCCAGAAATGAACCCACACACCTATGGTCACTTAATTTTTGACAAAGAAATTAAAACCATACAAACGAAAAAAGACAGCATCTTCAACTAATGGTGCTGGTCCAACTGGATGTCCACTTGTAAAAGAATGAAATTAGACCCACACTTATCACCTTGTACAAAACTTAAGTTCAAGTGGATCAAAGACCTTATCATAAGCCCAGTCACACTAAATCTACTAGATGAGAAAGTGGGAAAAACCCTCAAAATCATTGGCACAGGTGACAACTTCCTGAACAGAACATCAACAGCTCAGGACCTAAGACCAACAATCAATAAATGGGACCTCATGAAACTGAAAAGCTTCTGTAAGGCAAAAGACACTGTCATTCGAACAAAACGGCAGCCTACAGACTGGGAGAAAATCTTCACCAACCCCAAATCTGACACAGGGCTAATATTCAAAATTTACAAAGAACTCAAGAAATTAAATGCCAAGAAACCAAATAATCCAATTTTTAAAATGGGGAACAGAGCTAAACAGAGAATTCACAAAGGAGGAATTCCTAAAGGCTGAGAGACACTTGAAGAAATGTTCAGCATCCTTAATCATCAGAGAAATGCAACTCAAGACGAGTCTGAGATTCCATCTCACACCTGTCAGAATGGCTAAGATCAAAAGCTCAATTGACAGCATATGCTGGCGAGGGTGTGGAGAAAGGGGAACCCTCCTCCATTGCTGGTGGGAGTGCAGGCTTGTGCAACCACTATGGAGGTCAGTAAGGCGATATCTTAGAAAATTTGGAATAGCTTTGCCTCGGGACCCAGCCATACCACTTCTGGGTATACATCCAAATGAGTCCTCACCGAATTACAAGGAAGTTTCCTCATTTATGCTCATAGCAGCCTTATTTGTAATAGCTAGAAACTGGAAACAACCCAGATGTCCCTCAACCAAAGAATAGATTAAAAAACTGTGGTACATCTACACAATGGAATACTACTCAGCTATCAGAAACAAGGAAATTATGCAATTTACAGCCAAATGGATGGAACTAGAGAAGCTCATCCTGAGTGAGCTAACCCAGACTAAGAAGGATGCACATGGCATCTATCACTTACAGTTGGATTTTAGCTATATCGTACAGGATATCTATACTACAACCAACGCACCAAAGGGAACGTGGACATAGACTGTTTGTTTGTTTGTTTGTTTCCTTTTCTCTCCCTGTCAGTGAGACACTTTTCCCTGGTGGTACTGCCTTGTAGGCCCCCAGTGTATGAGGAGGCTCTTGGCCCTCATATGACTGCTGAACAGGGGCAGGGAAATGTTTTGTAGGGACCCTTCACTCCAGAGGAGTGGGACAGAAGGGTTAGGGGGTTGAGGGTGGGAGGGCGGGACTGGGAAGGGTGGAAAGAGGACACTATGATGGAGATGTAACCTGAAGCATTAAATAAATTAATTAAAAAAACAAAAAACAAAAAAAATTATAGGTATTTTGGTGTATTTAGAAACATGACTCAGGCTGAAGTTGTGTCAGTATGCTTCCATGCTTGTCTAGTATATGTGAGCCCTGGAGTTAGTCTCCAGCAATGATGAAAGAGAGGAAACATAACTTTCCTCAAACTTGTTTCTCTAGCAAAACTTTTTTTCTTCACCAAGCATCTTATACGATTATGGTTCTCAAGGACACTGGGAAAGGACACTGCAGGAATAGAGGACAGGTATAAAGTTATGGTGAAGACAATGAGATAGTTCTAAGAATATCAAGGCAGCTCTGTCATGAGACAAACTACAGTAGCAGTAGAGGCATAGAAACTATAGGGCCAAGCCACATTTGATAATGGAATGGCAAAAATGGCCAGAGTGTCATCTGATGGGTTACCTCAGTGCTTCTGACATCCAAGGCCTTAACCTAGTAGAAACTTCTTAGAAGGGGATAGCTTAATATTTAATGGTCACTCCTTTTAATATAAGATAACAAGTTCCCAATAAATTAATGTCCAATCTAAAACAAAGATATTCCACTCTGGATATTCCTTGGTTTTCCCTACAGGAGAGCCAGGAAGCGAATATTTATAAACACCAAATAATCATCAAGTGAGTTATGCTTATCTTTGGATCATATTTCCTTGTTGATGTTTAATCAGGGATGAATGTGGCTTTTGGGGAATACTGATGGAGCTCTAACAAAACTAATAAAACCTCACTGTCCAGACTTGATTTGAGAAGGTGGAAAGTTGCCCTGAATTTTATACTGCCAGCTACTTTTTCTTTTTAAATAGAGGAATTGGCAGGGAGCACTGTCTAGGCATAACTGCCTAATGCCTGTTAGTTATCCCTTCAAACCAATGTGTTTGAAACCTGCTGTTCTAAGTGTTCAGCTATTGTTGTAAATGTTTGTTGGGAAGGAATGTAATATTCAGTATGAAACCATGAGTGAAGTTTGTCGATGTAGTCTAAAATGAGACTATCTTCATTCTGAACACTGTGGAAAGAGAGGCAATATTTTGCTCTGACTTTCTCACTGCAGGGGTCGCTTCTCATAGACCCTTATCAGAGATCTCCTTCCACGCTGGTAGAATAAGACTAGTCCTTGTCACAATGAATACTGAAGGGATGGAGATGACTCTCTGGTGCCTCACTTGAAGTGTGCTGACATCACTTTTCCAGCTGTATCTTGGTGCTGATTCCTTGTTGTTTGCATTTTGTTGTTGTTGTTGTTGTACCTTTAAACTTTCCCTGATAGAAAGATTCCTTCACAGATAACATTTGGAAAATCACCTGTCAAAGAATGAGGCAGTTACCAAGGCTGTTTATTGGTTAGCTGGTCACTTTACCTGAGCATTAAAAATCAATTAGGGTCAAAGGAAAATAAACTACTCTTGTTACAGATGAGCTGCTGCGATCTTTGTACTAACAGACTTCATTGATTTCTCACCCAAGAAAGAAAAAGGGGGAGGGATCCAAGATGGCGCTGACCATAGAGCAGTGCATCTGAGTAGTAGGTGAATGAGATTAGTCTCTGTGGAGTGAATGTGAGGTCCCCAAGCTGACTGTGAAATACAGACGGTGTCTGAATTCCCATGGTGAACATTGAGACTGGTCACTAGGTAAAACAGCTCATGCAGTTCCTGGGGACACCACCCTGAGATCAGCCAGCTCAGTGACTGGTCTGAAGCAGATCTAGCCCAGGAGCGGATCCAGCCCATGGCTCCAGCCACAGATCAGTGGCCCCACCTATCTGTCTGATATCCAGCCTGCATGCGGACCTGTACACCCAAGAGGGAAAAACAGCCTCTCCACAAGAAGAAAGCTAAGTGAGATTTTTTTTTCCAGAGTTTCCAACATGGCAGCTCAGTGTACACTGTAGCAGAGAGGCAGAGACCTAACCCAGTACAGAAAAGCAATTAGAGGCAAGACTGACTGCAAACAGAAACCACGACTGTGTGTTCTCCACAAATACTGGGGCAGGTGGGTCACTCACCTTAGACCCAAGCATCTGAGGCAGTCAGCAACAGGCACACTGAGGCCTGCACCCATCTTGGGGGAGCTCCCTGCCTGCATAGTCAGCCTAGCTGCAGAGCCAGAAGGACTGGGTCAGTGAGGGGAGAACAGAGGCACAACCACAGCTCTAACTGCCTTTCCGAGGAGGCCTTCCAGCTCCCAAGTCCTCAGAGGATAGCACTCTCCCTGCTCCAATCCCGTATATATTGGTCCAATTATGTCACAAGCAGTTGAGGACAGCAGCAGCCACTCTCCTCTCCCAGAGCCAGTCTATTACAGGAACCTGCCCATCATCTGGAGGTAAACACTAGGATCTCAGGATCAGCCAACCCCTGAGGCAGGGAGTTTTCCTGAGCACCAAGGTCACCTGACAAAAGAAAGAAACAGACAACACCAGGGTCAATCAGATAACAAAAGGTCAGTGCAAGAACATGGTAAAAAAAAAAAACCCAAAACAATAGGATGTATCCAGATACTAGCAATAATGCTACAGGCAACTCTGGACATCCTAACACAATTGAAACAAAGGAAAATGAGCTTAATCCTATGCTTATATTAATAATAGAAGGCCTAAGGGAGGAAATCAAATACCTCAGAAAGCAACAACAAAGTACTGCAAAGGAGGTGATGGAAATGAATAAAGTGCTTAAAGGAATGGAAGACCTGAAAAGAGAAGTTGAAGTAATGAAGAAAATCCAATCCCAGACATCCATAGAACTGGAAAATCTTAAGAAAAGAATAGGAACTACAGACACTAGCATCACCAACAGAATACAAGAGATGGAAGAAAGAATTTCAGGCTCAGAGGATAAAATTGAAGTAATTGATACATCTGTCAAAGAAAATATCAAATCAAAAAAAGTCCTGACACAAAACTTTCAGGAAATCAAGGACACGATGAAAAGATGAAATCTCAGAATAATAGGAATAGAAGAAAGAGAAGAGTCCCACCTCCATGGAACATAAAATATCTTCAAAAAAAAAAAACATTGAAGAGAATTTCCCTAATCCAAAAAAACAGATGCCTATAACTGTACAAGAAGCTTACAGAACTCCAAATAGTTTAGACCACAAAAGAAAATCTTCCTGCCATATAATAATCAAAACATTAAATGTACAGAACAAAGAAAGAATATTAAAAGCTGCTAGGGAAAAGGGTCAAGTAACTTATAATGGCAAACCTATCAGAATCACACCTGACTTTTCTTCAGAGACTCTAAAAGCCAGAAGGGTGTGGCCAGACATCTTGCAGACCCTAAAAAACCACAAATGCCAGGCCAGATTACTATTTCCTGCAAAATTGTCAACCAATATAGATGGAGAAAACAAGATATTCCATGACAAAGTTAAATTCAAACAATATCTATACACAAATCCAGCTCTACAGAAGATGTTGGAAGGAAAATTCCAAACCAAAGAGGTTAACTATATACAAGAAAGCACAGGAAGCAAAAAGCATGCCTGCAGCAAAACCAAAAGAAGAGAAGCTCACTCACACACTAATTCCACCAACATCAAGATGGCAGGAAATAACAATCACTGGTCATTAATATCTCTCAACATCAATGAACTCAATTCCCCAATAAAAAGGCACAGACTAGCAGAATGGATGCAAAAACAGAATCCCACATTCTGCTGCTTACAAGAAACACACCTCAGCAAAAAAGATAGACATTATCTCCAAGTAAAGGGCTGGAAAAAGATATACCAAGCAAATGGACCCAAGAAAAAAGCTGGAGTAGCAATTCTAGTATGCAACAAATCAGACTTTCAACCAACATTAATCAAAAGAGATGGGGAAGGACACTACATACTCATCAAAGGAAAAATCCACCAAGATGAAATCTCAATACTGAACATCTATGCCCCAAATATAAGACCACCCACATTCATTAAAGAAACACTATTGAAGCTCAAATCCCACATTGAACCTCACACATTAATAGTGGGAGACTTCAACACACCACTCTCACCACTGGACAGATCAACAATGCAGAAACCAAACAGAGAAACAATGAACCTCACAGATGTCATGAATCAAATGGACCTAATTGATATCTATAGAACATTTCACACCAAAACAAAAGAATACACTTTCTTCTCAGCACCTCACAGAAACTTCTCCAAAATTGACCATATAGTCGGTCACAAAGCAAGCCTCAACAGATACAGGAAAATTGAAATTTTCCCTTATAACTTATCAGACCATCATGGAATAAAGCTAGTCTTCAACAATAACAAAAACAACAAAGAGCCTGCAAAAACATGGAAACTGAAATACTCTCTCCTCAATGATCTCTGGGTCAGAGAAGAAATAAAAAAAGAAATTAAAGTCTTCTTAGAATTCAATGAAAATGAAGGCACAACATACCCAAACTTATGGGACACATTGAAAGCAATGCTAAGAGGAAAGTTTATAGCACTAAGTGCCTTCAAAAAGAAACTGGGGAGCTCCCATACCTGCCACTAAAGCACACGTGAAAGAGCTAGAACAAAAAGAAGTAAACACTCCCAAGAGGAGCAGATGAGAGGAAATTATCAAACTCAGGGATGAAATCAACAACTTAGAAACAAAAAGAACAATACAAAGAATCGACAAAACCAAGAGCTGGTTCTTTGAGAAAATCAACAAAATAGACAAGCCCTTAGCTAAACTAACTAAAAGGCAGAGGGAAAGTACCCAAATCAACAAAATCAGAAATGAAAAGGGGGAATAACAACAGACATTGAGGAAATCCAAAGAATCGTTAGGTCCTACTTCAAAAACTTGTA
>CAJQZJ010031840.1:1073878-1150105 GCA_907164525.1 Lophiomys imhausi
ACTCGAGTGCAGGCTGGATATCAGGTAGACAGGCGGGGCTGCTGGTCAGTGGCTGGAGCCGTGGGCTGGATCCGCTCCTGGGCTAGATCCTTAGCCAGAGCTCCTCTCCAGACCGGTGACGGAGCTGGCTGATCTCAGGGTTGTGTTCCCGGGAACTGCGTGGGCTCTTTTACCTGGTGACCGGTCTCAGTGTTCGCTGTGGGCATTCAGACACCGTCTGTGCTTCACTGTAGGCTAGGGGACCTCACATTCACTCCACAATGACTTATCTCATTCACCTACTACTCAGATGCACTGCTCTATGGTCGGCGCCATCTTGGATCCCCCCCAAAGATGTTTTCTTAACTTAAGATTTTTTGACATCGAGACATGCCAGCTCCTGACATCACCCCGTATTCTACTCCAAGGAGAAGATGAGCATCGAAGAATCTCCAGTGGGAGATGGTTAAATTATTGGCAAGTCTATCTCTTGGCAAGAAAAACCCCTTGTTTCAACTGTAGACAGAATGCTGTCCAAAGAGGACAAAACTTGGAAGAAGGTAAGTTGACAGCCTAGCTCTGCCAAGACAGGGTAGGTAAGTCCTTCATAATTCCTGCTCTACAATCAATGTCTGTCAGAGAAATGAGACCAAAAGGCTGAAGATTGATGATGTAACGTATGGAGAGAAAATGGGAACTGTCCAGGCAGCCACTGATATGTCATTTCTTAGTTTTGGAAGCTGCAGGCCCTGCACTTCATACATAATCAGATATATTTATCCCTCTCAGGTCTCTGAGGTGGTTGAAGAATAGATAGCTAGAGTCTCATAGTTAAATTTTGAGTTGTTTAGGAATCAAGAGGGTGTTCTGGATCTAAGAAGGTGTTTTTAAAATTGTGATGCAATTTAGTATGAAAGCTGAGTTAGATATAGAACTTTAAACTCATGGAGATGGTTAGATAGTAGAATGTTAAAGTCAGGTGCCAAATACTTATGGACTTGACATTAGGAATGTATGCTAAGCCATATAACTCTCATAATTGTGGCCTATTTATTTCTGTTGTTTTGTATTGTATTTATTTTTATGAGAAAAAGAACCATTTTTTGGAATGAAAGGGGGAAGTGTTGGGGGGAAAATATATACCTTTGAAAACTGCAAATTAATTAATGTAGTTATTAGTAAGTATAAACTGTAATATTAGGCTGGCAGAGTGGCCGACGGAGTAGCCGGTGGCTTGGCAGAGGAGCAGGCTGCCTGGCCTGAGTGCCTTCACAGGTTGCCTAACTTATCCTGGAGAAAGAGCCCCGGGACCAAAGGTGGCCTACACCACCTATAACCTAAACTTTGTTAATTAATATAAGTTGTTATATTAGGCTGGTAGAATTACCGGTGGCTTGGTGGGAGATTCAACCTTCTCTCAACATACCTTAAACTTAAAGAAAAGGGGGGGAAGAGAATGGGGGATTGAGGGGGAAGAGGGTGGGAGCGTGGGACTGGAGGGGGAAGTAGGGAGGGGATTGTGATTGAGATGTAACTTGAAGAAATACAAAATAAATTATAAAAAGAAAGCAAAAGTATGGTAGGAAGGAAGGAGAGATGAAGGGAGGGGAAGAACTGTGTAAATTTAAGAAAGATTGGAGATTTTTCATATTATCTGATTTTAAAACTACAAAAATTAAGCAAATATTAAGGTTTTGATACTTTTATTCACTAGGAGGGCCAATTTATATTGTCTTATTCCATAAATTATGAATCACATTTTATTCACCATATCATTTAAATGAATGCCTCCTGTCTTTGGCAGGGGTGGAAGGTACTTCTCATAAAGCAAACATGCCAACCTTCTATCAAGAATGGTGTGACTTTTCAGCATTTTGAAACATGCTTTTCTTTTCTTTCTAGACAGACATTTTTGTCCCTAAGGAAAAGCAGCTGGAGGTGATAAGTGAATGCTTTTAAGATTTAGCTATAATCAAAAGCTTATATTCAGGAATAACACTCAGACTCCATATGCTGAATTCATTCTGGAATCATTGAGAAAGGCTATGCATAATATTACTCATGACCAGACTCACATACAAACCTTCTAAGAAAATGTCCTAACCTATATAAACAAAACTGTATACTACCTCAGGTACCCTGAGATAATTAGATAAGACATAGGGTGATGAATAGATAATAAGATAGATGGTACTAGTTACATTTGTAACAAAATGTGACATGTGTGTCCTTGTCTGTGGGAAAATACAGATATTCCTCCATAGCTGGAGTGAATAAGTTCTGCTTCGATTCTCTGAGATGTTAGCAGGAGTACCATACAGTATGTGTGGTGAGTTAGTTTTTGAAACATGTAAGAAAGTAAATGATCAAGTGTACTCAATGTGATAAACTAAAAATGTATCCATCAGCACTAAAAAAAAAAAAAAAAAAAAAAACCTGAGTAGTGTCTCTCAATCTCTAATCTATAACACTCACAGAAACACTTGACTGATTTCAGTGTTTCCACATAATAGAAGTAAATTGGAACCACATCAAAAGGTGGCTAATTTTGAGTAGAGAACTTGAAACCCCCAAAACATAGCATTTTTCCATTTGTGTTTTAAATGTACATCAGATTTTATTAGCATTTTTTAAACATTTATTTATTTATTCAAGTTACATCACAATCATAATTCCCTTCCTCCTCCCACTCCTGGTCTCACCCTCCTACCCTCTTCTCCTCACCCTCCTATCTGCCTCTTCTTCTATTTTTTTTTTTTAATTTAAGGTGTATCTTTTTTCACCTCAACAGTTCCCCCTTTTAATGCACTAAAAGACTCTTTTTCTTATAACAATAAATACAATACAATACAACAAAAACAACTAGACAACAATTATGAAAATTATAAGATATAACCTACATTCCTAATGTCCAGTCCATATGCAATTGGCAACTGATAATAATATTCTATTATCTATCTATCTCTATGAATTTAAAGTTCTATACCTAACTCAGTTTCCATCCTAACTTGCATTACCAACTTAAAGACATCTTCTTAGACCTAGAACATCCTTTTAATACCTAAACAACTTAAGACTTAACTGTGAGACTTTAACTATCTAGTCTTCAACCACATCAAAGACCTGAGAAGGATAAATATATCTGATTGTACAGGAAGTACAGAGCTGCAGCTTCCAAAACTAAGAAATGACAGACAAATGGTTGCCTGGACAGTCCCCAATTTCTCTCTATAAAATTGGAGCATCTATCTTCAGCCTTTAGTCCAATATCTCTGACAGACATTAATTGTAAAGCAGGAATTATGAAGGACTAGCCTACCCTGTCTTGGCAGAGATAGGCTGTCAATTTATCTGCTTCCAAGTTTTGTCCTTTTCAGACAGCAATCTCTCTACAGTTGAAGCAAGGAATTTTCCATTTTTTATTTTAATAACATTGAACAAGGTGTGTAGAACAAGAGACTGCAGAATGCTCAGCCCTAAACTGAACAGCTGTAGCATACTCTTTCCTCCCAGGGCTCAGGCAGCATTGTAAAAGAGGGGGTGGAAAGAATGTAAGAGCCAGAGGAGGAGGATGACTACAAGGAAACTGTTCTCTGTCCCCAGCAGGGCAGCTGCACATACAAACTCTTTAACAGCATGAACAAGACCTGTGCAAACTTAAGCCAGACCACATCCCAGCGTGGAAGGGGGGATTTAAATAAAATACATTGTTATCTAAATGCTTGAAATACGTTTTGTATATCAGATGTGATTATATAATTGTATCTTAAATATATATTAAAATTGATAACATCTATTACTTTTCTTTAAAAATGTGGCCACTAGGAAACTTGGAGTTGTTGACACAGTGACTATGATTATATTTCATTTAAACACTATCACTATTTACAGAGTCATGTATTATTTTTATAATTTGGGTTTTAGTTTAAATCAGTCTTTAATTATCTAGACTTCAGCTTTTGGGTAGCATGCAGGCTATATATTTTTAAAATCTCTCTTCTGGGTGTGTTATAACAAGCACATCAATCAGCTTGCAGATGGTCTGTAAAATACCTACAAGTGAAAAGACAAAAATGAGCTGAAAGCAAATGAGTGAGCAATAATGTCATGATCCAAATCTGATGCTGACCTGGTTGCAAATGGAGCATTTAGAAGATGAAGCATTTAGAGAGGATGGAGTCTGTACACATCCCTGGCACAGTACAAAGAAGGAATGTTGAAGTAGTATGCATGTAAGGTCAGAATCCAAGAAAATAGAGAAAAAACAATCTACCAGGAAAGAGACCTTTCAAAGGACTTTATTCTCTCTTTAGGGTTTCATATGAAAGCAGACATATAATGAAAATAGTCATCTTATTTAATAGCTGGGTCTTTAAACAAAAGACAAAATGTCTTGCATGTATGTGAAAAATGTTTTATGCCATTAGCCACTGAGAAACTAGAAGTCAAAAACAAAATGTCATCAGCTCATTCCCATTAAAATAGCAATTACAAAATACATAACAAAGCTTATGTGAGTTTGCAGAGAGAAAAACCCTTAGGCATTGTGCATAGGGATGTACATCAGTGTGACAATTATGGAAAACAGCACCTTGGTTCCTCGTGAAACTAAAAATATCTTTTCCACATGACACAGTTATTTCATTTAAGATATATAGACCCCCCCGCCAAAATTGAATCAACATGCTAAGGGGATCCCTGAACCTTTGTGTTTAGTAAAGTGTTTGTTGAAGGATGGATGAGGAAGAAAATGTGTATATACACTGTACAATACTATTTGGCAATAAAGAAGAATGAAGTTATGTCATTTGACATGAAAACTATAGAATTATAGAACATTCTATTGGACAAGATGAGTCAGACACAGAGTCTCACCACAAATTGTGAGAAAGAATTTTAGAAAAATATTACTTATTTTATTTGTAAAAGTCATGCAATGTGTGTGGGTGAGTTGAGGGTTTGTGCATGTGATGGGGCCAGGGAAGAATCAAATTCTCCTGGAGCTGATGTCACAGGTAGTTGTGAGGCACCAGCATAGCTGCTAGGACTCATAGTCCTCTGGCAGAGCTTGATTCTCACATATTCTCAACTGCTAAGTCATTTTTTCATTATTTTTTTAATTTATTGCTTCAGGTTATATCTCCATCATAGTGTCCTCTTTCTACCCCTCCCAGTCCTGCCCTCCCACCCTCTACCCCCTATCCCTTCCATCCCACTGCTCTGGAGTGGAGTGTCCCTACATAACAGTCCCCCACCCCAGTTCCACAATCACATGAGGGCCAAGAGCCTCCTCATACCCTGGGGGCCTACAAGGCAGCACCACTAGGGAAAAGTGTCTCATTGATAAGGAGGAAAAAAAAAGTCTATGTCCATGTTCCATTTGATGTGTTGGTTGTAGTATAGATATCCTGTACTATATGGCTAAAATCCGACTATAAGTGAATAGATGCCATGTGCATCCTTCTGAGTGTGGGTTAGCTCACTCAGGATGAGCTTCTCTAGTTCCATTTATTTGGCTGCAAATTGCATAATTTCCTTGTTTCTGATAGCTGAGTAGTATTCCATTGTGTAGATGTCCCTTCTTCGGTTGAGGGACATCTGGGTTGTTTCCAGTTTCTAGCTATTACAAATAAGGCTGCTATGAACATAGATGAGGAAACTTCCTTGTGATTCGGTGAGGAGTCATTTGGATGTATACCCAGAAATGGTATGACTGGGTCCTGAGGCAGAGCTAGTCCAAATTTTCTAAGATATTGCTACACTGACCTCCATAGTGGTTGCACAAGCCTGCACTCCCACCAGCAATGGAGAAATATTCCCCTACCTCCCACCCCCTGCCAGCATGTGCTGTCATTTGAGCTTTTGATCTTAGCTATTCTGACAGGTATGAGATGGAATCTTAGAGTCGTCTTGAATTGCATTTCTTCAACTGTCTCTCAGACATTAGGAATTCCTCCTTTGTTAATTCTCTGCTTAGCTCTTTTCCCCATTTTCTGATTGGATTATTTGGCTTCTTGGCATTTAATTTCTTGAGCTCTTTGTAAATTTTGGATATTAGCCCTCTGTCAGATGTGGGGTTGGTGAAGATTTTTTTCCCAATCTGTAGGCTTCTGTTTTGTTCGAATGACAGTGTCTTTTGCCTTACAGAAGCTTTTCAGTTTCATGAGGTCCCATTTATTGATTGTTGGTTTTAGGTCCTGAGCTGTTGGAGGTATCACCATCCAGATTTCAAGCTGTACTACAGAGCAATATTAATAAAAACAGCATGGTACTGTGTTGGCGTAGTATTAAGCATTCTAAATGTTAATTGGTCCTGCTTTCTGTCTGTTACTTACATTGATTCCAATTGGTTAAATAAAATGCCGAGGCCTGAGATTGGGCAAAGACAGAGAAAGGTGGGACTTCCTGAGATTAGAGCAGGAAGAATGTGCTTTAGACAGAAGATTAAGGTATTCCAGCCAGCAGGAGGAAGAAGACATTCCAGCAGGAGCAGCAGGAAGAAGGAAGCACACACCATGGGTTAGAGAAAAGAACCTCATTCCACATGGCCAGGAACATCGGCATATCATGGAGAATGGCAGTCCAAGGGGGCGTATGTATATATGGGATTATATTGGGGTAACAGAATTAAGAACTAGCTTAGATGGGCTAGGATTGCACAATTCAGGACAAGGCTTGTAAAAATCCATGTGGTGTCTGTGTGCTCATTTATAATGTCTGGATGAGAATTAACAACCGTCAAACCAATTAACAATAATATAAATACTAGGTAAATAATTTAATTAGCCATATATTTCTTTTTACAGTACTGGTATATAAACAGACAAGTGGATCAATGGAATCAAATTGAAGACCCAGAAATGAACCCACACACCTATGGTCACCTAATTTTTGACAAGGAAGCCAAAACTGCACAATGGAAAAAGGACAGCATCTTAAATGAGTGGTGCTGGTCCAACTGGATGTCCACTTGTAAAAGAATGAAATTAGACCCATACTTATCACCTTGTACAAAACTTAAATCCAAGTGGATCAAAGACCTTAACATAAGACTGTTCACACTAAAGCTACTAGAAGAGAAAGTGGGAAAAACCCTTGAACTCATTGGCACAGGTGACAATTTCCTAAACAGAACACCAACAGCTAAGTCATTTTTATAGTCCTTATGAGAACTTAATGTAGAATAGTGTATATTGGAGTCTGGAAAAATATACAGTGAAGGCATCAAAGGGCTGTTGAACAATGAATCTCAAAATAAGTATTAAAACATGCACACACAAACACACACAAAGCAGAGTAAATTCTGAGGTTCCTCAGTACAGTGGAATGTCTATCCTTTACAATTATCTATTATATATTTTATAAAGTTCTACAATATAGGAGCTTGAAGATTCGAAACATAAAGAAATGACAGAGAGAAATTATCTAAATTGTCTTTAGTTGATCAGAATGTGCTGTGCTCTGTGTGTGTGTGTGTGTGTGTGTGTGTGCCTGTGTGTGTAGAAACATGCTACACTCCATTAAACACACAATTAACACACATACATCAAAAACTAAATTTTAAGTTAAGTAAGGAAGATTTAATTATAGACACATAGACACAGCAGAAATTATAAGATTCAGAAAGATAACTATAAGAAACAATGTGTCATTAAAATTTAAAACTATATTAAAAGATTGGAAGTCTTGTCTGAATAACTGCCAAATCAGCTTCAAAATGAAATATAAAGCCTTTAATATCTTTAAATCATTTGATTCAAAAATCTTCCTTAAAGGTTATTAGTCTTAGTCTCCTCTCAGGAAATAAATTATCTTAATTTTTTTAAAAATCATTCATTTATTATGTGAATATATATATGTATATTGTATATATACGTATATATAAAATCTGGGTTCTTTGCAAAAGCAGTAACTGCTCTTCACAGCTGAACCATCTCTCCAACCATGATTCTAATATTCTTTTAAGAAAACAAGGAAAAAATGCTAAGTAGTTTTATAGTAAACTTAATTCTATACCTGTCAAAGATAGTATGACAAAGGTAATCTATAGTATAATTATTAACATATATGCAAAAATTTTTATAATAAGGAGCAACTTTGTCAAGGCATTCACGTGAAAATTGACCCAAGTTGGATCAATGGCAAAATTATATATTTTGCAAGTTTATTTATATGAAATTTTTGAAAAATGGAAAAACAGTTAGCAAGTAGCCTGATGGTTGCCAGGAAACAGGAGAGGAACATGTTGTGATACAAATACTACAGAACAACAAAAATAGGCACAGAAGCTCTGTTGGAAAAAGATACCACTCTAATATTGATTGTGGTGATATCCCTTAAATGGTAGAATTTTATTGCACATAAATAAATGCCTTAGTAAAAAGAAACAGATGAAAGATTAAAAGTGCTCCTACTTACCAAATCTGGGGAAAATTGAGCAACAATATAGATCATGATATTGGTAAGTTATAAATTATCAAATAATATGAACACACATTAACTGATACTCATAACGGATATGGTAAACAGAGAAAAGCTTCATTGTTGTAGATTTGATTAAAAAGTACTGAAGGCTGATTGAAGTAAAGACTATATCACTATGCTGCAAATACTACCATCAAACAGGCTGACATAAGAAACATCAGTGCATTCATGAATTGTTTCTTTGGTCTGTTACTACAACAGAATCTTGGATAAATAAAAACATGAAAACTCATTCAATATCTGGCCAACTTTTCAAAAGTATCAGCATCATTGAAGAGGAGAAAGAGGGGGATGCAGGTATCAATAGAGAATAAAGTAGGACTAAAATGATGTAGCTAACTAAATATAGATTTTCAGCTAAAACTTTTTTCATATATAAGAAAATAGCACTGAGAAGTTTGAAGATAATTATTACTAAGTGGAAATGTTGACACCATATGAAAATACATCCATGTTACATTTTATATCTGTACGTTGGTTATATAAGCAAATTATGTGACTCTTAGGAAAGGTAATCTATAAAGAGAAAGGAGTTTGTTGTATGGAACCTACTCTCAAGTACTTTACAAATAATAAACACATATGAGTGTTTGAATGAGAAAAAATGAGACAAAATACTAAAAAATTAGTGAACTTGATTGTAAGAGCACTCTAAAGACTATTCAACTTGTTTTGTTTAGATTTATTGCAAGACAACTTTTAAATAATTTATTATGTACTAGCATAAAGCAATTTCCAAGCTTATCAATGAATGGAACAGCTGAGGTTCAGAAGTACAGCTGCTACCCTTTATGTGTACATGCATGCACATACATGCACACAAATGCATTTTCATTATATATTTGCACAGATATATGCAACTGTGGATATCACAAGGGATAAATAAGAATCTGGTAACACTTTGATTCTACCGAGGCGAATTGAAGCTGAGAGATATTTTCTTGAGAGATAAAATCTTTTTGTCTTGGATTTAAAGTCATTATTCAACCCAAATAATAAGTAAATAAAAATTAACAAACTTCTGCCAAGCTAAACACAGCTAAAAATATGTGGCAGTGGAATATCTCACACACCACAAATAGAGGTCAAGAAAATAACTTGGCATTATCCTTTAAATCTCAGCATATCCAAATCCCAAGAAGCCAGTGGTCAACACTTCTAATCAATGGTACATGACTCTGACAAAGACGTACCACTAGTCCATGACAAAAATTCTTGTTCACAGAATCAGAGTAGATGAAGCTATGATTCTCTTAAAAGGTACATGGAAGAGAAAATGAATGACTTTTAGCTGCCTATAAAAAACAAACAAACATGAATTTAAATGATATTGAAGTTGAAAGTAAAGTAACTGTTTGTAGAGTTCAAATAACATAGAATTCAGCCATGTATTTGCCATACTGCGCACATGTAATATAATATAATGGAAAGAATGAAAATTTAAAGATACAGATCACAATGCTGGTTCCTCTAGTGAGAAAGGAAACACAACAGGCTTCAACACCTTCAGTGATATGGCAGGATTTTATTTCTTAAAGTGGGTAGGGAAGATAAATAGATACATAGATAGATAGATGATAGATTGATAGATAGATAAACAGATGATAGATAGATGATAAATAGATAGACAGATATACAGACAGACAGATAGATAGAAGATAGACAGATAGACAGACAGACAGATAGATAGAAGATAGATAGACAGACAGACAGAAGATAGATAGATAGATAGATAAGCAGATGATAGATGATAAATAGATAGAAGATAGACAGATATACAGACAGACAGATAGATAGATAGAAGATAGATAGACAGACAGACAGATAGATAGATGATAGACAGATAGACATACATATAGATGATAGATAGATAAGCAGATGATAGATAGATGATAAATAGATAGAAGATAGACAGACAGACAGATAGATAGATAGACAGAAGATAGACAGATAGACAGACAGATAGATAGATGATAGATAGACGATAGATAGATGATAGATTATTCATGTAGGCATATATGTGTGTGTTACATATTGTTTATGAAATAAATCCCTGAATTAAATATTTGAAAAGGCTAAACTTTGTAGTACTTTTCAAAGTGAAAGAACAAATGAAATGAATATGAACAGTATACACTGGGAAAAGAGAAATGCTGAGATTTAAATCACTTCTATCCACAACCAGTCTATGTAGATTGACAGATAGTTGACTGCCATATGGTAGATTACCACCCTGCTGGGTCTTCATCTGCATATCTTTCAGAGTGCAAGGTGAGAGAAATAATGTGTGTTCATGAAAATAAAAGTATGGAAAGAGGAGACAATTCAGAGTTGAGCAAATATTACCACTACATGCATAAAAGTACAATGTAGGACAATTAAAATTCTATTCTTTTCCTTAGAGACTAGGCTTACAGCTGCACCTTGTGAAATCCAAGATAGGATGTGTGAGGAAGTCAAGAGTCAGTCTTGAGTGCTTGATCATCTTAGACTGGTACTGAAAAGTTTGATGTATTTGCTGTTACTTATCACAAATATATTACTGTAAGTTTCAATAGTCTCTTTCCCTCCAACTTTAACCTGCTTTTTCCTTTGTGTTCTATGACCTCAGCATCCCAGGAAATCACACCAGCAACCTGGGTATGGTGGTATTGTCTAATTCTTTGGCCTGCCTTTCAGATTTCCCCCTCAGTCAATCAGTAGAAATCACAGGTCTTCTTACCCCTTAACTGTCTGCTTGGTCTGTCTTTGTTATCTCCTGTCACTGCCCAATGCATGCATATATACCTTCTCTTCACACCAGCTCTCAACATCAACCACTTCATCAAAAACTGAAACTGACTTACCAGGAAGAAGAGGTGAGGGAAAGCAGACCTTTACCCCTATGTCTGAATTTCTCCAGTTTAGATGTATAACCTGTGTTTCACTTTCTAACTTGTTACCTTTCCTCTTTCACTTTTTCATTCTATTCAATAGACTCTTATTTTCTAACAAAAAGGAACAAGGATGTCACAGAAGTCAACCACAATGTGTATGTTTTATTTGGTGAAGTTTAGCTCTCCTCAGGGGCTGGTGTTAACTGATTCTGTGGAGAGGAAAGTTTGTCTCTGATTCTACAGTCCTGGAAGGGGTCAAGGCAGTCAGCTACTCAGTAAACACTGCACTGATGATTAATAATAGATGAGAAAGTCTGCTGAATAAGAAACCAGTTTAGGAGTTTATGGTTTATGATGTAAAATCAGTCTGTTTGTGCTACATCTGTTATTTTTCTTTCCAGGGTTTGCAAAAACCCTGTAGACAGTGAACTTTTTTTCTTGAATAGCAACTCATCAAAAGCTTGTGGAGATAACTGGGCCACTTTAGGGAGGATGTTTGGAATACAGTGTATGAAGGAATATGCATTTAGGGGCAAAGTAAGACACTAGAAAAACCCAAGATAAAGATGACAGCTTATGTCCAACTTGGCTTATGTTTGGCTATCTGAGTAGATCACCCTGGAAGAGAGATGATTGTTGTCTTCAACTGCTTATGTTGGTGGCAGGTACTATGTTTTCTGAAGTGCAGGCCCCCGTGGGAATTTTTTTTTTTTTTTTTTTTTTTTTTTTGCTGCACTCCAATTAAAGAAATCAAGTTTCAGGCTTAATTTTTTAATTGACTCTTAAGTTTTCTAGGAAATCATGTCATACAGTTATGATTCTTGTGGTAGTGTTCATACTGTTATTCTGAAGGCTGTGTTTATGTTCTCATGCAAATTGGTTCCTTACAGGGTTTTGGACACCAGGAAATATGCAATAAGATAGATGATGGGGTAGTGTTAAGCATTCTAAATGTTAATTGATCCTGTTTGCTGTCTGTTACATTGACTCTGATTGGTCAAATAAATGCTGAGGCCTGAGATTGGGCAAAGACAGAGAAAGGTGGGATTTCCTGAGATTAGAACAGGAAGCCTGTGCTTTAGACAGAGGATTAATTCATTCCAGCCAGGAGGAGGAATAAGGAGGACACACACCATGGGTTAGGAAAAAGAACCTCATTCCTCATGACCAGGAACATCCGCATAGCATGGAGAATGGCAGTCCAAGGGGACATATGTATAAATGGGTAATAGAATTATGAGCTAGCTTAGATGGGTCAAGATTGCTCAATTCAACCCAAGGCTTGTTAAAATCCACATGGTGTCTGTGTGTGCTCATTTATAATGTCTGGTTATACAACCAATTAAATATAACCTAAATACTGTTAATTAATTTAATTAAGTTTTTCTACAGATAAACATGTGCCTTCCATGATTTCAAGGGGCTTTCCTGCTGTACTGCATAATTAATGGAGATAATTTTGCTCTTACTCAAAATTTCATTATGCTGCCAAATAGGAAGATCACTTTCAGCCTAATCTGAAGAGAAGTACCCTGCCACATGGCACTTATCCCATCCATGGTTTGGGGAAGGAGAAAAAGTGTGCTGTGAACAGCTACCACTAAGACATCAAAAGGTCAATAAAGGCCATAAAATAATGATTTGCAAGGTGCTCCAGGAAAACAGTCAGGTCTTACTCTGTAGGACACCAGGAACTGGGTCAAAAGCTAGTCAGGACCTGGAGAGACTTCAGTAATTGATTGCAAAGTATGAGAAATTACTTTGTGTATCATGATGTACTCTTACAATCTTAGTGGTAAGGAGGCAAAGAGGAGGAAATCGCTGGAGCTTATTAGTTGCCTAATCTTCTGAATCAGTGAGCTTGAGGTTTTGTGAGAGACCTTGTCTCAAAATTAATGTGGAGAGTTATGGAGGAAGGCACGAAAGGTCAACCTCTGTTGTTGGATCCCCTACATATACATATGTACATATGGCATGCAGAGAGAGCAGGGCGGGGTCTGATAATTCCAGTGCTTAGGAGACTGTAGAGATTGAAGCTGCATGCAGGCTTACATGGTTCAATAGCAGAACTCTCCTCTTCTCACCTCACCCCCAGCTCTACCCCTGCAAAAAGCCAGAACTCATCAAGAACAATAAATATCTCATGTGAATGATCAATGGTAGTGTTTTGCTTTTGCTTACTCTTTGTCATATACAAATTATCTCATGTCACCTGAATGTTCCTAAAATCCTACAAAGACCCAGCACCATACGGATAACTATTTATGGCTATCACTGTCTGTCATGTAAAGACCTCTACTTTCCTTGACTTTCCTGTGAGTTGTCTCATCTGAGACACCTGAATAAAACCTCAGGAACCCTGGAGAAGCTCTTTATGTGATTTTATAAATAACTCTTGAATCACTGAGAATCTTTCTTTTCTCATCTTTGATAAGAAATAAGGCTTTAATTTAATCCATTTCACTTAATTGTAAGGCAATGCTTTAGGATGGTGATCAGAATATAACAATTTTTCTTATAATTTTTCCCATCAGTATACCAGCAATTGTCCTTTAAGATTCCAAAAATGGGGTTGACAAGATGGCTAACCAGATACAAGCACTTGGCACACAAGCCTGGTAACTAAGAATGATCTGTGGAGCACACACAGAAGTGGAAAGAGAGAACTGACTCCACAAAGTTATCCTCTAACATTTACATATGTGTTGTGGTATACACACACAAACACACACATACAGAGATGGGGGGGGGGGAGTCATGCATACTGCTACAAATGATAATGATGACAAAGTCAAAAGCCTAAAAGAAAGGTTGGTACTTTAGAAACACAACAGAGAATGTAAGGGAGCCAAGGAATTCTGAATGACATTGTAATATCACTGAGATCCTGATAATCAGATTTTTATGTACAGAAATAAAAGTGAAAAATATCAAATGGCCTCCAGATCATATAAATAATCAAATAAACTTAGACACAGCAATGAGTTATTATTTTTGTCTCAGATAAAAACTAGTTTTCACTAAGTTTCAAGCAGAAACTCAAAAAGCAGAGACCTTGAGACATTTCTGGCAATCAGGCAAATGAGATGCATTGCTCTCAGCTGATTTTAACTCCACAGCCTCACTATCACCAATGGAGCCTGACTGCACACATTTGAGACATAACTTTTCCATTTGCTGGATATGACTGGGTTGGTTACTCCTAACTCAAAACCGCAAAATCTGTAAGGATTCAAGAACAAGACTTCCCAAGTGCCAACAAGGTGTCATAAATGAAAAATCTGCATTTACTTTCATGTGATAGATTGCAGTGGAAATGCAGATGAACCAGAAATACGGTGAAAAATTACCTTCAGGGGAAAAATATGAATGAATTTCATGGTTAGACTTGGATCCCATCCCGAAGTTATCTCACATATCTTCAAATACTTCAAAATAAAATCCTCAATCCAAGCCAACTCTTCCACCAAGCTTTTTGGATATGGGACACTCAGTTTGCAGTAAGAAAGCATCATTTCCTTTAAGTATGTCATATTGGGGGAAGACTACAAAAGAAGTCAAACAAGACAAGCAGTTCGAGGAGAGGGAAGGAAGCATCTACAGGTCTGGACACCCACAGTGTCACACTGACATGTATTCACAGACGGACGTCCTTGGTACTTGAGCCTGCAAGCCCCTTTCTCTAGTTCCTCAAGAACACCCAGAGAACTCAAATGTGCACATAGAAACACAGTTCTTCGCTTGTTCAAATCTCTGTAAGCCTTTCAGTTTCAGTTCCCACAAGCCTCCTTTCTCATTCAACAGCTGCATGCTGTAATAGAGAGTTGATCAGCGTACGGTAAGGACCGTGTCCACACATGGGACCAGGCAGCATAATGGAAACCTCCGGGCTGTATGGTAAGTCCTGCATGGAGGTTCAACCCCAGGAAATTGATCCACTCAGCACCCCAGACTGATGGTGACTGACATTTATGATACATGTCCCCAAAGTCAGTGAAATTAGGAAGAGTGTGGAAGAGCAGGGTGTGAAATTTATATGACAAAGTGAGATATGACCAACATCATGTCCACTCTTACTCCAGTGGATACAGTCCAATCCCTGTCCACCCAAACTATGAGGGACGTTGAGAGATGAATTCTGCCAGAGTGCTAGGAAGGATGACAGTCTAATCTCTCACCTTCTGCTGCAGAGGAAAGAAAAAAAATCAACAGAACACTTCTGGGTACATGCCTGTCTTAGTTGCATGTCTATTGCATTAACACTGACCAAAGGAACTGCAGGAGGAAAGGATTTATTTGCTTTACATATCCTGATTACAGCCCATCACTGAGGGAATCCACAGCAGGAACTCAAGCAAGGCAGGAACTGAAGCCATGGAGGAACACTATTTACTGGATTGTTCCTCACAGCTTATTCAGTTTACTTTACTATACACCTAGGACCACCTGCCCAGAGGTAACACAGCATATAGTGGGTTGGGTTCTCCCACGTCAATCATCAATCAAAAAAAAAATGTCCCACAGACTTGCCTACAGGCCAATGTGATGGGGGCACTTTCTCAACTTAAGTTTCCACTCCCAAAATGATCCTAGCTTGCGTCAAGTTGACAAAAATAAATAAATAAATAAATAAACAAACAAAAAAACAAATTAATCAGCACAGTACCCATGAGAAAAACAAAATACACCTTCTTGCTCTATTTTTTTCCCTTAAAAATAGCATCTCACATCCAAAAAGGACAAAACTTGGAAGCAGGTAAGTTGACAGCCTAGCTCTGCCAAGACAGGGTAGGCAAGTCCTTCATAATTCCTGCTTTAAAATTAATGTCTGTCAGAGATGCTGGGCCAAGAGTCTTAAGACAGATACTCTAATGTATGAAGAAAAATTGGGGACTTGTCCAGGCAGCCAGTTGTCTGTCATTTCTTAGTTTTGGATGCTACTGGGTCTGTACTTCCTGTATAATCAGATATATGTATCCTTCTCAGGTCTCTGATGTGGTTGAAGACTAGATAATTATAATCTAAAAGTTAAATTTTAAGTTGTTTAGGAATTAAAAGGATGTTCTAGGTCTAAGAAGATGTTGGTAATGCAAGTTAGGATGGAAAATGAGTTAGGTATAGAACTTTAAATTCATGGAGATAGATGCATAATAGAATATTAATATCAGTTGCCAAATATGTATGGACTGGATATTAGAAATATATGTATACCTTATAATTTTCATAATTGTGACCTAATTATTCAAAAAAAATTATGAGTTCTGGAGAAGGGGGAGAGGGTGGGAGGGTGGAGCCAGGAAAGGTGGAGGGAGGGGACTGTAATGGAGATGTAACTTGAAGGAATAAATAAACATTTAAAAAATTTGCATCTTACAATATAGCCCACATTAGTCTTAAGGTTTCTATATAGCTCACAGTTTACCAGACTGCCCTATAATGACCCTCTTGTTTTGCCTCTAAAATGATGGGACTACAGTTATGTACCACTATGACTGTTTCACTCTGTAATCCACACCACATTTCTTGTTTTAAAAACTTTATATAATTTCATTTCATAAGTTAAAAATAGTTGTGCTTGGATAAGCCACAGTTTAGAACACTGGGTCCCATAAGCACTTAAGAAGCCTACATTTTTCTCTCATTCCCACATGTGAGATACACACCTGTTCCACTTGAAGCATGAACAGAGAAGAAATTTCAAACTCAGTTTCTGCCTCTCAGGAGCATGCAGTTGTGCTGCCAGAAAGGAAAGGGACTCTATATCACGCCCATGATATATTAGAGGGGAAATGAGCCTGAGACCACACTGTTAAATATCCTCTCGTCACTGGATGGAAGCAGCATGCTCTCCTGAGAAGCCCTGATTCACCACACAGGGGTTTTATAGCAAGAAAAAGAAGCCATTGATGGTTAACTGTGTGTATATTTAAACCATAATATAACTTATTAACTCTATAAGCAGTAATTTTAGATTTTTTAAAATCCCTTGCTTAGAAAGCTTGGCAGTCTGCCACATTAGCTTTCTTGTCTATGTTTCTCTCTCTTCAAGCTGAAGAAAGAGCGAAGTCATTAAATTCTATTTCCTTTCCCCTTCTGTCTCCTTTCATAAAGTAATAAAATCAAATGCCAGAATTACCATGGTTAGAGAAGGGCCCATGATAAGCACCAGAGATGTGGCTAGCTAACAACTATTTAATCAAGGCATTACTGAGATCCATCTGTAGCCTTAAAAGAGATTTCCTTCCAACTTTTGTTGTGTTGAAATGCAGTATAGAACCCTGCATTAAACTAGGAATTCTACAAATTTAATGGAAGGAAATGTAAAAAGCTATTTTCTTCAAATGCCTCTAGCTGGCCATCTACTCTAATCAAATACAGGCCTCAAAATTGTTTTCTACTGACAATAATGGGATCTGTGAAGAGTATTGCTGTGGAGTGATTTGAGAGACCACAGCATATTGTAATCCTTTGCCTCCATGGAGCTGAGCCCCCCTGGATGTGGATATAAAGTCATAAAAGGAAAGAGAGATGGGCACTAGGTGTTTGGCTCCCTCTGCACAACCCTGGCATGGCTTTCAAATCTCTCCCAAGGACAAAGGACAACTCACTGGCTACGAATCTTCTGATCCTGGAGACAATAGCCCACAGCATAGAAGGAAACATAATTACTAATAAGCAAAGTGGGATTTTAAAATATGGGTTGCCTGTACCTGTCACTTTGTAATGAGCCTTTACTGTGCTGTGCCTTAGGTCCACCTATAGCTAGAAACTGTACAATGGAGGCACCAGAAAATCGAGAAGGATGAAAAGAGCCTTGCTAGTCTATCTGTAAGGGCTTTGGAAGGTGCAGTAGGCTCTCTTTCACCTTCCCATATTGTCTTTACACAGTGGGTCAGGAACACAGAGATGTTCTCACTGTCCTGGTGGTGTATTCATATAAACCAAGAATACTAGATGCAAGATGATTACAAGTTCAAAGTCACAGATAGGGAGATCTTGTCTCAAGGAAAAACAAAACCAAAAACAAACAACCAGAGGTAGACCTGTAAGACTGGGAAACCCAAAATCTTGAATGAAAAGATTGAGATTCCTTGCAGATCTTCCTCTCTTACCTTTCTGATAACGCTTGGCAACGTGAAATAAATTACCTCTTTGGGTCCGAGATTCCTCATCTGAGAAGAGAGAATTATAAAGTATACTATTCAAGATTGCTATGTGCAATGGTTGAGGTGTCATTGAAAACACTTTGAAAGTGGCAAACTGCTATATAAATAGTATTGAGTGATATTTAATAACACAAAAGAAACTATACAAAAATACTAGTACTAGAGCCCCATTTCTTCAGCCAGAAAAACACAGTTGTTTAGCAATTTGAGGAAAATGAGCAAGCAGACTAGAAATGTAAAATCCTACAGTAGCAGGCACCTGTGCATATTTATAGTTGTGTCGGCATTTTCAAAATGCATTGCTTAAACTGATCCCTGCAATGATCATGTGTGCTGTTGTTTAGATCCAGAATGGGCCCTGTGACAGCTGTTCTTGGCTGTCAACTTGAAAACATCTGGAATTGACTAAAATCCAAGTGACTGGATACACCTGTGAGAGATTCTTTTCTTAATTAAATCATTTGAAGTGGGAAGACCAACTTTTAACATACATCTTTTGAGATGATTATATCCACCTTCAATTTTGGCCTCACATGCTGGCAGGCTGCATGAAGGACGTGGAAGAAGGAAGCTTCCTGGTTTTGCCTGCTTGCTTTAGCTCTCACCGGCAAGACCAGTCTTTCACTGACATTAGAGCCTACTTATTCAGCATTCTGCATATACTGAAGACAGCAGAGACATGCAGCCTCACCTACTGAAGAACTACTGGATTCTTGGACTTCTGTTGGTAGAAGGCCATTGTTGGACTAGCTGGAACACACAGCTGTAACAAGCTGGACAAAGAGAAATACAAAATATTGGAGGAGAAAAGAAGCACCAGGAAGTGTAATGGAACAAAGTCCAGTGCCCATGGAGATTAAAAGTTCAAAAAGCTTGATGTTAAATGGAAAAAAGGGAGTGGTGACCTCAGGACAACACTCCGCCAAGCTAAGCTTGCAACTTGTGAAAAGGAATTAATGAAAATCTTAAGAAGTGAAGAAAAGCATCAGCAACAGAAAGCTGATACAAATGTAATTGAAGAAGGGTGCCAAGTTCCAGCCCAACCAAGCAGAAGAACTTGGCCATTTCAGCCACATGGCTCTGGCTTTAGAGTCAATAATACAAGAAAGATATTGAGGAATTCCCTATGCAACTAAGACTAGCCACTGAGGCCAGATGTGTGGCAGGGGAGCTGCTCTCCTGCATGAAGCCCCATAAAGGCTGCTAAATGAAACTGTGAAGGTAAAGCCTGGATTGTATTAGGGACTCAAAGATTTTGGGGATCCCTGAGTCATGAGATTCTAGCAGGGTGCAGAACCAACCTATGAGAGAGAAGTGTATTGCAGTCAACAAAGTTGGAAGAAGTTGGAGATCTGAAGAACACTTTGCTATGAGACATGAAGATGTAGAATTTGTAGTTTGCCCTGCTAGGTTTTGTTCTTATTTCAATCCAGTATGTCCTCCCTGTTAGAAGGTATTGTGCATTCTGTGCCATTATATGTTGGAAGTATGTGATCTGCTTTATATTTTTATTTGACAGGAGTTTACAGTTAAGAGATTGCCATGAGTCTCAGAAAAGACTTTGAACTTTGGACTTTTAAACAGTGTTGAGACTGTTTTGGGGACTTTTGATGTTGCACTGAATGCGTTTTTTGCATTATGATATGGCTACAAGCTTGTGGAGGCTAGGGAGTGGAATATGGTAATATGAATGAGAAAGGCTCATATATTTGAATGCTTAGACATCAGAGAGTGGCACTATTTGAGAAGACCAGAAAGTATGGACTTGTTGGAGTAGGTATGGCCTTGTTGGAGGAAGTGTGTCATTGGGGATAGGCTTGGAGGTTTCTGCCTGATGATGAGGATGTAGCTCCTAGATACTGCTCCAGTTCTGTGCAAGCCGCCATGTTCCCTGGCATGACGGTAATGGAGTAAACCTCTAAAACTGTAAGCATGCCCCCAATTAAATGCTTTCTTTTATAAGAATTTCTTTGGTCATGGTGTATCTACACAGCAATAGAAAAGTGGCTAAGACAGTTCCTAATATCCCATCTTTGTGTTAGCAATTTGGTCCCCAGTTTGTGGGCTGTTGGATGGTGGAATCTTCAGGAGAAAGAAGTTGGTCATTAGAGAATGCTATTCAAGGGGATGATGGAACCCTGACTCCTATGTGTTTTTCTTTGTATTCCCAGCAGTCCTGAGGAGAGACAAACTCCCCTAACATTCATGCTTGCACATACTGCTAAGCTGCCACTGGACCAAAGCCAAAGGGCCAAGTGACCATGGACTAAAATCTTTGAAGCTATGAACTCAAACGAATCTTTCTTTATTTTAAGTAGTTTTATCTCAGGTATTTGTCATCATGATGGAAAGTTGAAGAACGCAGATAGACAGAACAGAAATACACACACACACACACACACACACACGATATGTAAAATGCTTTCTTTGTGGCATGTCCTGCCTAACAGGCTTATGTGTTGTGGAATAATGGCATCTTACATAAACACAGATATATTATTAGAGTCAAAGAAACATGAGTGGTTAGTGTTCAGATGCAACTTAAGGACCCAGTGACACAGTCTCCAAGTTTAGCACCACCATGTCATATATAAAAGTTGAAGGTCAGAGGGTATTCAAGGTAATTCAATGAACAGTGTAAAACTGAGTGCTTTTGCCCCAAAGATTAGTGACATAATGTTGAAGCAAAGAAACATAACAAATTAACTGTTTTTCTACAAAAATATATTCTAATAGAGAAGAATTCACTGGACTACTTCAATAGTGTTATTTTTTTTATAAATACTTTATTTTTTTTTCTTCAAGTTACATCTCAGTAACAAACCCCTCCCTATCCCGCCCTTCCACCCTCTTCCCCCCAGAAGTTTCCCCTTTCAGTCCAACAGATAGTTCCTTCTCTTATAACAGTAAGTATTATACAAAACAACAGATATAAATATGCCACATTTATGAGAGCTAAATGGCCCAGTATACCTTCCCAATGTCCAGTTTATACATATTTGGCTCCTGACTTTAACATTCTACCATCTAACCATCTCCATGAGTTTAAAGGTCTATATCTGACTCAACATTCATATTAACTTGCAACACACTTTTAAGAGTATCTTCTTAGATCTATAACACCCTCCTGATTCCTAAACAACTCAAAATTTAACTATGAGACTCTAGCTGTCTATTCTTCAACCACCTCAGAGATGAGAGGGATAAATATATCTGCTTATATAGGAAGTGCAGGGCCTGCAGCTTCCAAAACTAAGAAAGGACATACCAATGACTGCCTGGACAGTTCCCATTTTCTCTCCATACATTCCTGCATCAGTCTTCAGCCTTTGGGTCCTGTTTCAGTGTTTTATATATATTAATATTAATTCCTTAAGTTCTATGACAGAAATTAATAGAAGGACTTAAGGTCACCTTGGGCTATATATAGAGACTTTGTCTCAAAACAACAATGCCAAAAAAGTAGAAAACTTAATTTACTTCATTTATAAACACTATGCAACCTTCCACACTCTTCATTATGCTTGGTTTAGATACCTGACTGTTTTATCAAATTTTCTCATGAGCAAAATGCCTTGTAACCTTTCCTCATTGGTTGCCTTTGTGGTTGGTTTGCTCTCATCTTCTCAGCTAATTCTCAATTAAATGCACTATTCAGGTCTGGATTTACATGGGTTTGAGAATACCATCTCCTTCAAAGAGGAAGATTTTTTAGCTAATCCAGAAAGACTTTATGCCACTGTACCCTAATTCCGAGTTTTTCAGGATGTCAAAGGGCATTTTGTGTCTGACAAAGGCAGAGTAAAGACAACAAGAGAGTCAACTGTTCCTTGGGACATCTATTCCTTGGTCAGTGAGGACTGATCCTCATGTTGGCCTTTTTCTGGTTAGAAAAATAGTCACTCTTCCTTTGAATTTCCATGTATGAGTTTTGAATTCTGTTTCAACATCAAGGGGGAAAAAAGCAGATTAGGAAACTAGGAGTCAATATGTCCCAAGGGAACATTCCAAGACTTGAAAATTTGTCAGCAATGATGTCTGACAGAGGTGTTGAGAGAAATTCTCTATGGGAAGGCTCATTAGCTCTGCCCTTAATAGACGGGGGCCAGAAGGGCTCAAATTCTAACTGAATTAGTTACTTCTCCCACTGATATGATACAGTACCTGACAAATGGAACTTAAGAAGGGAATGGTTTAGTTTGGCTCACAGTTTGAGGATACAGTCCATTGTGCTGGTGAAGTCATGGTTGCATCAGTATAAAATAGCTGGCCATATGCTCACAATTAGGAATCAGAACACGGAGAATGCTGGAGCTCAGCCCTACTTCTCCCATTTCCTCAGTCCATGTCCCCATCCCATTGTATAGTGATGTCCACAATTAGGATGGGTCTTTCCTTGGTTAAAACTTTAAGGAGACTCCTTCATAGATACACCTGGAGTTGACACAAAGATTCCCTATTACACTGACCCACCATTAAGTGAGTGGGACCTGGATTTTTCACATAATTTTTCTGATCTTAAATTTCTTCCAGAAGTTCAGTTCAATAACAAGGAATATCTTCTGAAACCTGGAGTTAATAAATATTCATGAAATATGTATTATGAGTAAATTCTGTGTTTGTACACATAGAATAAGCAGTGAATATATTCAATGCCATCTTGGCCCTCATAAGGAGTATGGACTAAAGCCAGGAGTCTATGAAAAAGTTGAACCCAATAGCTGACCATAGATTCCTGGGCAAGTTCAAGCAGGCATTCAACACACATAACACCCTCTGCATTGAATGCTTAATAATTTGCATATGTAAAATTCAGATGATCTTCAAAACCATCTTACCTGATTACTTAGCACACTCTCCCTACAAATGTTTAATATTTAAGGGAATCTAACACCTTGTTAATAGAGAACATAACATTTCTAGTTTTAAAAATCTAAGCATACTCAGGTTGTAAATACAGGCGATAGCATGCTGCAGCTGAAGGATCTCAGATGATTACATCCGATGATACCAGATAAAGAATCGCAGGGGCTGGGCTTCAACTCCAAAAAACATGTGGGATAAATGAGAAAGGCACTGGCTTTTGAGAAGGATTCCAAAATATCTTCATCGCTTATAATGACATTTCCAAAATGTCCCTACAGGAGTCACTGAGTGGTAGTCTGATCAGGCTATATTCTCTCAGCTAAGGTACTGGACCATGCTTGAAAGAAAGAATGGAAAAGAAAAGAGTAAATTGAGATAATTTTCTGAGTAATTTAGGAGTAAAGCACTTTCATCTCAATTCTAGAGGAACAATAATTGATTTTAAAAAAAAAGTATCTGCCTGATAGTGGGGAGCCTCACAATTGTGGAACCAAACTCCACCATGGAGCCATGGAGGAAGGGAAGTTAGCTATAGGAAAGCATGTTTGCCTTGCCCTAATATTGGGATGAGCGCTCCACCCATGTATCCACATGTGGTTCACCACAAACTCTCCAGTGTTGCTAAAAGAAGACATTGGTTATGTTCATTCACATGACATATTTCTAGTAGTGATTCCCTTCAAATTTGGCAAAGAGGTTCTCTGTGATCCTACAGAGCAGTGAGTATCCAAAATCAGAAAAGTGGGTGAGCAGATGCCCAGCACCACAGCAACAGTGAGAGCAACCCCAAAGAAAACGGCATCCTCCCTGGACTACTGGCCAAAATCCCATCACACAAGTCGAAAGGAACTGAGACCTTCACTGAGCCTCTCCAGTAGGATGTTTCGTGATGGCTCAGCTTGAGAAAACGTACCAATTCATTACAAATAAAAATGAAATAAAACTTCCAGTTAGGAACTGCTTCTTCCCAGCCTCTAGGAATGAAAACAGCTGTATTGGCAGTGCCCACATTTTAACCCTGTCATTGATTACATCCGATGATACCAGATAAAGAATCGCAGGGGCTGGGCTTCAACTCTAAAAAACATGTGGGATAAATGAGAAAGGCATTGGCTTTTGAGAAGGATTCTAAAATATCATCATTGCTTATAATGTGATTTGTTTTGCTTGGTTTTGTTTTTTTGAAACAGGGTTTCTCTGTGCAGCTCTGGCTGCCCTGGACTCACTTTGTAGACCAGGCTGGCCTTGAACTCACAGAGATCTGTCTGCCTTTGCCTCCCGAGTGCTGGGATTAAAGATGTACACCACCACATCTTACAAGATGATTTTTGGATTATGCTATCCTGCTTCTCTGATTTTGAGTTTCCTCAACTACACAATGAATATCCATAAGTGCTAGGTTGTCTACACAAGTGACATGTGACTTGAAGTAAAATAAGTATTTAGTAAGAATCACACACATCCTCATTCATTCTCTCTCTCTCTCTCTCTCTCTCTCTCTCTCTCTCTGCCTTTTTTCATTTTTTTTCTTTCATTCTAGATTTTACCATGTCCACCAAGACTGACCAATAGTTTTTGGTCAGTCTTCGTGGACATGGTAAAATCTAAATTCCATAAATTTTGGAAGCAAAATTTATGACAAATAGTTATTTTAATTCAGACCTCCTTCTAATTTTGTGAAATAGAGTTGATTCTTTGTGCTAGAGATGTTAGCTTTATGAAAGCAGAAGTCTCAAATGCCTTCAGTCTCTTGGCTGACAATGATAAGCCCCATTCAGGGCCTTACTAAGCAAGTATGATGAAATGTGAATCTGGAGCACATCCTTGCCTCTGTATAAATATCATGGCTGATAAGAATGTTCTTCACTCTCCCTTATGTCTGGGTACCACAGTCATATGTGTCAGAAATAAGGATGTTGTTAAGAAAAATAAACACAAATCAGTGTTCACAGCCCCTGGTGCTTTGAGTGAAGGTGCTGAGATCATGAGTACTGGGAAATGGAAGTGTCAATATGCTGTTCAGAGTAAGATCAGTGGGCCTCATGGGTGCAGGTGAGCCTGCCCAAGCTGTACAGACACTGCCATCCCAAGACTTCGGGAAGCTCTAGGGCAGAATTCCCATTATCTCTTCAAGTGCTTTTGACATTATATACCTATGTCTGCTCAAAATTTAGTTTGAATGGGGCTGATAGAAAATTATCCTATAAGACTTGGAAGCCTGTTGTTTTCTGAGACATTCAAGGTATTTCATACAGGAGCTTAATAAAACAAACTTGGACTGAAGTGAAGATACTCACTATAGCAAAAGCCCATACATAGAAAATGGGTGAAGATTTTTAGTTGCTGATCTGTTATCTTATGAATACTTTGACACAACATGTCATGTTTAATGTGAAGACACTCTCACACCATCCCAGAAGTTTATGTTGAACCAGGATCACAGCCTGTGTCTGTGTGACTTGAGAAGAAAGAAAGAGGAAAGAGGAAGAGGAGAAGGTTAGCTAACTGAAAACTATGTTCCAGCAAGTAGATCAGGGTCAGTAGAGATGAGGAAATCAGGAGCAACAGAATTGAGAGGCACTAAAATTCCTAGGAATTTCTGAACTTGGTGGAAATGACACCAGGTCCCTTTGATGTATGTAATGAATACAAATCTATTTGCCTTAAATCCTCAAGGAAGTTTCCGGAAATGAGATGGCACAGGTAATAATACAACAGAAGGTCCAAAAAAAGACAATATTCATCAGTGAACCCCTAAGTAAAATGCTAAATTGTGTGAAAACTAATCAAAAGAATAAGAGAAATGGAAGAAAATAAAAGAGCAATACAGGAACTGCGTGGCTATCACAAGAGAAGGTAGGTGACAGACACCATGTTTTCAGTCAACCTTGTCACTGCAACCTGACACAATGGCACACTGGCAATTATCTCCATCATAACACCTGCATCAGCTTCTCTTGTGTTGCTCTGATTCCCATCCCCTCACCAGAGAAGTCCCTAGAAGTGACAGGCCTTCACACGGAGAGGGATATGGAAGAAGGTGGGTTGGAGAGCAATAGACGGCTCCATTCTGGGGTTGCCCAAGTGCATTTCTCAGTGCGCTGTTGTATCAGGAGGTCTTCAGAAGTCCTAGCCATATCGGTTTATAGAGCTTTGAACTGGCACACACTCTGATAATTCCATCCACATTCCCTTTTTTGTAAAGGGGATTTTAAGTATGTACAGGTGTCTCAGAAGTCTTTGCAGTGATTAGCCTTTGAAGAGTACAATTCATTTTCTCCTAATCAAAGCTAAACAAAGATCTGGAGATCTTTGGAGTTCTTGGTAATTATAATATACAGTCATCTTAAGTTTTTCTCTATTCATCTATTACAACTGTAATTCAAGCAGAAATTTTTATGGGATGATATTGCCAATATACTTAAAATTTAAACCAATATGATTTTAGAAAACTGGAATTACAAAGTTAAAACAGGCCAGGGAGATTAACAGGACTATTCTTTTCATTTTACAGATAAGGAAATTAAGGTCCAACAGAGGATACTGGACTTCACTAGTTTTATTCCCTAGTTTTCAGTGGTCTCACTAAGCATAATCTTTTTACAGGACCTACAAATTCAGAGGTTAGTTACCACCATAAGGTAGAACTTGTAATCATGAGGATTTCATGTTATCCCCAATTCTTCAACTTGTTTATATTTATCTCAATTCCTCCCAGGAAAAGGGTAGAAGTTATTTTCCCATATCTTTGAGTTAAAATATGAATTTTTCCAAATATCCTACATTGCTAAATGTTTTGAAATGGAAGTGACAGTGAGAAAGCAGATCCAGAATCTAAGAGGTGCTCTTGGATCACTGGGTTCACAATGAGAACACTGGGCTAAGGAATCTCCGAACCATCTGGAGCCCAGCACAGCACACAGCTGTATATGGAGAAGCTGGGCTACTTAACAGCCTTGGCTTGAAGCAGAAGCATGTTCCAAATCCCATGGCACCTGCAGATGTGTAAATATCTATAGAAGACTTACATGAAAGTTATAAATGTCAAACTATTTGCCATGGAGAGATGAACTATTCATAACCTCCAAGTCCATTAAAAACTTAACATCTTTGAACTTTCAAGTGCCTTTTTTGAACAATTATGTACATTCTGCACTGAATTTTACCCCTAAAAATCAGCTAAAGCCTGCTATATTATGCCTCTTTATTGCTCAAAAGAAACAGAAGATCCTGAGAACAAAAAAAGGAAGTTATGACCCCTTTAGACTTGTGTGGGTCCTTCTAGATGAATCTTTCCTGTTTGCTGTATAGTCCCTGGCTTCAACATGATGGATCCTTACAGTACTGATTTGTATACATAGAATGTGGATTTCAGTCTTATGGATGTGGATTCAAATATTGGGTCTTTTTATACTTTAGCCCTTAAGATTCACTTTACCTACTCCCATAGTTAGGGTTTCTATTGCTGTGATAAAACACCATGACCAAAAGCAACTTGGAGAGGAAAGGGTTTATTTTAGATTATTGCTTGGAATCCATCATCCACAGAAATCAGGCCAGGAATTGAAGGCAACAGTTTGAATGCAGGTACTAAAGCCACGAGGAGTGCTGCTTACTGACTGGCTCAGGCTGCGTTCTTATAGAACCTAGGGCACACCACCCCAGAGGTGGCACCCCCAATAATGAGCAGAGACTTTTCACATCAACCATAATCAAGAAAATGTTCCTATATGCTTGTCCACAAGCCAACCTAGTGGGGACATTTTCTCAACTGAGAGTCTATCTTTAAAATAAAACTCTATTTTGCAACAATTTAACATAACACTAGCCAGCATACTTACCAAACCAAACTACTAGGAAACTATAAAATTCAGCCATGCATATGGGAAACCAGCCACAGTGTGCATCTCCTGTAGGAAATGAGGTGAAGAGATTTTCTTCCTTGTCTTTGCTCCATCCATTGAGACTAATCTCCAAACTTTGTTTTCTAAATTAATGAGTATTAATGCGAAAACTCAAAGCACCTTGAGGCCTGTGTACCATATAGATGAAATGGTATTCAGAAAAGTGAATTTAATTATAAATCATCATCTCTTGAATTATTTTATTAGTGGTCAGAATGATGTTGTTTAAAGCTAGATTAGACTCAGAAATGCTTTTTCTTTGGTTTGGTTTTTTGTTTGTTTGTATATTTTTTTCCAGTGTGCATTTTCTGAGACTGGGCATTTTCTTATGAGGTAGTTTTCTTTTATATTCTCCAAATAGATGTGAGTGGCAGTGCTAGTATACTCATTTATTAGGCTGTTTGGGCATAATAGCTTCTGTTCTGTTTTGTAGGCTGATTATATCCACAGGGTGTAAATGCTTAGATTTGGGGTAGAAGACAAGAATTTCATTCCAGCCCCAATTCTAAGACAAAATATCTGCTTGCTCTTTTGTTTTATCAAAGATTCCCTTGCTATGTATATTCCACCATGAGAGGAGGGGTTCCCCTGAGAATAAACCTTGTCCTTCAAATACCAGTTGCAATCTTGGTCTCCAAGTCCCTGAACTAGAAGGAATTTCTACTCTTCAAATGGAAATTAGCCCCATCTCTCTGTGCAGCTAAAGTGACTTTTGTACAGTTAATCACATTTTTGAATGTTTTTTATATTATTGCTTCTTTCTACTTATTCTGTCTTCATATTACTTTACTGCTCTTTAACTTTGGGGAAGATCGCGCCTTCCCTGATTGATGATCAATGCACATTAATGTACAGGTGGACAAACTAGTTCACTAATGTGTTTAGCCCCATCCAAGAACCAGCTATCCACTGAATGTATAAATATTGACTCTGACCAGTTCTTTTGGTGGCTTACTTAATAATTAATAAAAATTGCTAAGTTCCTCTACCATCAAGTTCTTCTGCATTGTTTATACAATTTTCTTATCTCTCCCTGTACCTATCGGTCCACATTGCCTGTCCCCCAACACCAGCCCTCAGGAAGTATCCCCAAATTCAAGCTCATATATCTCTCTGATCTCATCTGTTTTCTTTCTGCCTACCTAAGTCTCCCATGCCTTTCAGACGATTTTTGTTTTAATTATTGATTCATTCCAATTCTTGGGACTTAATGAATTTGCTCTCCTTGTTCTATTTACTATTTCTAATATGCCTTCCTTAAATGAGAAATAAGAAAATTGATGATGTTTCTTGATTTTCAAAATAACTGAAGAGTTTCTGGTATTGTTTTAAATTTTATAAATAAGAATAGCAGAGAAATACCATCTTGCTGACTGACTGGTTAAAGAATGCTATGCTGATGAGCCCTGTCTGGGTTAGTGTTAGCAATGATTTCTTTCCCTAATGGAAATTGGGACAGCATACTTTCATACTTGTTAAACCAAGGGTTCTGGGATTTCAGATTCTCTCTCTCTCTCTCTCTCTCTCTCTCTCTCTCTCTCTCTCTCCCCTCTCTGACTCTTCTTCAGGGGCTAATATTGATACATGAATAAAAAAATCACTGTCAAAAACAGTTAAAACTGCATCTAATGGACAAGCCAGTGTTTGGTCCAACAGAATCAGGGAAGCATGCCATTGCATATGGACAATAACAGGAGTGACTGGTTCCCCTAAAACCTTTAGAAAAGACTATGTTTGGAAAACACAGCATGGAAAGACTGCATCACCATGGCAACAAATTACTTTTATATTCACATTGAGCAAAAATAGCACTCTCTTCCTCTGTGGAAGCATGTATTTTAAAGTGCAAGGAAGAGCAAAAGTGATGGGCAGAAAGGTCTACATGAATCTGTTTTTATTGTTTCTCATTTGGTTTATAAATATAAATTCAATATAAATCAAGGATGAAGAAAGAATTTTGAAATAGGGTAGTGTCTTGGTTCTAGAAAGTAAGCAAAGCTTAAGAAAGAAATGTATAAATAAGCCAAAAGCTCTATTTTGACTTTAATATAAGGATGACAGAATTGAACATATCTAAACAGAATATTCCTGGCATCAGTCACCAATGAAAATATCATTTCTTCTTGTAATTTTCCCCCTTTCTATTAAAAAAAATAAATAAATCCTCAAATGTTTTGTTCATCCTTCTAGCTACCCAAGAATTCTTCAGTTAAAATTACATGAAAAGTAAATGATTCTTTCAGGAGTGATTATCTATGGCTTTTTCTTTAAACTCGGGCCTTGCTGCTCAATGTAGTAGCTGTGTAGAATATCAATGTGGGCTAGAGAAATAGGACCACCCATCTGCAGAGCAGCTGAGCTCTGTGGACCCAGAAGGCAAAGTCACAAGCACCTACAACCACAGCCGAGTATATCTCAAGCCAGAGCTGTTCACTTTGTAGCTGGCACCAATGACCTGCTTTGAGAAAGTAGAGATCTAAACACTAACCAATACATGGTAGTTTTCAATGAAATAAATATTGTCACATTTTATTTTTCTCCAAGAATTATTTTTGACACTTAACAACAAATATTATTTACTTAAGGAAATCTATAGAAAGATACCTTGATAGTTTTCCTCAAAACAAATTACTTGATAAAACATATTGATATCACCTTTTTTATAGATCAAAAGTGTCCAAGTAGAAGGCTGTGGATGTAACTCAATAGCAGAGTCATTGTTTAACATAAGCAAGGTCCTAAGTTCAATTTGTAGCTCTACAGCAATGAAAATATCCAAGTGACAATTACTTAAGAGTTAATGTTGTTTATACAGGATTGAATCTAAGGCAAGTGCTTTACCAGGAGGCAATGCCCACCCCCAGTTTACTTTTTGTTATTGTTTGTTTTGTTTTTCATACAAAGTCTATCTTACTAAATTTCCAAGGCTGGTCTTGAACTCACTTTATGACACACGTGGTCCTTGAACTTGTGATCCTCCTCTATCAGCCTCATGAGTAACTGTGCTAACAGAACTGCAACACCAGGTCCAGCCTTAGTGAGCATTTTATCTGTTTTAATACACTAAACTTTTCTTTAAGAAACTAAAACTATTCATAATTCACCACAAAATCATCATCATTTCTTAGCTTCCAGAGACTAAAGATGGAAAGCCTTAATCTTACTAGCGTATAGAAGACCCACCTAGATACAACCAATCTTAAACATCATCACTATGACCTAACATGCTTACTTTTCCTGCCACCTTGCCTGCCACTTGATGCCACACTTCCCCACCATGATGGACTCTTATCCTTCTGGAAGCATAAGCCAGAAGAAACTTTTGTTTCTTTAAGTAGCTTTGGTCATGGAGCTTTATCACAGCAACAGAAACATAAATACCTAATTCCATACAGACAATGCATCTGTAGAGGGAGGGTGGCGTGGGAACCACCTGTGTAGGCTGCCTGTTCCTTTTAAAGTTCTTAGAGCATCTTTCTTTGTTTTTAGCAGCTTCACTAGTACATGCTTACTTTGTCATTTTTATGTTCAGCTCTTTATGAAATATACTGATTTGCAGTAAGGGTTATGAATCAAACTTATTTTTGCAAATGCAAACTCAATTATCACTAAACTACGCTTTTGTTCTGTTTTGACTTACGAAAGCAAGAACACCATTTTATCCACATGCTTTCCACTTTTTTCTGTCTAAACAAATCAAGCTCTTCTGATTTTTTTAATGCTTAAACTTAAACAAGTTTTGTTTTGTTTTAAACTGGAAAGGCAAACCCCTTGTCATCTTACTGTTGTCTAAATTTATTTGGTTATTTTGCTTCATATTCTCATCTAAACAAAGTAGTTATAGTATAACGAATTCAGTTTTAATTTTGACTAGAATTGTTTTCTGTGTATAGACTTGTTGAGAAGACAATCCTTGCCTATATCTCAGCTAGCAACCAACTACGAGTCCTCAGTCTGTTTCCCTGATATGTTATGCTGTCCTGATAACTGTAGTTTAAGAACTCTGAGTTTTAATCACTTTTCCTGGGTTGTTTCATCTTTTAAGGCCACTTGCATTACCACATAAATTATAGAATCCTTATTTTACTTTATTTTTCTTGTTACTGAACAGAGACCTTTTTTTCTCACATAATACATCCTGATGATGGTTTTCTATTCCTCTACATCTCCCAGTTCCTCCCACCTCCTCTCTCACTCAGATATGACCCTTATTTGTCTATCATTAGAAAATGAGTGGACTTCTAAGTGATAATAATAAAATAAAATTGTGGTGGTTGGAATAAAACTGGCCCCCATGGGTTGATATATTTGATCATTAGGTCATTAGCTACTTGAAAGGATTAGGAGGTTCAGCCTTGTTGGAGGAAGTGCATCACTACATATGGGATTTGGGATTACAAATGATCGAGCCAGGCCCAGTGTCACTCTTTCTTCCTGCTGCCTGCCTATCTAGATGTAGAACTCTCAGCTCCCCCTCCAGCTCCATGTTTGCCTGCATGCTGCCATGCTTCCGCCAAAATGATAATGGACTAAACCTCTGAAATGATAATCCAGCCCCAATTAAATGTTTTTTATATGTAAGAGTTATTATGGTCATGATGTCTTTTTATAATAATAGAACATTAACTAAGACAAAAATTTTTTTTAAAAAAGAAGGAAAAGAGCCTAAGAGAAGGCACAAGGTACAGAGATCCACATGTTCACATACCTAGGAATCACATAAAGACACTAACCTGGAAGCTATCATATAAAGGACCTACAGGGTTAAAGAGAAAAGAAAAATAACTAAACAAAAATAAAAATTTGAAAAAATAAGATAAAAGAAAACACCATGAGATGACATTATGAGACAACGAACATTAAGATGCCATTGAGATTGTTTCCTGGTGGCTACTGCTAGGCATTCAGCCTGCCCTTAAGAGTAGTTTGTTTTCACAGGAAGACTACTTTGGCAGAAACTAAATTTTCATATAGGAGTGATCATTAATTGAGAATTCCTTCTGGGTTAGGGTCCTTTCAACTCTATCTGCTATAGGGCTGTACAGGGATGGTTGGAAGAGATGGGGATGGTTTAGGGAGGTAGGAAAAGGAACCCAATAAAGTAGCCAGAAGTCCAGCTACAACCCATTTCAGCTGACTCTCCTCATTCCATCCCTTGTCCGCTATTTTCCCCTGTGTTTCCACTTGACCAACTATCCATAACTACTCTATTTACCTTTTGTGGGGAGATGTATTTGTTCTCCCATCATCCAGTCCCTAACTGTATACCTCTGTGATTCTACAGATTGCAGATTGGTTATCGTTAACTCAACAACTAAAATACACATAAAAGTAAATATGATCCATATTTGGTTTTCTGAATCTGGATTTTTTTATGGTCCGTTTGTTTACCTGAGAATTTCATGATCTCATGTTTTAAAGTGCTGAATTGTATAAATGCACCCCATTTTCTTTGTCCATTTTTTTGTTGAGAGACATCTATTGAAAGAATGAAAAGTGTTCTTTGCCTTTCAGAAACTTTTCAATTCATGAGAGCCCATTTACTAATTAATTATTTTGTTAACTAATTAAATCTTAGTGTACATTCAGAGTGTCCTGTTTGGAAAGTCAGTTGTTCTCTGTGACAATTATTAGGTCAGGGCTAGTTCCCACTTTCTGTTCTGCTAAGTTCAGTGTATCTGGTTATATGTTTCAGTCTTGATCCATTAAGAGTTGAGTTTTGTGCAGGATGATAAGGATCCAAGTGGAATCTTCTTGAATGAAGTCTAGCCAATTTAAGCATGACAAAAATGGCTGTGGCAGGCCTTGCCCTTCTCCCCATACCTTCTGTCTTACTAAAAACCTTTAGATTACTTTCCTAAAGCTAGCCACCAAGGTCTGCTTCCTTTTTGGCCACTTCCTCCTCCTCAGGCTGACTATCAAGGTCCAGCTATCAAAGTATTGAAGCCCTGCAATTAAAAGCCCCCTTTGGCTCACCTCATAACATGCTTAATTAAAACTAAACACCTCACCCTAACACGGTATCTCCCCTTTTACCTTTATAAACCTCCATTTGTGTATGTGCCACATCTGTCTCTTCCTCATCCAGAGGAACTCCTTTGTTCCCCTCTCCCTTCTTCCCTTTCCCTTCCCTCTCAACCTCTATCTCCTGTCTTTGTCCCTTATCCCCATCCTCTGTCACTCTGGAGAAAATAAATCTCCTTGGTGCTGAGAACATGGTCTTGGAGGTCCTGAGCCAATACTGATCACTTCACTTTTACATGCATCCATGCAATTTGATTTTCACCATTAGTTGAGAGGCAGTCTTTCCCCTAGTGTGTACTTCTGGCTTCTTTATAAAGATTCATGTGTCTATAAGTGTTTGGATTTATGTCTCTGCCTTCAATTCAATTCCATTGATCTATGTGTCTATTTTTGTGCCAATACCATGCTATTTTTATTACTAAGGCCCTGTGAAGTACAACATAAAATTGGGGCTAGTGATACCCCCTGTAATTCTTTTGTTATTTTGGATTGTTTTTAGCTACCTTTGCTTTTTTGTTGGTTTGTTTGTTTCATTATAAAGCTAAAAATTGTCCTTTCGTGGTTGGTGAAGAATTGTGTTGGAAATTTCATAGGGATTGGATTGAATTTGTAGATTACAGTTGGTAGGATGGACATTTTTACTATATTAATACTATGGATGCATGAGCATGGGAGATCTTTCCATCTTCTGATGTCTGCTTTAATTTCTCTCTTCAATGACTTAAAGATTTTATCACACAAATATTTTACTTACTTGGTTAGAATTATTCCAAGATGTTTTATATTATTTGAAGCTGTTGTGAAAGTTATTAATATGAGATATCTCCAATTTTTTTCTTGTAGGCATTTTATGCCTCTTAGAACAGCCTTCATTGTGTCCCATAAGTTTGGGTATATTGTATATTCATTTTCATTTAATTCTAGAAAATCTGTAATTTTTTATTGATCCATTTTTTCATTCAATAGTGAGTTGTTCAGTTTCCATGAGTTTATAAGCTTTCTTTTGTTGTTCATATCCAATTTTAATCTATGGTGGACAGTTAGGATGCAGGGTGTTATTTCAAATTTCTATCTGCTGCAACTTACTCTGCAACTGAGTATATGATCAGTTTTGGAGAACGTTACATGAAGAGCTGAGCAAATTGTTTTGTTTTTGAGTTAAATGTTTTGTAAATATCTGTTAGGTCCATTTGGTTTATGATGCCAGTTAGCTGCAGCATTTCTCTGTTTAGGTTTTCTCTGGATGACCTGTCTACTGGTGAGTGTCAGATATTGAAATCTCTCACTATCTGTGTGAGAGCATCAATATGTGATTAAGCTGTTGAAGTGGTTCTTCTATGAACTTGGGCACCCTTGTTTTGGGTAAATAAATATTAAGAATTGCCTCTTAAAAGTGTGTTGAAAGATAGTATGAATGTTGAGTCACATATAGACCTTTAAACTCATGGAGGTGGGTAGATAGTAGAATGTTAAAGTCAGGGGCCAAATAGGTATAAACTGAACATTGGGAAGGTATACTGGGCCAATTTACTCTCATAAATGTGGCATATTTATATCTATTGTTTTGTATAATACTTACTGTTATAAGAGAAGGAACCAGCTGTTGGACTGAAAGGGGAAACCTCTGGAGGGAAGAGGGTGGAAGGGCGGGTTGGGAAGGGGGAATAGGGAGGGGTTTGTTACTGAGATGTAACTTGAAGAAAAAAAAATAAATAAAGTATTTATAAAAAAAAAAAAAAAAGAATTGCCTTGTCCTCTTGGTAGGTTTTTCCTTTGGTGATAAGTATATAGTGTCTTTCCCTACTTCTTCTGATTAGTTTTGGTTTGAATTCTATTTTGTCAGATATTAAAAGGGCTACACCAGCTTGCTTATTAGGTCCATTTGCTTGAAATATATAATTCCATCCTTAAACTGGAATGATATCTATCCTTGATGTTAAGGTATGTTTCTTGGATGGAACAGGATGATGAATCCTGTTTAGTCTTTGTCTTTTTATTGGAGGAATTGAGACCATAGATGTTGAGAGATAATAAAGACCACTGTTTGTTTATTCCTGTTATTTGTTGTGGTGGTGGTGATGATGGTGGAGTGTGTGTATGTGTGAGTGTGTGTGTGTGTGTGTGTGTGTGTGTGTGTGTGTGTGTCCTCTTTTGAATTGCTGGTCAGGAATTATTTATTCTTTGGGGTTACTTGGATGTAGCTAACTTCTTTAGATTGGGGATTTTCTTATAGGGCCTTCTGTAGGACTGAAGTTGTAGACTGATATAGTTTAATTTTAGTTTTATGGTGGAATGACTTATTTCTCCATTTGTTGTGATTGATAGTTTGTCTGGGTATAGGAGTCTGGGCTGGCCTCTGTAGTCTCCTAGAGTCTGTAAAAATAATTGTCTAAGCCCTCTGGCTTCTAAGCTTCTAAAGAATACTTGGTGGAGTTAGGGGCTGGAGTAATAGGATGAATTGTAAGAAAGGTTGGAGGAAACGATCTGGGTGATAGGGGTAGAGAGCAAGGAAAGGCTGAAGCAGGTGGTCTGCTATAGAGATGTTGGTAGAGTGGATGGATGACTTGAAGGATAGGACAATGAAATGGAGATCAGTAGTTAGGCTACCTGCTTCTCTGGCTAGGATGGCTTGCGGGTTCCTGGGAATACCTGCTGAAGTTGGGGGTTGGGATAAGCAATGAGTGGGGGCAGGGGAGATCTGTGAAATCTACTAGAGACGGGGTAGGTAGGGAAGGGAGGCTGCAGCAGATGGTATAATACAAAGCTGGGAATAAGTGTAGAGGATTCAATTTGGAAGAGAGGAGAAGAGTTGAAGATTTGCACTTAGTCCACAGATATCCCTGGACTGTGTTTCCAGGGAATGCCTGCTGGTGTTGGAGGCTTGGGTGATATGGAAGGATAGTTGGAGGAGAAGGCATATGTAGCCCATTGAAAGTGGGGGTCAGAAGGGAAGGGAGGACTGCAGCAAGTGTTTGGCCATAAAATTGATAAGGTGACTGGGGAGTTGAATTTGGAAGAAAAGAAGACTGGTAAATATCTACAGTCAGCCTGCCTGCTTCCACCTAGAATTGGGTTTTTAATGACTTCAGAAATCCTTATGAAGATATTATTAGGATTATATAGAATCAACTTATCATTTTTTAGAGAATTGATAACAAAATTAATCTTCCAGTTCACAAAAGTATTCCAATTAATTTCACTTTCTTATTGCTTTTAATAATGTTCTATGATATCTAAGCTAGAAATCTAGTATTAGAAACAAAACAAACCAAATAAACAAACATCAATTTCTTCAGAGCCCTAATTTTTCTTTATGCTATCACACAGGGTACTATTAAAATTCATTTCCAATTTTTTTAAATGTGAGCAATCGAGATGCAATGTCATATATATGACAGAATCATAATGTTCTTAAGGAAATGGTCCAGGATTTTATGACATTCAGAAATTTGTCATTGGCCTCCAAATTGTCCAGTTTTCAAATGTATATATGCTGAGGAGACTCCAGTGTAGAGGCTTGGTCTTGCCCTGTCCTTTATTAAATGGTAGGTGTTGGTTTAGACCAGGGCTTCTGCATGGTACGAATGTGTACAGTCACCCAACTACATTCCCAGCCCTTAACCATTGTATCTTCTATCCAAGAGAAGTTAGGTCCAGATGAAACATTTTGGGTGAGAACACATTGTAGATTTGTGTCTTGTTGCATCATGTCCAGAAACATTTATGTGTCAACCGTCACATTACTGATGAAATTAAGTTGGTTGTTTGGGGAAAATGGTGGGTGCCTGAACTCTACTAAAAGGTCCAGTTTGTGTGGATAAGTAATCTATGTGGGGAAACTATTACTGTCAAGCATAGATACGTATAGTTTAATCTTGGTTAAATATAAATAAAAATTGAAATTAAATTCTAAAACAAACAAACAAAAAAACAAAAGGAACAGTGGATGCTCTTCCAGAGGACGTGAGTTTTCTTCCCAGCATCTGTATGATGGTTCACAACTATCTATAATTCTCCCATATATTTCTTGATCTTCATTGAGAGATGTTTTTATTTTGTAAAATTACATAAGATATACAGTTAAGATTCATATAATTTTCTTTATGAGTATTACATTTCAATTAAAGTTTTAAAAGTTGAAATTTTTTCCAACATTTATTTGTTTCTTGAAGTTACAACTCCATCACATTCCCCTTCCTTCTCCCCATCTGGGTGCCACCGTCCTACCTTCTTCTCTCTCACCCTCCTATCTGCCATTTTTAAATTTAAGGTGTGTCTTTTTTCTCCCCAACAGCTCCCCGCTTTAGTCCAATAAAAGGTTATTTTTTCCTATAATAATAAATATAATATAAACCTATAAGAACAATTAGTCAACAATTATGAAAATTATAAGGTATAACATACATTCCCAATGTCTAGTCCCTACATAATTGACAACTGATAATAATATTCTATTATTTATCTATCTCAATGAGTTTAAAGTTCTATACCTAACTCAATTTCCATCACAACTTGCACTACCAACTTAAAAACATCTTCTTAGACCTAGAACTTCCTTTTAATTCCTAAACAACTGAAGACTTAACTGTGAGACTATAATTATCTAGTCTTCAACCACATCAGAGACCTGAGAAGGGTAAATATATCTGAATAATCAGGAAGTACAGAGCCAGCAGCTTCCAAAACTAAGAAAGGACAGATAATTAGCTGCCTGGACAGTCCCTAATTTATTTCCACACATTAGAGCATTTTTCTTCAGGCTTTTGGCCCAGTATCTCTGACAGACATTAATTGTAAAGCAGGAATTATGAAGGACTTGCCTACCCTGTCTTGGCAGAGCTAGGCTGTCAACTTACCTGCTTCCAAGTTTTGTCCTTTTCTGACATCATTCTGTCTACAGTTAGAGCAAGGGATTTTTCTTGCCCAGAAAAATCCAAGCTTGCCACTAATGCAGTCAACAATTATGAAAATTATAAGGTATAACATACAATCCCCAAATGGAAATTCTTCTTCAATGTTCATCATCTACTTGCAGTAGAATGAGGGTTGCTGTCAGGAGTTGAAATGTCTCAATATTTAAAAAACTTAAGTTAAGAGAACATCTTTGAATACCATATTCTACAGATCTCTGGAGGTTTTTGAAGACCACCTATTTCTGTATATTTGGATAAACAAATGTTGCTTGACTCTTAACAACTTGATTTCTGATTAACTTATGACTCATCCATTAAAAGCTAGGCTCACAGCCAAAAATATAAGAGCCGTTTTTTAAATTTTTGTTTATTTATTACTTCAAGTTGCATCTCCATCACAGTCCCCTCTCTCCACCCCTCCCAGTCCCACCCTTCCACCCTTTCCCCCTTCTCCCACTTATCCCACTCCTATGGCGTGGGCTGCCTCTACATATCAGCCCCCCTCAGTTCAGCAGTCACATAAGGGCTAAGAGCTTCCTCTTGCACTGGGGGCCTACATGGCAGCTCTACTAGGGCAAAGTGTCCAACTAACAAGTAATGAAGTCTATGTTCCTGTTCCTTTCATTCTATTGGCTGTAGAATAGTTATCCTGTACTACATGACTAAAATCCAGTTATAATAGATGAATCCAGTGAGTCTGGGTTAACTTACTCAGGATGAGCTTTTCTAGATTCATCCAGTTGGTTGCAAATTGCATGATTTCCTTGTTTCTGATAGCTGAGTAGTATTCTATTATGTAAGTGTACCACAGGTTTCTTTTTAATCCATTTTTCAATTGAGGCGCATCTAGGTTCTTTCCAGTTTCTAGCTATTACAAATAAAGTTGCTATGAACATAGTTGAGAAGATGTCCTTGTAGTGTGGTGAGGAACTGTTTGGATGTATACACAGGAGTGGTATGGTTAGCTATTCCAAGTTTTCTAAGATATCGCCAGGCTGATTTCCATAGTGGTTGTACAAATTTGCACTCCCACCAGCAATGGAGGAGTGTTCCCATTTCTCCACAACTTCACCAACATGTTCTACTGTTTGAGTTTTTGTTCTTAGCTATTCTGACAGGTGTGAGGTGGAATCTCAGAGTCGTCTTGAGTTGCATTTCTCTGATGATTAAGAATATTGAGCATTTCTTCAAGTGTCTCTCAGCCACTAGAAATTCCTCTTTTGTGAATTCTCTGTTTAGCTCTGTTCCCCATTTTTTGATTGGATTGTTTGGTTTTAAGTTGACTTCTCTCTGACACTTCCTAGCTAGCCCAACAATCTCCTCTCCCATATTTTATGTCTTCTTTTCCTGTCTTAGTTTTCTTTTTTTTTTTCATCTTCTAACTTATCAACTTCTTTCTGAGATTTTTGAGAGAAAGTTTGGCATGTGAGCACTATCTTTGGGAGGCAATTTGAAAAACTACAGTCAGTTTCCTGAGAAAGATGTCAAAAGTAAAGCTTTTCCTTTAGTTTCTCCTGAAGGAACTCAGTCCTCTTATGAAATCCTGGTAACTTTGTACAAGACTGCAATCAGAGTTGTCACTGTTCCTGTGGAAGTAGAAACTGTTAGAATTCCATGCATATTCCTGTCACTTCCAGAAGTATCTGGCCTTTTGCATGTGCAGAGAATAAATCACAGATGCATTTACAGTTCCATTGGCTTCAGGTGAGTCCTGGAGACATGAACTGGACAATTACTTTTCTTATTTCTTTCTACCCAAAACGAGTGTTTGCTTCAGAAGGGTGACAATTTGGGCTTCGGGCTTTTTTCCTGTCTGGCATATGAAATGTGCTCAATAAATATTTGCAGGATAAACAGCTAATTAACAATCAAACAGTATTGTTTTGGTCTGTTTCAAGGTCATTGTCTTTGGGTATATAAAACCAAAAGAACAGGCAGGGCAAAGGTTTATTTCCTGATTCCTGTCTCCAGTCTCCCATGTGACCAACATAGAGACTTTGCTGTAGACTGGATAGTTCATCATCTGTTCCTATTTGTTGTGTAATCAGTCTATTTTCTTCAGGAAGAAAAAGAGATCTGACATAAGATATTCTTCTCCAAGGTAGCAAAGTACTTGTGTTTATAAATATAGATAAGCATCTCTTAGTATCTGCACGGATGGGCTCCAGAGAACCTGTGGGTACCAGCTCCACAGATCACATTTAGAAAATGGCATAGTATTGCCTAAAATCTGTACACACTGTCATGTATATTAGACAACCTCTAGATTAGTCCTGGTAGTTAATACAATGCAAACACCTTATAAAAACTGTCTATATTGTTTAAGGAATAAAAACACCTCCAAAATGTGTCCATGTTCAATATAGACACTTTTCCCCATATATTTTCAGTCTAAGGTCAATTGAACCCATGGATACAGAAACTGAACTTTTTCAGTTGTGTGTGTAGCTGGGAATTGAACTCAGGGCCATGAGCATGCTAGGCAAGCATTCCACTACTGAGGTAGCTTTAGCGTGTCTTATGTGATCTCAGTACTTGTTTAGATAAGTGACATCAATGTCCTCTTCTTAAATAATGTAAATGATCCAACGCTCAACTGCTAAATCTTGTTAATACTAGTCTGTACATAACCCTGATGTTGGATAAGTTAAGAACCAGTTCTGAGAAGCACCTTGAACTTGACCTTTCTTAAGGCAGGGCTGTTGCTTTCTAAGCCTCTGCATGTTCTTGTCAGCCACATGTTGTACATACAGCTTTCTCCACAAGAAAGGCCGCAGGTGGTCTTCTCAATTAATAAAGACAACTGACATGAGAGCTTTCTGACTCTTTAAAAAGTCATCTTTCTTTGCTTAGCTCTTGACATTTCCCTCTTCCCACCTTTCTTATTTTTGATAGCTTCTGTGCACTGGCCTTTCTGAGCCATGGCTCTTTATTCTTCTAAATCTTTAATATACATTCCAAAATCACCCCCTTCTTGTTTTTATTTCCATGATTTGACTAAAAACTTGGAGACTTGCTAGAATATTTTATTAATGAATATATAGAATCTATAGGATCTCTTTATGAATAGCATGGCAAGTCCATTTATTTTTTCTTCTTTTCATTCTTATTGGCCTCCAATTGAATAGTTTTTTTATTATTTAAAACAATCTTAAATTTTAAATATAGTTTGATTTTATTCTTCCCCTCTCCTAAGTCTTTTCAGATTTTCTCCTGCTCCCTACCTGTACAACTTTAAGCTCTTCCTCAAAAAACAATCAGAGAGAAATACACTAACAACACCCCCAACCAAGAAAACAAAATAAAACCATACCTACCCCCAAAATCCCCCTTACCAAATCACACAAAAAACTGTGGAGTCTATTCTGTGCTGGTAAACTATTCCTGAACAAGAAAGGAGTCTGTCTTGAAGTGGTTAATATACCCAGTATCACTCTATTGGGGAAAACTGATTCTCCATCTCCCAGCAGGTATAAATAATAGTTCAGATGTAAACCTTTACCCTAATAGCTAGGTTTTCATTCATTCATTTATTCATTTTTTAATATAACAAAATAAAACATAATAAGATAAAGAAAAAATTATCACATTGAAGTTGGATAAGACAAACCAACAGAAGGAAAAGAGCCCAAGAGAAGGACAAGAGTCAGAGACCCACCTCATTTGCAACCTCGGGAATCCCATAAAAGCACTAAACTGGAAGCCATAATATATAAGCAGAGGATCTTGTGCAGACCCACACGGGCTCTGTGCATGCTGCTTCAGTCTCTGAGAGTTCATCTGAGCTGTGCTCATGGTGACTTAGAGGGTCTTGTTTTCTTGATGTCCTCCATCCCCTCTGGCTCTTATACTCTTTCTGCCTCCTCTTCTGTGGAGTTCCTTGAGCTCTGAAGGGAAGGATTTTGATGGAAGCATCCCAACTAGAGCAGAATGCTCCAAGCTCTCATTCTCTGCATAATGTCTGGCTGTGGGTCTCTGTATTTGTCCCCATCTGCTGCAGGAGGAAGCTTCTCTGATGATGGCTGAACAAAGCACTGATCTATGAGTGTAGCAGAGTATCATTAGGAGTCATTTTATGACTATATTTTTTTCTGTGTTTTTAGACCAGCATATTTGGTTTTGCCCTAGATCCGTAGGCTATCTAGCCTAAGGTTCTTGGTCACCCAAGCAGTGTCAGCTATGTGTACCATCTCTTGGAGTGGAGCTTAAATCAAGTTGGTTACTGGTTGATTACCATCACAAGCTTATGCCACCATTGTCCTAGAATATCCTGCAGGTAGTACACTATTGTAGATGAATGGTTTATGCTGACTTAAATTACTTGTCCTTTACCGTGTATCTATGTATAAATCACCTTTCAACAATTGAGACTGACATCTCTCAGACTAATGGATTTCTCTTTCACATAAGAAGAATACTGACATATTAAGCATTATCCTCATCCCCAAATCCTACATAGAACAACCCTCCTGCAGGACTGAAGTGAGCCAGTCTATGGCAGAATCCAATTTCAGGTGAGGGAACTCAGAGGAGGGTGGCCCACGCTGCTCTCCACTGTTCCAGCCAAGCTACCTCAGGGAAAATCTATGTGCTACCTATTCCTATTTATCCTCCTGGACTGACCTGGAATTACCTCCCAAATATGCAAATGCATTAAAAACCTATTTTTGTCTTATTCCAGGAGATTTCAAGCTAAAATAGCCAATCATATTCTGTGAAGCATGAACACACATATTTTCTAAAATTGTTATGTCCATGTGAAGTAGGTTATCTGAAGCATATTATTTCTACTTTACAGGGAATATAGTAGGCCTGAAGAATCTGATCTCCATCATGATCACTGACAGTAATTGGAGAATCTAAGCAAGAAATAAATAAATCTGGGACTAAGCTGAGTCCTCTTGAGAGTTGAGAGTTGAATTTCTCTTCTATAGCATAATACTTGTTCCCAGGCCTCTAGATCCATATGAACATGCAACCTGCACAAAGAGAACTGGAATCTAATGCAGATATTGGTTGAATTGGAATTGCTGTAGAAGGAGTCACTCATACATCCTGAAGGAGATTTGTGAGGTCTTTCCGCATGCTACTTGGTGGGACTGCTTAACTAGATGATTCTTTGAGTTACTAACTGATACACAGAGTCTCCATAGGTGATAGTCCCCTGAAGGCAAAAGCACTATGCCAAGCCTCATAAGTTTATTGGGTGAAGATGAAGGTGATGGAGCTTGTTAAAAAAATAATCTTACTCCTTTGATTTCTCTTAAGAAGGACACTGTGCAAATTGTGTGAGAATCTTCAATAGGATATCCTCAGGATCCAAAGGCAATCAAAGTCCAGACTTCAAAACTCACTGCTGCAAAATGTTTGCTTGTCAAAAGTCCACTTGTTGACAGTGTTCAATGTGCATGATTTCTTTCAAGGCAGGCTTTTAGAATGTGAGAGGACATGGTGGTAGTGAAGGAAATTTGTAAGGGGAATGAACTGAAAGCTTGACTGTTGAGTTTCTCTTAGGAAAGCTGACACAGCAGGCACATTAGCATTCAGAAGACACTTCAGCTCCTAAGAGCAAGCTACCATGCAGTCAGTTTGTCAGGCTGAACCCAGAGCCTTTCTCTGTTGTTTTTTCTCTAACAACAGAACTTCCTTGGCAAGGTGAGACACATCTCAAGGATAGTGACAATTTCTTTGCTGAGCGAGGGGCCAAACCTCAGGAATGAAACTCACAGTCTACAGGGGCTTCAATTTTTTTCATAGTCACTTTATGTATAAGATGATGACTTTCAAAAATATATAAAATCAACACATCTGGGTTATGTTAGAGATGATTTGGCTTTGTAGTTAGTCAGATTGAATGTTCATTTGTGCAATTACTATTTATTAGATAAAGGTTGATTATTATATACCCCCTCTTCAACTTAGGTTTTAGTGATTTAAATAGCAGTAGTTTTATGGCCTTTTATGTATTAAGTTCTTAAATTAATTTATTTCCTGAATTTATTTTTTCCATTTTTAAACATATTTTTCACCTTTTTTTAAAATTTAATAAATTATCATGAATTTCACAGACAAATGGATGAAACTAGAAAAGATCATCCTGAGTGAAGTAAACCAGACCCAGAAAGATACACATGGTATGTACTCACTCATAAGCAAATACTAGCCATATAGTACAGGATAACCATTCTACAATACACAGACTCAAAAGAGCTAACTAAGAGGTCCTAAGACATGAAGATCAACAGAACCAACCAACCTAGGCCCCTAGAGGCTTACAGAAACTGAAACACCAACCAAAAAAAAAAAAGCATATATAGACTGGACTTAGAACCCTACACATATATAGATGACAGGCAGTTTTGTCTTCATGGAGATCCTTTAGCAAGTGGAGTGGGGGAGGAAATGTCCCTGACATGGACTCGGTTGTCTGTTATTGGAACACATTATCCTAGTTGCATGTCGGTCCCTAGTGCAATAGGAAGCTCTTAGCACTCATGTGACTGGTGAACCGAAATGGGTTGATATGCAAAGAGCTCCCCTCATCCAAGGAGGAGAAGAGGGAGAAAAGGAAAAGGGTGGGAGGGTAGAACCAGGTAGGAAGGAGAGAGAGGGCTGCAATTGGGATGTAAATTGGATCAATAAATAATTTTTAAAAGAATTTTACACCAAGTATTATACCTCAGTTCAGACTTTACAAATGTATTATACTTAATATTTCAAAGATATCAGTAGATACAATTCTTAAAAAAGAAAAAAAAGCTGAGAGTTACATAAGTTTGATAATAACATCTTTTTCTAAATGTTTATTTATTACTTCAAGTTACATCTCCGTCACTGTGTCTGTCCTCTTTCCACCCCTCCTGGTCCCACCCTCCCACCCTCTTCCCCCTCTCCCTCCTATGCTAATCCTCTGGAGTGGGGTGTCCCTACATATCAGTCCCCCACCCCAGTTCAGCAGTCATATGAAGGCTAAGAGCTTCCTCATGTATTGGGGACTTACATGGCAGCACCACTAGGGCAATGTGTCCCACTAACAGGTAACAAAGTCTATGTTCCTGATCCTTTTTGTGTGTTGGTAGTAGGATAGTTATCTTATACTATATAGCTAAAATCCAATTATAAGTGAATAAATGTCATGTGCACCTTTCTGAGTCTGGGGTAGCTCACACAGGATGAGCTTTTATAGTTTCATCCATTTGGCTGCAAATTGCATGATTTCCTTATTTCTGATAGCTGAGTAGAAACAACCCAGATGTCCCTCAACCAATGAATGGATAAAAAAAACTGTGGTACAGTTGAAGCAAGGGGTTTTCCTTGCCAAGAGATAGGCTTGCCACTAATTCAACCATCTCCCACTGGAGATTCTTCGATGCTCATCTTCTACTTAGAGTAGAATAGGGGGTGCTGTCAGGAGCTGACATGTCTCGATATCAAAAAATCTTAAGTTAAGAAAACATATTTGAATGCCATATTCTGCAGATCTCTTGAGGTTTTTGAAGATGCCCTATCTATCTCTTATATTTAGATAAGCAAATGTTGCTTGTCTCTCAGCAACTTGATTTCTGATTAGCTTAGAAAATAACTGTGATAGACTGTCATAGTACCTAACAAAATGACAAGCTTGAATGACTATTAGTTTGCATTTCTTAAAAAAAATTATCCTAAACAGTTTATGACAGTTGGTAGCAAAAGGCTGAAACCTCACATTTCATTTTTAAGCATTACTAAGTACAATACCAAAAAGGACAAAACTTGGAAGCAGGTAAGTCAACAGCCTAGCTATGCCAAGACAGGGTAGGCAAGTCCTTCATAATTCCTGCTCTACAATCAATGTCTGTCAGAGAAATGGGGCCAAAGACTGAACATTGATGCTGTAATGTATGGAGAGAAAATGGGAACTGTCCAGGTAGCCACTGGTATGTCATTTCTTAGTTTTGGAAGCTGCGGGCCCTGCACTTCCCATATAATCAGATATATTTATCCCTCTCAGGTCTCTGAGGTGGTTGAAGAATAGATAGCTAGAGTCTCATAGTTAAATTTTGAGTTGTTTAGGAATCAAGAGGGTGTTCTGGATCTAAGAAGATGTTTTTAAAATTGTGAGGCAAGTTAGTATGAAAACTGAGTTAGATATAGAACTTTAAACTCATGGAGATGGTTAGATAGTAGAATGTTAAAGTCAGGTGCCAAATACATATGGACTGGACATTGGGAATGTATGCTAAGCCATATAACCCTCATAATTGTGGCCTATTTATTTCTGTTGTTTTGTATTGTATTTATAGTTATAAGAGAAAGAACCATTTGTTGGACTGAAAGTGGGAGCTGTTGGGGGGAAAAAGATATACCTTAAACTTAAAAAAAAGGGAAGAGGATAGGGGGTTGAGGGGGAAGAGGGTGGAAGGGTGGGACTGGAGGGGGGAGTAGGGAGGGGATTGTGATTGAGATGTAACTTGAAGAAATAAAAAATAAATTATATAAAAAAAACTGTGGTACATTTACACAATAGATAATTACATCTTTAAACAAGTTTAGGGACTGCTGGTTTAAGCCAAGTTGCTGTCTTAACAAAAGGACAGTGTAGAAAATGCATGTGTCAATACTTAATAAACTCTTCAAAATGATAATAGTGTTTCTCATTATCAAACTCTTTCCCAGATCTCCCTCATGGACTAACTCCACAGAATACAGAATATTGCAGATACTATCACTATAATGATGGGTGTGGAAATACATTTGCTCTTTCTTACTTGGCTGTCTTCATCATGGCAATGAAACTGGTAGGTAGTTTGGCCATAATACTTGGTATAAAATCACATTTGTTAACAAAATTTTCCCGAAAAGGAATTGCTTGAAAATTGATTGGCCCAGGAGATTAAAACCCTTTGTCCTTTCTGCTATACAAACTTGTGTTAGCTCCTCAGAGTTACAAATGACCACAACTAAAGACTAAAAAATCAAAGTGGACCGTTCTGAAAATAGGATTATTTTTTTACATCTATTAAACCTTTAAGTTATTTTATCTTTAATAAAGTAAGATATACATGTCAGATATTTTATTCCTTGACAAAGCAATGTGCATAGACAGAGGTACTTATGAGAAAATGGTGGACTGGGAAAATGGGAATAAAGAAGAGTAAGTAACAATATAATTTTTATTATATGATGGTTTTATTTGTCATGAGAATTTACTAAACACTCACAAGTAAAAACCAGGAAATAGGCTGGATGAGAGAATGCAAGTAAACCTTTCTGGTTCCTTTCATAAAGCTTATTTTCTTGTGATAAAGACACAAAACAGATTGTTTCCATTGAGATGGATGCAATGAGAGTGAATTGAAATGTTTTTCGGGTGTGCTGAAAGTAGACTTACCAAGACTTTTCTTGGAACATGGTCTTCAGGATTATATTTGAAGCCTACATTGTAGACCAAAAGTTAGCCCAGACCCAAAAATACAGATGCCGTTTGTCAAAATTCCCATGCTGGGACATAGGAAGAAGTTTGGACAGGCAGGTCATTCTTGGAGGCCCTCAGAACGTATCATATCTCCTTGTTCTTCTTCTTACACATCTCAGAAAAGCATCCATTATCCATTCACTTTCTTACCACAGATATACTATGTCTCAGATTCCACAGACAACACAGAAGTCCTGTATTAGCACTGCAAAACCCATCTCAAACTATGAGTAAGTGAGGAATGTGAAACAGACAAATCATTGTTATCCAAATACCATGAAATAGTCTTGGAATGTGAGGTAGAGCTAAATCAATCTGCTCAGTGTGTCCACCTGAGGCCAATAAGCCATAGAAAGGGATGGCTTCAAAGTCCTGTCCAGGGTTTGGCAGGAAGGCATTGTTAGGATATTTGAAAATGATCTCCCTTAGGATAAGCTGAAACTAAGGTGATATTTAAATGTCAAAGGTAGTTTCTGTGTAACAAAAGTAATTAACCTCGATACATCTTTCGAAGGCTGGTCTGTCACTCTTCAAGCAAACACTTCCTATTGTACCACTGTGTAAATGAACTAACCCTCTGTCCATGTCGAGGAGTGTGTTGCCAGCATGATCATCCCCATTTTACAGATCAGAACTGGGAAGAGGTTTATCTATTTCTCCTAGATCATATCTAATCCAGAAATAAAACTCTAATCTGTTAACTCTAGAACCCGCCTGTCTGAGCTTCCTGATACTACTGTGAGGAGTTACCACAAGCTAGATGGCTTTAAAAGATATGAATTTACACTCATAATTCGAGAAGCCAGAAGTCTAAAACCCAGGTGTTAGAAAGCCATGGTTCCCCCACCCCTAACCAAGATGTTCCTTTTCATCTCCTCTGGCTCCTGCTGGCATCCCTGTCTAGTGATCACACCATTGCATTCTGCAGCTACTGATTCCCATAGCCCCCTCTCTCACACATACACACAAACTATCCTTCCTCTGTGTGACTTTTATTACATATAAAATCCAGGGTGCTCAAGAGTCTTAATGATATTTTCTAAATTTTTTTTCTCAAAAAAGATCACATTGAGATATTCTTGAGAAGAGGATCCACTCATATCTTTTAGAAAGTCACCATCAGTCTCATTACAATCAATGCCCTATTTAACTTCATTCTTCCCCAGTAGTGATATGGCTGAGGCAGCTAAAACAGATCTTGTCTAAAAATCTGAAGACCAAATAAACCAAAAAATTGGTTTATCCTGAAGACAAATGATCCAGGTAATATTTTGGGTACATGTGTTTGGGTGAGAAAGAAAGGATAGATGTCTTGGGTGAAAGAGTTTTTGTTGAGACAGGATCTCCCATGTAGCCCATGCACGACAGGAATTCTCTATTTTCTGACCTCTGCTCCCCAAACACTGTAAAAGAACATGGCAATTCACCACACTATAAATCTCATGGCCAGATGTTCATCAAAATTGATCTTGTGGAACTCTGAACAAAGACGGGGCAGTTTAGGAACCAAGGACTAAAATGGTGTTGCAGGATTGGGGGGAAATGCATGCTTCAGAGAATAATCTCTGTTGCTAGTAATGTCCTTTCAGTTATCATTTGTGACTCATTGATGCCCAGATAAAGAATTGAGGCTTTAGCAGACTTGTCTTGAAACCTTGTATTTCTCATAAGCCTTAAGAAAGTCAACTATCTCCTCCACAAACACACAGTACCACTGCCTTCTTCTCTCAATGTATAGTCTGTTCAGTAACAGCTCCTGATTTGTTACAGTATCCAAGTTGTAAGCTGAAACTAAGACAATACACATAATATTGTGAGCCAAAATGGAAAGGCTCATGTGAGCTTGGAATAACCTGTGGGAGAGCAACCAAGCCTAAAGTAACCACAGATATTTCCCAGTCTGATGGATTGAGTGTATGGCAAAGACCAGTGTGATGGCTGAAGACAGAGAACAGTCCAAACCCCTCCCATCACACATCACTCTGACAGCTATTAATGCTTTAGAAGGAATAAAGTAGAAGTCTTTGTCATGCCTGGCAAACAAAATCATCTGACGTTTTTGGTAAATTTCCTCCTTGCTAAGGCTGAAGCTGCTGTGGCTTGTGTGTGTCTTCCCTCCTGCAATTTCAGGGTTACTTTTAATAGCAAGTTTGTTTTCTCATTAGAAATTGTCATTTTGCAGACAGGCAGAGGTGAATGCAAAAGAACACATAGAAGTCACTTAAGCCCAGAAGCTCATAAGAGAAATATAAGGTAGAGGAACTACCAACACGCAAAGTGACGCTCTCCTGAAACAAATGAAGGAACGCCCTCTGCAGCTTCTCGAGGTCAAGGGTAGATCCAAAGCCCAATGTCTGATGAACTTGATGAAAGGGTCCAGATGGATGCTGTTAATGGTAACACAGTTCAGTCAGGAATACATTCTCTAAATGTCAATAAATTACCGTGGCCATTGCAGAAAGGCAAGAGAGTCCTTGGGAGTGAGAAGACCAAGAAAGATTGACAGGCAAGACACACCTTGTGTTGTGGGGGTCAAGGAGAATGCACAAAGGGGTGTGAAATTCTTGCTGTCACACTTGCCATGCCTACCTGTCACATAAGCTGTATGGGAAAGTATGAGAGTGGTAAATGTTAATCCTGAGGGGTGACATTGTACAAAAGGTGCGAAAGCCCTGTGAAGGAGTACGGTTGTATTTGCTGTAGAAAGCATCCAGTTGTCAACAGGATAATAGCCTGTGTATTTAAGAGAGAGCCAAGGCAGTGGATTGAGAAGGTTCAGGTCGGAGAGGAATTTAATACAAGAAAACAAATAAGTCCACTGTGTCAAACCAATGAGCATTTCTTGATATTTATTCTGTAGGTATCTGGGTCCCCAGGATGCTACTTAGGAGAAAAGAAGCTTCCAAGTCTGTCTGGAGTCTGAGCCTGTGTCACTGTCCCACCTCTGAACACAGATAAAGTAACATAATAGTTCTATGCAACTGATACAGATGGCATTAAAAATGTTGAAGTATTAAATTAGTAACAATGAATAAACAGCAACTAACAGACTACAAGGCCCTCTGTAATGCCAGGAGTGTCTAAGGTTATGCAGAGGTGGTAGAAGGTGTCAGGGGAGACTGGGGAGTCACGAGTGCCAGAAAGTAAAGGGAGCTTAGGGTACAAGTAAGTTCAGGAGTCAAGTGTCAACATTATGGTAGATAGAAAATACACTTGACACTCAGTGCTTTCCATAATATGGTCAGAACCCATGGCATGCCTTTGCTGAAACCATATCCTCCTCTCTTATAAATAAGATTATTCTTTCTCAAAGTGCCCTTTGCTTCCTGTCTCTTTGCTATTGCAAAATGTATGGGGAAATGCCAGTTTCTCTGGCTCATACACATCCAGGTTTGCTAGGGTACAATCATGCTGGCTGTGAAAACAGTGATACACACTTGTACCAGTTTGCAAATCTCCACTTGCCAATGACATCAGGAATAAAATTATCTCTGGATCCCTACTACCTTATATTCTTCCTACTGCTCTTGAGACATGATCTCTCTGCTACTTTCAGCAGTCAATCATCGTTCTTGGAATTCTCCAGGCATGGCCTCTTCTTGCCTGACATTTCATCTGAGACATGCCTTGATGCATTTACTTCAGTCACCTCAGAGATACCCTCTCTTATCACCCTGTCCAATGACATGTCCTTTTCTCTCTTTTTTTTTTAATACTTTATTTTTTTTTCTTCAAGTTACATCTCAGTCACAAACCCCTCCCTATTCCCCCTTCCTATCCCGCCCTTCCACCCTCTTCCCCCCAGAAGTTTCCCCTTTCAGTCCAACAGATGGTTCCTTCTCTTATAACAGTAAGTATTATACAAAACAACAGATATAAATATGCCACATTTATGAGAGTTAAATGGCCCAGTATACCTTCCCAATGTCCAGTTTATACATATTTGGCCCCTGACTTTAACATTCTACTATCTAACCATCTCCATGAGTTTTTTTTTAACATTTTTTTTATTATGTATACAGTATTTGCTCTACATATATGCCCGAGCAGATCTCAATGTAGATGGCTGTGAGCCACCATGTGGTTGCTGGGAATTGAACTCAGGACCTTGGGAAGAACAGACAGTGCGCTTAACCTCTGAGCCACCTCTTCAGTCCCTCTCCATGAGTTTAAAGGTCTATATGTGACTCAACAATCATACTAACTTACAACACACTTTTAAGAGTATCTTCTTAGATCTATAACACCCTCTTGATTCCTAAACAGTTCAAAATTTAACTATGAGACTCTAGCTGTCTATTCTTCAACCACCTCAGAGACCTGAGAGGGATAAATATATTTGCTTATATAGGAAGTGCAGGGCCTGCAGCTTCCAAAACTAAGAAAGGACATACCAATGACTCCCTGGACAGTTCCCATTTTCTCTCCATACATTCTTGCATCAGTCTTCAGCCTTTGGGTCCTGTTTCTATGGCAGACATTTGTTGTAGAGCAGGGATTATGAAGGACTTACCTACCCTGTCTTGGCAGAGTTAGGCTGTCGACTTCCCTGCTACCAAGTTTTGTCCTTTTTGGACAGCAGTCTGTCTGCAGTTGGTGCAAGGGTTTTTTTCATGCCAAGAGATAGGCTTGCCACTAATTCAACCATCTTACAGTGGAGGTTCTTCGATGCTTATCTTCTACTTGGAGTAGAATAGGGGGTGCTGTCAGGCGCTGATATGTCTCGATATCAAAAAAAAATTCTTGATTTAAGATAACATCTTTGAATGCCATATTCTGCAGATCTCTTGGGGTTTTTGAAGATGCCCTATCCATCTCTTGTATTTAGATAAGCAAATGTTGCTTGTCTCTTAGCAACTTGATTACTGGGTAGTTTAGAGAATATCTGTGATAGATTGTCATAGAAGCTAACAAAGTGACATGCTTGCATGACTAGGAGTTTGTTTTACTTAACTACCCTAGACCGTTTTAGACAGTTGGTATCAAGAGGTCAGAGCTTCACATTTTATTTTTAAGTATCTCTAGGTATGATACCATTAGGAAGCGTTACCTTTAAATTTGTATCAATATACAAAGATCTATTCAATTGTGGTTAAATATACTCTTAATTATGTATCAATATACGAAGATCAATGCCTATGTAGCCCAATACAATCTTAATATTACGTCCATATGCAAGGGTCAATACCATTGTGGCCAACTATAATCTTAATTTTGTATCAATATACAAAGATCAATACCGATGTAATCCAATACAATCTTATTTTTGCACAATAAACAATGGTCAATACCACTTTAGCCAAATAAACTACTAATTTTGTATCAATATACAAAGGTATAAGGGTTTGGAGGCTACTTACAAAAGGCCTTCTCGATGCAGGCAGATTGTCCTTTGGGCTCTCAAAATATATACACTAGAGCTGGTTTAGCTCCAAGGTGACAGAATGATTTCTTCTTTAACCCAGATTGAAAGATAACACTTTGTATGTTGTCAGAAGGCCAAATTTGCTTCAGGAGAAGTACTACCTACCCCCCCACCCCCCCACCCCCAAAAAAAGAGGGCAATTGTCCTAGGGTTGGGATTGGGGCAGGGCTCTGTTCTTATCGTTCCAGGAGAATCGAAGCATCCATTAGGGGAGCCCGGGGACGGCTGGACAGTGGAAACCTCAGCAGAGAGCAGAATCAGGCACCAAGGAGGACGAGTGACCCAGTTGATTCTGCCTGGCAGACTTCCTCAATAGCTGTCTCCATAGGGGGCCTGCAACCACCACAGCAATCCAATGTCACTGGGACTGTTCAGCTCTACACAATGCCCCGGCAGGAACCTCAGTGAAGCCTGCAAGATCAGCTTCTGCCTACAAACCCATTAGGTCATCTAAACAGCTGAGAACAGAAGGACTGAACATAAAAGGAGTGTACTAACATTTTTAACCATTTTTTCCATTTGGGTTCGGGCCCCAAACAGGTCTACTACGACCCAAATCAGCAGGAAGTCACTTTAAGAGAGCGATATCCCATGCCCAGAGGGTGGGGAAGGTGTTTTTCCGCCCGTCTTTTTGGTTATTTGAAGGATAACTGAAAACTCTGATATTTAGGGGAAGAGACTACAAGCTGATAAATGGTCCTGTCTTAATGGGTTTTGGAGGTTAGCCCCAGGGACTTCCTACTTTTCCTTTTCTGTATCCTTCTTCCTCTCCTATGTAGGAGTGCATGGGCTTGAGAAAAATGAGATATAGACATAGCACAGGAAGGTCCAAGAAGAAGGGGCAGATTATTGAATATGCCCTTATACCTTTGTATATTGACATGTCCTTTTCTATTTCCTCTTTTAGTATATTAAGTATCTTTCTTGGCTTTTATAATAGAATGGAATTTAGTATTGATAACATGTCTTTGTTTCATTGTGTTTGTTTTGTTGGTTTGGTTTTTTTTCTTTCATCTTGACTATAACATAAAATATATGAAGGCAAGAATGACTCCTGTCTACTTCAGTAAATTATCCCTAATATGATAATATCCATAACTGAACATGGCATGAAAGCAAACTGTTATGTTGGATCTTAACTGTCTTCCAAAGACCCACATGCCTAAGGCTTTGTCACCAGCTTATACTGAACCTGGGGGACAATGAAAAGAGGCCTAGTAGGAAGTAGTTAGGTTCCTGGCATCATGATCCTGAAGGGGATTTTCAGGGTTCATCCTCTTCCACTAACACCTCCTTCTCCTCCTCCAATATTCCTTTCCTCCTTTTAGCCTTCTGCCTAGGCAGCGTAAGAAGAGAAAGTTGTTCTACCACATTTTGCACCATGATATACTACCTCAACACAAGCTAAAAAGCAATGGAGGTAATGGACTGACACCATGATCAAAATAAACTTTTTCTCCTCCTAAGTTGTTTTTCTCAAGTACTTCTGTCACAGCAGTGGAAATCTGACTGAAGGAGACATTTAGGAGTCACAGATAGAAGAAGAAAGCCAGCCGGCCATGCACAAGCAAGTCAACCTATAGGTTGGTAACTAGAGGGATTTCCAAATCAAAGGTGACAAGTGACCTTCACATTGGACTTGACAGAGATCTTGGCCACTTAACACAGTGGGGTAGGTACCAGTCATGCTAAACCTGAGCAAACATGATGTGGTATACTTTTCCAAGGGAGCTCAGAACTTCCTCAGCTCAGATGTATATACTTGGCTTTTTTTAAAATGAGATTTTCAGAGCAGCAGAATCAAGCTCTTATTCTTGCAATTTCAAAACAAATATGACTTGTTCTCACTAAATAGAAGAATAACCAGTCAAAAATAGTGGTCAAAAATAGTTCTAAGTAGGGAAAAATGCACACCAACCACACTGCTCTGCATGCAAATGCTGATGCTTTATTTCCCATTTTTATAGCAGTACCTGTTCTTCATTATAAAATTAGATATCATTATAAGATATAAGCCCTAAATAATCCAATTACTATTTTCTTCTCCTTGGCATAATTTATACTTCATGTAATAGAGAATAGAAGAAATGTAGGTTTGATTACCCAGTGGGGCATGGGGAAAAAGTTGACTCAAATAAATTATTCTCTACCACTTTTATCATCATTTTTTTTAGCAGAATCTAGTGGAAGCTTCAGAATATTAAAAAGAAGCATGATTTTTGTTTCAATATATCCAACCCTCTAACCACTAACCCTTCCATTCCACTCCTTTGGAGTGGAGTGTCCCTGAATAACAGTCCCTCACCCCACTTGAGCAGTCATATGAGGGCCAAGAGCCTCGTCATACACTGGGAGCCTACAAGGCAGCATCACTAGGAAAAAGTGTCTCATTGACAGGGAGAAAAAAAAAGTCTATGTTCATGTTTCTTTTGGTGCATTGGTTGTAGTATAGTTATCCTGTAGTATATGGCTAAAATACGAATTTAAGTGAATAGATGCCATGTACATCCTTCTGAGTCTGGGTTAGCTCACTCAGGATGAGCTTCTCTAGTTCCATCCATTTGGTTGCAAATTGAATAATTTCATTGTTTCTGATAGCTGAGTGGTATTCCATTGTGTAGATGTACCACAGTTTTTAATCCATTCTTTGGTTGAGGGACATCTGGGTTGTTTCCAGTTTCTAGCTATGACAAATAAGGCTGCTGTGAACATAGATGAGGAAACTTCCTTGCGATTCAGTGAGGAATCATTTGGATGTATACCCAGAATTGGTATGGCTGGGTCCCGAGGCAGAGCTATTCCAAGTTTTCTAAGACATCAACAGACTGACTTTCATAGTGGTTGCACAAGCCTGCACTCCCACCAGCAATGGAGGTGGGTTCCCCTTTCTCCATACCCTTGCCAGCATGTACTGCATTTGAGCTTTTGATCTTAGCCATTCTGACAGGTGTGAGATGGAATCTCACAGTCCTCTTGAGCTGTATTTCTCTGATGATTAAGGATGCTGAGCATTTCTACAAGTGTCTCTCAGCCATTATGAAATCCTCCTTGTGAATTCTCTGTTTAGCTCTGTTCCCCATTTTTTTATTGGATTATTTGGTTTCTTGGCATTTAATTTCTTAAAGTCTTTGTAAATTTTGGATATTAGCCCTCTGTCAGATGTGGGGTTGGTGAAGATTTTTTCCCAATCTGTAGGCAGCCATTTTGTTCGAATGACACTGTCTTTCATGGATAAATAGGATCAAAATAATAAAAAGGGCCATCCTACCAAAAGCAATATACAGATTCAATGCAATTTATATCAAAATACCAACACAATTCTTTATAGACCTGGAAAAAGCTATTCTCAATTTCATATGGAACAACAAAAAACCCAGAATAGCTAAATCAATCCTATACAATAAAAAAACATCTGGAGGTTTCATCATCCCAGATTTCAAGCTGTACTACAGAGAAATAGTAATAAAAACAGCATGGTACTGGTATAGAAACAGACCATTGGATCAATAGAATCAAATTGAAGATGCAGAAATGAACCCACACACCTATGGTCACTTAATTTTTAACAAAGAAGCCAAAACCGCACAATGAAAAAAGGACAGCATCTTCAACAAATGGTGCTGGTTCAACTGGATGCCCATATGTAAAAGGATGAAATTAGACCCATACTTTCCACCTTGTACAAAACTTAAGTCCAAGTGGATCAAAGACCTTAACATAAGGCCGGACACACTAAATCTATTACAAGAGAAAGTGGGTAAAACCCTGGAACTCATTGGCACAGGTGACAACTTCCTGAACAGAACACCAACAGCTCAGGACCAAAGGCCAACAATCAATAAATGGGACCTCATGAAACCATTTTTAGGGTTTTTTTCAACTGACTACTTATATATTCATGTAACAAACACTCAAATGGTATTCACTGACTAATGTATTTTACTGAGTCAACAAATTTTTTATAAATTTCTTTATTTATTGTTTCAGGTTACATCTCCATCATATTGTCCTCTTTCCCCCCTTCCCAGTCCGCCCTCCCACCCTCCATCACACTCCTCTGGAGTGGAGTGTCCCTACATAAGAGTCCTCCACCCAAGTTCAGAAGTCATATAAGGGCCAACAGCCTCCTCATACACTGGGGGCCTGCAAGGCAGTACCACCAGGGAAAAGTGTCTCATTGCCAGGGAGAGAAAACAGAAACATCAAACAAACAAACAAACAAACAAATATAGTCTATGTCCATGTTCCCTTTGGTGGTTTGGTTGCAGTATAAGTATCCTGTACTACATAGCTAAAATCCGACTATAAGTGAATAAATGCCATGGGCATCCTTTGGAGTCTGGATTAGCTCACTCAGGATGAGCTTCCCTAGTTCCATCCATTTGGCTGCAAATTGCATAATTTCATTGTTTCTGATAGCTGAGTAGTATTCCATTGTGTAGATGTAACACAGTTTTTTATCCATTTTTTGGTTGAGAGACATCTGGGCTGTTTCCAGTTTCTAGCTGTTACAAATAAGGCTGCTATGAACATAGGTGAGGAAATTTTGTTTCGGTGAGGAGTCAATTTGGATGTGTACCCAGAAGTGGTATGGCTGGGTCCCGAGACAAAGCTATTCCAAGTTTTCTAAGATATTGCCAGACTGACCTCCGTAGTGGGTGCACAAGTCTGCATTACCACCAGCAATGGAGGAGGGTTCCGGTTTCTCCACATCCTCTCCAGCATGTACTGTCATTTGAGCTTTTTATCTTAGCCATTCTGACAGGTGTGAGATAGAATCTCAGAGTCGTCTTGAGTTGCATTTCTCTGATGATTAAGGATGTTGAGCATTTCTTCAAGTGTCTCTCGGCCATTAGGGATTCCTCCTTTGTGAATTATCTGTTTAGCTCTTTTCCCCATTTTTTTAATTGGATTATTTGGCTTCTTGGCATTTAATTTCTTGAGCTCTTTGTAAATTTTGGATATTATCCCTCTGTCAGATGTGGGGTTGGTGAAGATTTTCTCCCAGTCTGTAGGCTGCTGTTTTGTTCAAATGACAGTTTCTTTTGCCTTACAGAAGCTTTTCAGTTTCATGAGGTCCCATTTATTGATTGTTGGTCTTAGGTCCTGAGCTGTTGGTGTTCTGTTCAGGAAGTTGTGACCTCTGCCAATGATTTTGAGGGTTTTCGCAATTTGTCTTCTAGTAGATTTAGAGTGTCATGCCTTATGTTAAGGTCTTTGATCCACTTGACCTTAAGTTTTGTACAAGGTGATAAGTATGGGTCTAATTTCATTCTTTTAAAAGTGGACATCCAGTTGGACCAGCACCATTTGTTGAAGCTGCTGTCCTTCTTCCATTGAACAGTTTTGGCTTCTTTGTCAAACATTAGGATGCCATAAGTGTGTGGGTTCATTTCTGTATCTTCAATTTGATTCCATTGATCCACTGGTCTGTTTCTATACCAGTACCATGCTGTTTTTATTACTATTCCTCTGTAGTACAGCTTGAAATCTGGAATGCTGAAACCTCCAGATTTTTTTTATCATATAGGATTAATTTAGCTATTCTGGGTTTTTTATTGTTCCATATGAAATTGAGAAAAGCTTTTTCCAGGCCCAGGAGGCTTGTGAATAGCCCTGTCTGGGGTTCAGATCTGCCTGCTAGGTATTTGAGTGGCTCTTATCCTTACATTCTCTGGTGATGATTCCCAATTCCCAGATTCAGAGGCTTCCTTTGGTCTGTTTTGCTGAGTGTCCAAGAGAGGGGAGGAGAGTCCTGCCCAGGGACTTTTAATGATCCCTGGGTAGCTGGGTAAAACCCAGCGGGTTGGAGTCACTCATATTTTTGCTCAGTGTCTTATAACTCCGTGGCTTTATGGCTGTTTTCCCCACTTTCGAAATGCGCCCACGTGGGCTACCGCCATCTTGGATCCAACCCCATTTTTAGTTTTTAATAAGCAAGAAAAACAGAGATGTAAAAAGGCGACGTGTTTGAATTGCTAAATGTTGTCATTATTGGAGAGACTGGCTCTTAGATATTTATAAACAGGATGTGCTATATCGTTTCTTGTAAAGGCCAAGGCACATTCAAGAGAGACTTAGTGACTACTGCAATTTAAATTTAAAATACCTACTCAGTAGAGGCCAGCCTGGTCTACAAAGTGAGTCCAGGACAGCCAGGGCTACACAGAGAAACCCTGTCTTGAAAAACCAAAAAAAAAAAAAAAAAAAAAAACCTACTCAAAGTTCAAATTCTAAAAGTTTGTTTACTGACTGTGATAAACTTGAGATAGGGGAACATTAGAACTACAGGGAGGTGGTTCCTAGAGAAAGGAAATTAGGTAATTTGGAATGTATGAAAAACTTGGACTTTGTCCAAATTAGTTTTATTTTTTTAAAGGAATAATAATATAATAGTATAACATAATATATTACCATATATAACATATAATAATATATAATGTAAATACAAATATATATAATATGCATTATATAATATATAATAATATAATAATATAATATTATAATATACTATAACAAATATAATATAATAAAACATTAACACATCAGATTTAGACAAGACAAACAGAAGGAAAGAGCCCAAGAGAAGACACAAGAATTATAGACCCAATCGTTCAAACACTCAGGAATCCCATGAAAACACTAAATCAGAAGCCATAATACAAAATCAGAGGACCTGATGCAGACCTATGCAGGCTCTGGGCATGCTGTCTTAGTCCCTGTGAGTTCATATGAGCTTTGCTCATGTTGATTTAGGGAGTTTTGTTTTCTTGGTGTGCTCCATCTTCTCTGGCTCTTATATTCTTTCTACCTCCTCTTCCACAGGATTCATTGAGTCATGAGGGGAGGGATTTGATGGAGACATCCCATTTAGGCCTGAGTGTTCCAAGGTCTCTCACTCTATGCATAATGTCTGGTTATGGGTCTCTGTATTTGTCCCCATCTGCTGTAGAAGGGAGCTTCTCTGATGATGGCTGGACAAGGCCCTGATCTATGAGTATAGCAGAATGTCCTGAGAGGTCATTTATTTTATTTTTTATTTTTTGGTTTTTCTAGATAGGGTTTCTCTATGCATTCATGGCTGTCATGGACTCATTTTGTAGACCAGGCTGGTTTTGAATTCACAGAGATCCACCTTCCTCTGCCTCCTGAGTACTAGGATTAAAGATGTGTGCCACCACACTTGGCATAAGAAGTTATTTTATTGTTACCTTTTGCTTGTTTGTTTTTTAGAACAATAGTGTTTGGTTTTACCTTAGACCACTGGCCTATCTAGTATCTGGTTCTTGTTCACCCAAGGAAGGTTGGGTATAGGTTACATCTTAAGAAGTGAGTCTTAAGTAAAATCAGATCTTGGTTGGTTATTCCCAAAAGCTTTGCTCCATAATTGCCCTAGCATATCCTGAAGACAAGACGCCATCAAAGAGTTTGTGGCTGCTTTGGTGTTTACATATCTCTTTTGGGAGCATGCAGAGTATCGTCCTGTATCAAAGACCCTAGCACATAGGGGTTAAGGTTCTCTGTAGATGCAAGCTCCATTTCTTCATCTTCAATGTTTGTGCAGATGTTGTCTTCAGTAATGGAGCCTTGTGAAGAACAGTTTTGGAAGAGCAACCTATATCTTTGGTAATAGCCTGAGTTGTTTGGGGATTCCTGTGGGGCCCGTTTGGCCAACAATTCAATTATACATAACCCAATTTTGGTCCTGGAAGCTTCATTTGGTGACAAGAGATGGCCTGTTGGAACTCTGTCTCCCCCATTATTTAGCAATTTCATTTAGATCACTCTCATAGGGGCATATATTTTAGAGAGTTTCTATTGAATTAGGTTTCTATGCCTCAAATGTGCCTTTATTTTATCTGCCCCTCCTCATATTCCCTCCTTTGTTCTCCCCTATTCATACCTCTCCTTTTGTTCTAGAGCCCCCATTCATTCACAACTACTTATTCTCTTTTCCTTTCCTAATGAGATCTCTCTGTACCCCTAGCCCCTTACTTTATACCTAAACTCTGTGATTCTATGGAATATAGCTTAGTTAACATAGACTTAGTAGCTAATATCCACATATAAGCAAATTCATATTTTTTTTCTCTGGGTCTGGGATACTTCACTCAGGATAATTTTTTCTAGTTCCATCCATTTACTCTCCAAATTCTTGATTTCATTTTCTAACAGCTGAGTAATACTCCATTGTGTAAATGTACCACACTTTTTTACCCATTCATCTGTTGAAGGAAATCTAGGTTGTTTCCAATTTCTGGCTATTAAGAATACAGTGTCAATGTACATGGCCAAGCAAGAGTCTCTGTGGTAGGGCAAAGTATCTTTGGAGTATATGCCCAATAGTAATATAGCTGGATCGGGAGATTGATTAATTCTCATCAACCTGAGGAACCATCACACCTTTTTCCATAGTGGCTGTAAAAGTTTTCACTCCCACTAACAAGAGATGAGTGTTCTCCTTACTCCATATCCTTACCAACCAGCATGAGTTTTCACTTGTTTTATTGACTTTAGACATTCTGATGAGTGTAAGATGAAATCTCAAAGTAGTTTTGATTTTCATTTCCTTGATGACTAAGGATATGGACCATTACTTTTTTGTTTCTCAGCTATATCAGTTTTCTCTTTTGGAAATTCTTTGTTTAGATCTGAACCCTAGTTTGAATTAGGTTATTTGTTCTTTTGATATCTAGTTTTTTGAGTTCTTTATAAATTTTGAATATTAGCTATTAGATATGTAATTGGGAAAAAAAACAATCTTATCCCATTCATTAGACTGCCATTTTGTCCAAATGGTGATGTCCTTTGCCATGTAGAAGTTTCTCACTTTCATTAGGTCCCATTTATTAATTTTTGATTTTAGTGCCTGGGCTAACTTTCTGCTCAGAAAGTCTTTTCCTGTGTCAATAATTTCAAGGCTATTCTTTACTTCCTCTTCTACCAGATTCAGTTTATCTGGTTTTATGTTGATCTCTGATCTATTGGAATTGAGTATCATGCAGGATGCTAAAATTTGGATCTATTTGGATTCTTCTACAAGCAGTCATACAGTTTGACAAGCACCATTTGTTGAAGATGCTATCTTTTTTCCAGTGTGCATTTCTGGCTTCTTTTTCAAAAATCAGGTGTTCATGGTTGTGTGGATATATGTTTATGTCTTCAATTCAATTCCATTGATCAATGTATCTGCTTTTGGGCTAATACCTTGCTATTTTCATTACCATAGCTAATACAACTTAAAATCGGGGCTAGTATTCCCAGATGATTTTAACTTCTTTTAACATGAAAGTTAACAGTAGCCACCACAGTTGCAAAAGCTGCTTTTTGGGGGGAAAAAAAGGATATTAGTCAAAGAATGTACTCAAAGGTACTTCTTAGAGTACATCTTTTTTAAAAACTTCAGTCATATTTATGCTTAATTAGTGAGCTATCTGCAATACTGTAATACTTAAAATCCACTATCCGGAGGCACAAAATCAGTGAAACAGAGTAAGAACTACTTAGGAGAGAATGAAATTAGCAATCAGGTTATAGCCAAGGCATTAAAAACTTGTTTCTGTCCTCCATGTTTCCCTTTTATAATGTAAACACCTCCTCATGATTTAGATACACTATTACCACCTTGGCAGGGAGCTACTTTCTATCATTCATTTTGCCTGTTTAGCTTGCACTAGTAATATTTTTCAAAATTATCAGCGGTTACTTTGCTAAATAGAGGTAGACCTTTCATAAGCGTCTATTATTTATCTCGGACAACTGCTTCTTGATCCTGGTTTCTTTGTCATATTTCACACATCTGTCTTTGTTTGACTTGACTCTGAGGGCATTGGACTCCCAAGAGCTGGAGTCAGACATGGTTGTGAGCCACCGTGTGGATCCTGGTAACTGAACCCGAATCCTCTAGAAGAGCAGCCGGTGCTCTTACCCACTCTTGACACATCTCTCCAGCCCCAATTTTACTTATTTTGTCAATTATGTCTCACTGGAGGGAAATTTAAAACTTCAAGTTCTTCTCTTAGTGTGGTACTTTATATTTCCTTTTTGTAAACTTTTTAAATTTTTTTTTTATTTCTTCAGGTTACATCTCAATCACAATCCCCTCCCTACTCCCCACTTCAGTCCCAACCTCCCAACCTCTTCCCCCTCACAACCCCCCCATCCACTTCCTTTTTTTTTTAAGTTTAAGGTATATCTTTTCTCCCCAACAGCTCCTCTTTTCAGTCCAACAAATGGCTCTTTCTCTTATAACAACAAGTACAATACAAAACACATTTCTTTAACAATCATTGTTTCTATGGCATGCCTGAGGTAGTCCTGTCATCTTAGAATTTCAGAGAATTATGCAACAAATAATATCTGCTGAATTTGAAAGGAATTGGTACCACTCTCCTCATATAGCAAAACTATAATACTGTTTATATTATCTAACACTTATAATTCTCAATATACATGTGTTTTATCCTTAATTTTAAGAAAAAAATCAACACAGCAAGCCAATCTAGCCAGAAATATACTACCCTGTGCAACTTCTTCCCTTTTGTTAGATCTCAGTGATTGCTGGGGTTCTTAGGAATATGACAATGTTGGGAGCTATGCCAATTTCCTAGGGACATGGTTTTTAAATGCCAATCATTCTTCTTCCTCAGGATATAAGCAGAATAAACAGGAGTCTCTCTCCCCAGTATTTTATTTGAGATCATATTTATGATCTTTCTAAGATTATAACTGTTTTTGTAGTCACTATAAGAAGGTGCTTATTTTCTCCATATATAACAGCAACAGTTTTTTTAATGTTTATTTATTACTTCAAGTTAAATATCCATCACAGTGCCCTCTTTCCACCCCTCTCAGCCCCACCCTCCCACCCTTTCTCTCCTTTCCCTCCTATTCTAGTCCTCTGGAGTGGGGTGACCCTACATATCAGCTCCCACCCCAGTTCAGCAATAGTGATAAAGACAGTATGGTACTGGTATAGAAACAGACAAGTTGATCAATGGAATCGAATTGAAGACCCAGAAATAAACCCACACACCTATGATCACTTAAATTTGACAAAGAAGCCAAAACCGTACAATGGAAAAAGGACAGCATCTTCAACAAATGGTGATGGTCTAACTGGATGTCAACATGTAAAAGAATGCAAATAGACCAATACTTATCATCTTGCACAAATCTTAAGTCCAAGTGGATCAAAGACCTTAGGATAAAGCCCGGCACACAAACAGCAACAATTTTAATTACATTATCTTCACTCTCTCTCTGCTAAATCACTTCTAGAGAAAATAGCTGTCTTCTCTTGGTTCTCCTGACTTCATTTCAAGAGTTGTTGTTGCTGTTATTATTATCATCATTTCTCTCAAAATCTATCCTTACTATATAATCAGTTAAAAATCATGATAGTTTGAATAATAATGGTTTCTAGAGGTTCATATATTTGAATTCTTAGTACCCAGTTAATGAGCCATTTGAGAAGGATTAGAAGAATTAGAAGGTGTGATTTTGTTGGAAAAGGTGTGGCCTTGTTGAAGGAAGTATGTCACTAGGGATAGGCTTTGAGGTTTAAAAAGCCCACACCAGGACCATTATCTCTCTCCTTCTTACTCCTAAGCCCCATTTGTGTTTTGAATATAAATTTCTGAGCTCTACTTCTCCATTTCCTGTCTGTGTTCCACCATGCTTCTCACCACAGTGATAATGGACCAAGGCCCCAGTCAGCTCTGAGAGGTCAGTGGGAGACACTCAGTGAGGCCAACCGAATCTGCTCTCTTTCTCTTTAAACTCAACTCATTTTCAGGCCATCAGGAACAAAGGGGCAGCTGCTCTGGCTGTCCCCCAACCCCAGCCCTTTGAAACTGTAAGCAACACCCAATTAAATGCTTTCTTTTATAAAAGTTGCAGTAATCTTGGTGTCTCTTCACAGCAATTGAACATTCCCCAGGACAGGAACTCTAATAATTCAGAAGTACAAATTGTCAAAGACCCTCCCTCTAACATTTGGATGATCCAAAAGGAGCATCCATCCATGGTGAAAGTGATAATTACCAAATAACCATATAAATTCTATTTAATGATGCCAAATTGTAGCTCACCCCACAAATCATATCTCTACTCTCTTCTAAACTTCTCTTTATTTTTAGTGTGCACTATTGATTTCAAAGAAAACTGTTAGTAAACCTCAAGAGATACAAGAAAATTGAAATAACCCCTTATATCTTATCAGATCACCATGGAATAAAGCTGGGCTTCAACAATAGCAGAAACAGCAGAAAGCCTATAAACTCATGGAAACTGAACAACTCTCTCCTCAATGACCTCTGAGTCAGGGAAGAAATAAAAAAGAAAAAGAAACTAAAGACATTTTAGAATTCAGTGAAAATGAAGGCACAACATAGTCAAATGTATCAGACACAATGAAAGCAGTGCTAAGAGGAAAGTTCATACCGCTAAGTGCCTTCATAAAGAAATTAGATAGTTCTCATATTAGCAATATAAAAACACATCTCTAGAACAAAAGGAAGCAAACACATCCAAGAGAAGTAGAGGGGAGGAAATAGCCAAACTCTTGACTGAAATCAATAACTTAGAAATGAATAAAACAATACAAAGAAGCAATGAAACCAAGAGCTGATTTTTAGAGAAAAATCAACAAGATGGACAACAAAAATTCCTAGCCAAACTAACTAAAAGGTAGAGAGAGAGAGAGAGAGAGAATATCCAAATTAACAAAATCAAAAATGAAAAGAAGGACATAACAACAGACACTGAAGATATTTAAAGAATCATTATGTCTTACTTCAAAAGTGTGTATTCCACAAAATTGAAAAATCTAAACAAAATTATTTTCTTGATAGATTCCCTTTACCAAAGTTAAATCAAGATCAGGTAAACAATTTAAACAGTCCTATAACCCTTACAGAAATAGAAGCAATTATCAAAAGTCTCCCCACCCAAAAAAGCCTATGCCCAGATGGTTTTAGTGCACAATTTTTCCACACTTTGAAAGAAGAGCTAATGCCAATACTCCTCAAACTATTCCACAAAACAGAAACAAAAGGAACATTGCCAAGCTCATCTATGAAGTCACAGTCACTTTGATAACTAAACCACACAAAGACTCAACAAAGAAAGAGAACTTCAGACCAATTTCCCTCTTGAACATCAATGCAAAAATACTCAATAAAATACTCACAAACCATGAACACATCAAAAACTTCATCCACCATGATCAAGTAAGCTTCATCCCAAGGAAGCAGGATGGTTTAATGTATGAAAATCCATCAATGTAATCCATCATATAAACAAACTGAAAGAAAAATACACACATGATCATCTCACTAGATTCTGGAAAAGTCTTTGACAAAATCAAATCTAACACCCTTTCATGTTAAAAGTCTTGATAGATCTGGGATACAAGGCCCAGACCTTAACATAATAAAAACAATACACACCAAGCTGATAGCCAACATCAAATTAAATGGAGAGAAAATTAAATCAATTCTACTAAAATCTGAGATAAGACAAGGCTGTCTATGCACTCAGTCTCTATTCAACACCATACTTGACATTCCAGCTAAAGCAATAAGACAACTAAAGGAGATCAAGGGGGATACAAATAGGAAAGGAAGAAGTCAAAGTATCCCTACTCACAAATGATATGATAGTATATATAAGCAATCCAAAATTCTATCAGGGAACTCCTACAGCTGATAAATGCCTTCAGCAAAGTAGCTGGATAAAAAATTAACTAAAAAAAAATCAGTACCCCTCCTGTACATAAACAATAAATGTGCTGAGAAAGAAATTAGAGAAAGGACAACTATACAATGGAAAAAAGAAAGCATCTTCAACAAATGGTGCTGGTCTAACTGTATGTATGTCTACATGTAGAAAAATGCAAATAGATCCATATTTATCTCCCTGCAATAAACTCAAGCCCAAGTGGATCAAAGACCTTACCATAAAACCAGTTACACTAAATCTATTAGAAGAGAAAGTAGGGAACAACCTTGAACTCATTGGCATAGGAAACAACTTCCTGAACAGGAAAACAATAGCTCAGGCTCTAAGATCAACAATCAATAAATGAGATCTCATGAAACTGAAAAATATTTGGTAAGGCAAAGGACACTGTCAAGAATACAAAACATCAGACTCTCGATTGGAAAAAGTTTTTCACCAACCCTACATCTGATAGAGAATTAATATCCAAATATAGAGAACTTAGAAAAGTAAACACCAACAAACAAAATAATCCAATTTAAAAATGAGGTACAGGCCAAATCCAAGAATTCTCAACAGAAGAATCTCAAATGGCTAAGAACCACTTAAACAAATGTTCAACATCCTTAATCATCTGTGAAATGAAACTCAAAACAACCCTGAGATTCCTCTCACACCTGTCAGAATGGCTAAGATCAAAAACTGAAGGGGCAGCACATGATGGCAAGGATGTGAAGAAAGAGGAACACTCCTCCATTCTGGTTGGAGTCCAAACTTGTACAACCACTTTGGAAATCAATCTTGTGCTTTCTCAGCAAATTGGGAATAGTTAGTTCTTCCTCAAGACCCAAGTATACCACTCCTGGGCATATATCTAAAAGATGTTCTACCATACCACAAGGACATTTGCTCAACTATCTTCATAGCAGTTTTATTCATAATAGCTAGAAACTGGAAGCAACCTAAATATTCCTCAACCAAAGAAGAAACAAAGAAAATGTGGTACATTGGGCAACGGTATACTACTCAGCTATTAAAAACAAGGAAATCATGATTTTCGCAGGCACATGCATGGAACTAGAAAAGATCATCCTGAGTGAGGTTACTCTAATCTGCTTATGAGTGAGTATACTCATAAGCATATGTCAAACAAACCATGTGTATGTACTCACTCATAAGCAAATACTAACCATATAGTACAGGATAACCATACCACAATCCACATACCCAAAGAAGCTATGCAACTAAGAGGGCACAAGGGTGGATGATTGAATCCCACCAAGGGGAAATAGAATAGACAGAGGAAGTGGATAAAGAAAGGGAAATGGGTAAGAGGAGAGAGGAAGGAAAGTAGGGAGTATCAGTTGTGGGGAGATGAGGGGCAGGAGACGAGAGACTGGAAGGAAGATGGGGAAATGGGGGTTGGGGGTCTCTGAGACAAACTGGAGACCAACAACAAGGTAGGCCCCTAGGAGGATATGAGGATAACTCTATCTGAGATTCCTAGCAGCGAGGGATACAGAGACTGAAGAAGCATCCTTCTAGCTAGGTAGGACTTCTGGAGAAGGGAGGAGATCACCAACCCACCCACAAAAACATCAACCCAAAAATTATCCTGTGCATAAGATGTGCAGAGATAAAGATATGACAGAAATTGATGGAATGCCTAACCAATGCAAGGCCCAACCTGATACCTACCCCTAGGAAGAGAGCCAATCCCTATCACTATTAACAATACTCTGTCATGCTTACAGACAGGAGCATAGCATTATTGTAGACTGAGAACCTCCATGAGGCAGAGGATCCAAACAGATGATGATACTCACTACCAAACATTAGGTGGAGCTCAACATGTCTGGTGGAAGAATAGTAGTTAAGGATAGAATGACCTGGAGGGGACAAGAATTCCACAAGAAAACCAACAGAGACAACTAACCTAGGCACTAGGGACTCACAGAGACTAAAGCACCAATAAATGAGAAAGCATGAACTGGACCTAGGCCCCTCTACATATTTGTAACCAATGGGCAGCTTGGTCATCATGTGGGTTCCCTAGCAAGGGAGCAGGGTCTGTCTCTGACATGGAGCCTATTTTTGGCCACTTCCCCCTAACAGGGCTGCAGTGCACAGCCTCAACTGAAGAGGATGTGCTCAGTCTTGATTCGACTTAATGTGCTCCAGTGAGATGGTAGGGGGCTGTCCTCCCTTTTTCTGAGGAAAAGGAGGTGGGAGATAAGGGGAAGGGGACAGGAGGGCAAGACCCACAGGAGAGGAGGAGCTACAATCATATGTATTTATTCATTTGTAAATGAATAAATAAATAAACATTTAAAACAAAAAAGAAAACTACTATTGTGGTTGTTTAATATAGTTGACCAGAGGTTAATTAATTAATTTATATGGAAATGATGAGGTAGTGTTTTTTTTATTTTATTTTTTTTTAATAATTTATTTTTTATTTCTTCAAGTTACATCTCAATCACAATCCCCTCCCTCCTCCCCCCTCCAGTCCCACCCTTCCACCCTCCTCCCCCTCAGCCCCACCATCCTCTTCCCTTCTTTTTTTTTTTTTTTAGTTTAAGGTATTTATTTTTCCCCCCAACAGCTCTCCCTTTCAGTCCAAATAATGGTTCTTTTTCTTATAACTATAAATACAATACAAAACAACAGAAATAAATAGGCCACGATTATAAGTGTTATATGGCTTAGCATACATTCCCGATGGGGTAGTGTTAAGCATTCTAAATGTTAATTGGTCCTGTTTGCTATCGGTTACTTAATTGACTCTGATTGGTTAAATAAATGTTGAGGCCTGGAGATTGGGCAAAGACAGAGGTAGGCAGGACTAAGGTTCATGGGCTTTTAGAGAGATACAGAGCATTTTGGGAAGAGGATTGCCGGGGAGAAGAAGCCAGGAGTAAACAAGGAAGATACGCCATGGGGTAGATTAAAGAAGATCCTTCCACATGGCCTAGAACATCTGCTTATTGTGGAGAATAATAGTCCAAAGGGATGTATGTATATATGAGGTTATATTTGAGTAACAGAGTTATGAGCTAGCTTAGATGGGCTAGGATTGTACAACCCAGGCCTAGGCTTGTTAAGATCCACACAGTATCTGTGTGTATTCATTTATAATGGCAGATTAAGGCTTAACACCGCAGAACAATTAAAGATAATATAAATACTGGTTAAATCATTTAATTAGTCATATTTTTTTCTACATATGGCGCCCAGGGTTCCGCAATTGGAATGTATGCTTACAGCCTGAGAAGGCCAGGGTGAAAGTAATTCCCTAGCTAAAGAGTGGGGAAGGAGGCTCCTTTACAAAAGCTTCTGCCTTACAACAAAGGTGGAAGCTTAGCTCTCTTTATATGCTAAATAACCTGCAGCCTTCTAAACAGAGCTTGAGAAGGAAATTAGCTGCCTAAATAAAAAATGGAGAAATTCATAATGTCTCAATATACTTGGATTCCAATTAAGTTTGTTTCTCTTTACACACAGATCATTTTTACACTGACAATTGTTCTGTGTATGCTTTTTGAGAAAGATTTGACTAGGATAGGCTTAAGGATATCTGTAAGGAAGAGAGTTTACAAAGAAAATGATAAGCTGCTAACCATAACAATGGGGGAAGGAAAGAGGTCCGACCTGATACAAAAGATGTCAGGGGGAGCTCACAAGTACCTGACACCACATGCTTATCAAGAGTATCTGGGAAAAGCCCACCAAGGAAATACAGTCAAAGCTAGATTTCAGAAATAATGAACAGAACTTTAATTATAACATGGGATGTCAATTAGACCAAGGCTTTTGAAATGTTGCTGTTTCTTTGATTAAATTTTGTTTGGATGTCTTTGATTTTCCTATATGGGGAGGTAAAAAAGACTGATGCTGGAATGTATGGAGAGAAAATGGGAACTGTCCAGGTAGTCACTGGTTTGTCATTTCTTAGTATTGAAAGCTGCAGGCCCTGCACTTCCTATATAATCAGATATATTTATCCTTCTCAGCTCTCAGAGGTGGTTGAAGAATAGACAGCTTGAGTCTCATAGCTAAATTTTGAGTTGTTTAGGAATCAAGAGGGCATTCTAGATCTAAGAAGATGGTTATAATAGTGATGCAAGTTAGTATGAAAACTAAGTCAGTTATAGAACTTTAAACTCATGGAGATGGTTAGAAGGTAGAAGGTTAAAGTCAGGGGCCAAATATGTATGAACTGGACATTGGGAAGGTATACTGGGCCATTTAACTCTCATAAATGTGCATATTTAATTCTGCTGTTTTGTATAGAATTTACTGTTATAAGAGAAAGAACCATTTGTTGGAATGAAAAGAGAAGCTGTTGGGCAGGGGGAGAGGGTGGAAGGGTGGGACAGGAAGGGGGAATAGGGAAGGGTTTGCGACTGAGATGTAACTTGAAGAAAAAAAATAAAGTACTTATATTAAAAAAAAAGATGTTTTTGTCATTTGACAATGCTGAGATATAAGAGATTTTAAAGATATAAAGAGAAAGGGCTCACATTAGACCCTAGGGGAAATATCTTAATCCTTGGAAGAGATTTTAAAGAATCATTGGGTGTGATGGTGCACACCTTTAATCCCAGTATTTGGAAGACAAAGACAGGTGGATCTCTGACCTTTGCCAAGGTCAGCCTGGTCTATAAAGTAAATCCAAGACAAGGATATACAGAGAAATCCTGTCTCAAAAGAAAAAATAGAGGGATGTGTTAATTAAGAGAAATTATATATTTTCAGAGCAAAGGGACCAAACACCAAAGAAGGCAAGCCCAGATGGTTCAGCTCACAGACTACTCCAGCCAGGACTTCAATGAAGCCCTAAACTTTCTCACCCAAAGTTCAAAGGACTACAAACTGCTCAGAACATTCAAATCACTGAGCACATAGAGACTGGACAACAAATATTACTATTAAATTACTTAACCAATTTTTTTCTATTTTATTTGGGCCCCCAAACAGGTTTTCTACATCCCAATTCAGCAGGAAGCAATTTTAAGAGAGCAACGCCCCATTCCTAAAAGGTGGGGTAGGTGATTTTTCTTTTTTGGTCATTTGATATGTTATAGATGTTGTTTAGGGGAAATGGTTACAAATTGTTAAATAGCCTTATTAAGCAATGTATAAGAAGTTAGACCCCAGGACTTTTCTATTTCTTTTTCTCTTCTCTATCCTTCTTTCTCTCTTATATAGGGAAAAAGGACTTATAAAGAAAAAGAAGGGGAATATATACATATATATAATATAGAAATGATAAGATATAAGGATTATTGAATCTGCTCTAAAACTTAAACTATTGTTATTCTTAAAATAAGGTTATCTTTTGATACATTGATATAGAATTTTCTATATTGATAAAAATAAGATTAATTTTGATAGAATTTTACAGTTGAAGATGATAGATATATTTATGAGTCAATAGATGTGTTCAAACCCCTCAGAGATGTACAGAAAATGGCATTTAAAGATATTATTATTTTAAGAATTGTTTGACTTTAAAACAGTCAGTTCCTAACAGCTCCCATTTGACTTGGAAGAAAACAATGAGCATCAAAAATAAATCTCCTATAGGAGATAATTTCTACTGGACAAAAATGTCCCTGCTTTCTCAGCAGACTATATACAGTCCAAAGATGGACCAGAGCTTAAATGCAAGTAAGCTGATGTCCTGATTCTGCAGAGACAGGATGGGAAAATCCTTATTTCCTGCTATACAATTATGTCTGTGAAATATGCTTGGCCAGAAGGCTGAAGATGATGCTCCAACGGTATGGAGAGATACTTGGGACTGTCTGGACACCAAACTGTCATTTTTTTCTTTTTGGAAGCTGCTCTTCTGTGCTTCCTATTCACTCAAATAATAACTTTATCCCTTCTTAAGTCTTTGATGGGGTTGCAGACATAATAGCTATAAAATTTCAATTAAACTTGAGTCATTTAGGATTTAAAAGGAAATATAGGATATGATAAAAATATTTAGGTTCAGAACTTTAGACACACTTAGATGATTTTTTCTTCTTCAAGATTGCCTGATAGAAATAGGCTAAACATTATGTATATACCTTTTATCCTTTTTATTAGACAAAAGGAGGGAAATGATGCAGTGGTGTTAATCATTCTAAATGTTAATTGGTCCTGTTTGCTGTCTGTTACTTAATTGACTCTGATTGGTTAAATAAATGCTGAGGCCTGGAGATTGGGCAAAGACAGAGGTAGGCAAGACTAAGGTTCGGGGGCTTTTAGAGAGATACAGAGCATTTTGGGAGGTTGCCGGAGAAGAAGACAGGAGCAAACAAGGAAGACACACCATGGGGTAGATTAAAGAAGATCCTTCCACGTGGCCTGAAACATCAGCTTAGCATGGAGAATAATAGTCCAAAGGGACGTATGTATATATAGGGTTATATTTGGGTAATCGAATTATGAATTAGCTTAGATGGGCTAGAATTACACAACCCAGGCCTAGGCTTGTTAAGATCCACCCAATGTCTGTGTGTATTCATTTATAATGGCGGGTTAAGGATTAACACCACCAAACCAATTAAAGATAATATAAATACTGGGTAAACAATTTAATTAGTTATATTTTTTTCTACATAGGAATGCATTCATACCTTCAAATATTTGAATGTTACAGAGAAAAATTTGGTTTTGCTAGGAAGAACTTGAGATTCTTACCAATAAAATTATGTTCTAAGAGAAAATGTAAAGATAGTGTATAAAATTACATAATTAAACTTTTGTGAAAAGTAAAATCACATCCCTGTGAACTTTTAAGGAAAAGAAGTAAATACTATAGGTGCTCTCCTCACATTTTTACTGGAGGCTTGAGGAAAAGACCCCCATTTTCCTTTCAACCTTGAATATGACATCAATCTATCATGTCTATGGCGGTTGACAGAGTGACTTCAAAGATGTATCAGAGTAGGGAAGGGAATAACTATTTGGCACGGAGTGCTTGTCTGCACAATTCACTTCATTCCCATTTATTTAATCAGCTCAGTGCGCCTCCAGGACACCACAGCATCTCTGGCTGAAACTCAAGATGCAGATACCTGGCTAAGACATGAAGGACAAAAATCTGTCCCAGAATTTTACTTCAGATTCTAAACTGTGGGTGCCTGAAACATACACTACTGCTATTTTGTTCTTTCTCTACAATTATTTCTAGTGTCAGTAGTTATCAAGACTGATTTTAGAGGGTATCTTAAAGAGAACTGATTCTAAATCAATTTTAATAATAGATGAATTGTTAAGACATACTCCATTCCCCTCTGCACTTAGAGGGTTGATTTCTTTGCTCTAATTACATCATTTGCTATATGCACTCAAGTCTGTTATTTTCTGATGAACTGTTCACAAATATAAATCATTGGTAGCACGAGACAAAAACATGTGCTCCTTTCTCACATCAGTCCCTAGAGGCACCAGGTATAGTGTTTAATATTGAGAGGTCTTAAGGAATTAGTTGAATAATTGAGTGTAATATTGTTCTCATGACTGCGTCCACCAAACATGAATGGAACAATTATGTGAATTGAACTCATGCGACTGTTGGCTGATTAATAATAAGCTGTGTTTCCTTGGGCCAGTTATTTGACCTCTCTAATAGATAAGTCAAATCCTTCATCTATTAGATATTAATTGCAATGCCATTTAAAGCTATGATAAGTATTAAGGATAATTTACAAAAAGTTCTCAAGCTACTGTTTAAGACAGAGAAGTCACTAGTAAGCAGCAGATATTGTTACTAGTATCTTCTTTAATTTGTGAGCTTATTAGAATAAATATGTATATGGATGTGAGGTTTAAAATGGGTGACCTGATTTGTTGGTGTCTAATAAAGGTGGTAGATGACACAAGATCATATTAGCAATGTGTAGAAGGAAATCATCACATAGCTGAACAGGAAGCCAGAGAGAGACTAAGAAGCCCCCACTCAATCTTCTTAAAGCATAACCCTCTTGAGAGAGAAAGAGAGCTAGGAAAGGTCACATGAGAACTATCTTAATCCCTTTCAAGGGCACACCCAATAATCTAAGGACCTCCCACTATTTCCAGCTTTTAAAGCTTCTCAATTAAGCTCCCCAAGGGGCCAACATTTGCCTAAACCAAATCCATAAACAGTGCCATCCAACCTATGAAGTGCAGAAGTCATTAACAGTGAAGGGTCCTCAGGTTGTTTCACCATGGAGGCAGATCATCAGAATGGGAGGGATTAGGTCATTCCAGCTATGAGATTATGAAAAAGGTTATGGACATGTTTTACACTCAGGAAGTCAGAGCCCCAAAGAGAAGAAAAGAAGATTTGTAAAAGAATGGCAATACCTTACATTTAGAAAGAAGAAAAAAGAAAGAAAGAAAGAAAGAAAGAAAGAAAGAAAGAAAGAAAGAAA